>JAOPJH010068489.1:5622-20222 GCA_027122575.1 Merluccius polylepis
TGGAGTGCAGTTTTGTTTCGAGAGGGTAATTCCGTGCCAAAACCAGTATAATTTTACACTGCCCCCCCCCCCCCCCCCCAACTTCCTCACTTTGTCCAGTTTCTCCTACGTTGCGTTGCGATACAGTCCCAACACAACAGGGTGTCCGTCAGTCGACTTGGAACATAACATCACGAAAAAAATGTCAAAGTGAGTAATTCCTTAAAATTATTTCAAGACTGGAGTTGGAGGGAAACAGCGGGTGTGGTTGCATTCATTGATAGCAGTAAGAGGGCGGGAGGTTTTATCGAGAGGACAGGGACTTTTACGGACCCAGAATGAAATGGTCGACGCCCACCCATGCCGCACCTGCATCGGAAAAGATAGCGTTCCCCAGCTCGGAGGGCAGTAGGTCCAGCATTATGTGCTCAGGTCCGCACGCATCGACCCACATCGCTCCGCTGGCAATGGCCTCTGAATTCTTTCACTCCCATAAAGGAACCCGATTTCCCCCCCTCACAGAACCGGGCCTCCACCTGGAGAAGCCTGACCCACCATCTGGAAGACTGCGTGAAGCAGTTTGACTTTTGCTCGAACAAACACCGCCAACTCTGGAACAGGACCATCAGGGAAAACAATAATGCTTTAAACAGTTGGGGTTAGGTTTTTTTCTAACAGTTAATTCCCCATAGGTAGCAGGGTTTCCACATTTCTCGAAACTGTGACGGCCTTTGAAATGAGTCCCCAGTTGAGTCCTGTTACTATGCCAAGAAGTACACTCGCAGCATCCAGCTCTGGAAGGTTTTGGACATTAGGAAGTCCTCTGGTCCGCAGCTGTAAGAGGGTCACAGCCAGTTCTCTGTTTGTGTTGACTGATGGCCAAGCTAATTAAGTAATAAAAAACCAGTACCACAGTTGTTTACTATTCCTTTGTCAATTTGTATTCTGCCACTGTCGAACCGTTTTATGATCATTTATCCTTTCGAAATAATTGATGTTATTGTTTACCCTGAGTCGTATTGATGAGTTATTATGACTGGGTTCATTTGGAAGGAGACTTTGTGATCAATATCCCATTTGAGAAGACGAGATGCCTTCTGCATGTGTTTGGGATTAGCAAAAATCCTCCAGCCTCTAACGTTGCCAGCTAACCAACTAGACATTGCCAACTAAACATTCTCTGAGTTGATGTGAAATGATATGAAGTCTTGGTTAGATGGACATTATGCGGGGATTGGCTGAAATCCCTTTGAAATCATATGAATTTGACTCTTTTGTGTTTTAGTAGTATCAGATCCATGATGATTACACCCAGTTTTGGTGTGTTAAGTCCTGACCAAAAAAAAGTGTTTTTCCTCTATAACATTGATTACAAGAGAACATCTAAAACACCGTCCTTCTGGTTCTGGAACGGTTCTGAGGATCATCAACAAACCTTCTGTGAAAATGTCATCTCAAATCATATGTAGAATATGTATGAAATTTGGAAGACACATTTGGCTTGCACTGGAGACCTAATTGCATATATTCGCTTTTGGCAAGAAGAGGAGAGGAAAGATGAGAGAAGAAAAATAAAGACAGGAGAAAAGATGACAAGAGGAGAGGAGAACATTGGATAAAACAAATCCATAAGCTCTATAAATCCTCTGGATCTGTCTCACCTCTCAACAGTTAAGTGTCATCTACATCTTCTGTGCTGACAGAACTGCCAATGTATGTGTAGATGCATTGCCATTAGATGCATGTTCTTCTATGGGATTTGGTGCTTTTCTCTTAAAAAGGTCTTAATTCATTCAGTCTGTGGGGCGGGCTATGATCAATACAGGTCCTAATCCAGACCCAAGCACCTCCAGCCAATCACTCAACCAGAGGCTCCACTCCCCTCTTACTCCTCTCCCGAATGGCTGATGATGCCCACTCTGTCGATAGGAGGAACAGAAGCATGGGAGTGATCTCCTTGTAAACATCCCCCCCCCCCTCCAGAGACTAAATATCCTCTTGTTCAGCAGAGATTTGTTCCCGGTTGTTCCCAGAACCAGGTCCTGGCCCTGGAAATGGATCTGATTATTTGGCTCTCCTACACCTTTACCCTCCTGGACCCTGTTCCATCCGGACCCCCCGCCACCCAGGTGCACTGAGGGATCAGGTTTTATTAATAGTGCTCCACTTGCTTCCTGTTTCCTGGGATGGGGACTCAGTCTGCAGTTCTAAGTCATGCTAGTTGTGTAGTGTGGCTCTTGCAACAGTATTCTACCAGCGAAAAACAACCGCACCCTGTCCAGATTATTTGTCTGTGAAAAGTTTATGAACCGTTTATCTTCAATATATTTCCTTGGGGACAATAAAGTTTATTTTTTATTCCAGTTAGTTTCTTTTCTGAGTTTGTGTATACAGTATAATGACATGTATAATTTTTCTCATTCAAATCGTCCATTTGTAGAGGGAAAGAGAGTGCAACGATAAGCACCCCCTTCCAAACAGATGGGGTTAACAAGCACTATAGGATGTATTAAAAAAAACATAAGCATATCTTTGTATATGTGCTTGTGATATGTTTGGACAGAAGGTCAATTTAAATTTCTTTCTCCGGTCAATGATCAATTATCAAAACAAGTTGTTATTATGGCAATAAAGCACTGTGTCTTGTGTTATATTTTAGCTCCTCCGAACAGTAATGATCAATAGGTTTATTGATTTACTTATTGCATCTTCCCGTCCGGGCATCAGTGGCCCTCTGGCACACGCTATGACCAATAGTACTCCAGTACAATACAAGCCAATAGTACTCCAGCACAATACAAGCCAATAGTACTCCAGCACAATACAAGCCAATAGTACTCCAGTACAATACAAGCCAATAGTACTCCAGTACAATACAAGCCAATAGTACTCCAGTACAATACCAGCTAATTGTACTCCAGTACAATACAAGCCAATAGTACTCCAGTACAATACCAGCTAATAGTACTGAAGTGCAATTCAAGCCAATGTCCAGCCAAGCCAAACTAAAACCACTCCTCAGGATAGTAATTTGTTTTCTCATTGGATTGAAACGGCATGCAGTCTAGACGTTACGTTGGCTGTTAAAAGTTAAAAGAATCTAATAAAATGCGTTTTGGTCATCAATGGGGCGTAAAATCGAACCCTTATGACTGCATTAACGAGGGTAAACATGCTCAGTAAGTGGCGTTCCTGCGGCAGAGGAGAGCACCAGAAGAGTACCAGGACAATTACAGCTTCTGCTATGTCAACTGACATCAGCACACCATTAGCTAATGGCTACTGTTAGCATAGCGCCAGATGGCTGAATCACAGCACGAGGTCTTAATTCACCTGAGGTGTTTGTTTAGGTGGATAAAAATGTAAAGATTGTGATCTTTCTGAAATTGTTTGAGAGAAAAACAAAATTATCACAATCAGGCAAAATAAATGCTGATAATACTGACAATTATTACAGTATTGATAACAAAACAAAATTAATGATTTTCGCTATTCTCACTGGAATGATTGGACCTTCCCATGTGGGATGGTTTGGATGCTTTATTGGAATATTAAGTCTATATTATGTCTAATCTGACCTAAACTGCCGCCCAGGTGAGGAGGCTAATGTTTAACTGCCACATTCAAACAGTCCTTCTCCACATCGATCGGCCATCTTGTCCTACAGAATGACTCAGTCATAAAGATTGACTTCCCGTCTACATATGATTGATTCTTTAATTTCGTTTTTAGTCACTATTATTCCCCTGGGGTGTGAGTCAGGGTTTAGGATTTGGTTATGAGATTCCAAGTTTGGAGATTCCTCTCAGAATGATTTCTTTGTCTAAAGCATTGACATCAACACATTGGGACAATGCCAAACATGGGGGAGTGCAATCATGTTTACAAGTGCCTGACGATGTACGAACAGATTGAGTTGCTTTTTAAGAGGGTTTTTCCTTATCTGTACTTAACCAGAAGAAGACAACTCCAGCTTTGAAATATCAAAAGCATGGCTTGTTTTTCCTCGAGAGCACAGATTTGACATTTACTGGTTGTCACTGGGATGTGGAGATAACAAAGCAAAACCTGACGATTGACCCAAAGAACTGTGAACTTTGAATTTAACCGTGGAGGTACGTCTGTGTTTCAGTACTAATTTAACTTCAATCTTTTCATCCCTAAAAAGCCAAGGCCTTTTCCAAATCTGAACTGAACGCAGGTTTTGTTGTCTCATCTTGTTGACATGACACAAATAAAAAAATAAAAACCCTGGAGTGGTCGAATGGAAATGTACCCAAACTGTTTTAGAATCAGAGCAGTCAGAGTCTGCTGGGTCGGTCTAGTGGTCACCTGTGATCCTAGCGATGGTTTTTACATGTGCTTACCAGCATGACATCTGCTCCAACCAGTAGCCTTGGTTGAAGGCCAACCTCACCTCACCCCCACCAAAGTCTAAACCCCACCACAGTCTTGACCCCCACTCACCTTGGTCTCAACCCCTATCCCAGCATCAGCATCACCGCACCATCCACCCTGGCCTCCTCCCAGCCCCATAACAGGATCCAAATAGAGGCAGGATTGTGCCGAATTCCTGGTAATAGACAATTATGTAAACTAATAGCTGTGTGTGGTGGATAGCGAGGCGGTGACTCTGACAAGGCGCTGCTCAGTTTTAAACAGATAGAGTTGGGAACAGTCCCACACACATGCCAGACAGTAAGAGAAATGTGAAGGAATCCACAGAGACTATTCATGGGTTTGTTTACCTGCTGGTGTCGCTGTGTGGGTGGAAGTGATCTGTAGGTTATAATGCGTCGGATCGTACTGTCACAACATCTGTGTGAAGGGATGTCAACATCATTACTTTTACAAATTGGAGACTTAGTAGACACTGTCCAAAGTGGCTTACAGTTATTTTTTGTATGTATGTGTCATTGAGCAGTAGGAATGGTTAATCTTGGATCAAGGATTCTTATGGAGTTGACTGCATACCTCTGGGTTTGAACCCAGAACCTTTAAGCTGGGAGTCAAACACCCTAACCACTTGGTTGTATCTACAGCTGTATGTCTGACTGTCAGTTTGTTTTTTACAGAGTTTGTGGTTTTACATATTCAAGTGTCCAGTGCTAAGGTGAGATAGAAAAACACAAGGGTGAAAGGAGAACTTATATACAACACATTAAGCTACTGTAAGATGACCAGATTTTTTAAATGAAAAACAGGGACATTTGTAGTTTGACGGTCCATATATCAACACAATATCTGATATAATATAATATTTCTGAAATAAAAAAAAGGGACATATTCACATTTTGCCTATTCCTATCATGGTAAATATAGTACTATAGTAAAAGATTGGGCAGTACATGCCTGAAAATGGGGACGTCTGGAGACCCAAAGCTATTATAACGTCTGCTGACCCCACAACATTACTCAGGGATGCAATGTAATTACTGTGCAGTAGTCGTAAATAAAGGATAACGATTAAAGAACAAAAACGATTGCTATTAGAACCGTTCATCACTTCCCCGAAAACCCTGCCTGCATCAGCGAGTTATTAAGAAAACAAGAAAACAGCCATACAACAATTACAATATGTACCATCTCTTTGCTGATTCTCTCCAAGTCTAATCAAGCTAGAAGCATCGCTGACTAGCAATGGGATAGGATTGAGAGATGATTGACAGCGCAGATATGAAGCTGAATATGTGTGAACATCGAGTATCATTGTGTGGACCACAGGTTGAAACCTACTTGATCTGCTTTGTAATAATACAGACAGACAGCTTTCAACCTCCCCTGCTTCCTTATATAGGACATTACGTTTTTCATGAGCATAATGAGCTAATAGAATTTCCTTGTTTTTACATAGCTGTAAATAAAAATGATTGGTCAAGACTGGTGTAATGTGTCGCAGACCGGCTGCATAGTGTTTCCTCGGCAGTGGCGTTTTCCATTTGACTGAAAAATCCCACTGCCTTCATGAATCAAGGACCAAAGAGAATAGTAGGGGGCTCAGGCCTACAGTGCTTCAGTCGGCTTCCTCCCCACCGCCTCCAATACGTGTTGCAATAAGTAGCTTTAACACATGTTTGCGTTTAGACGAGGTCCTAGATCCTCGCATTCTCAATGGGACTCTCAATGGGTTTGTGGAATAAAAGCATTTCAAAGGACAGTGTGTCTGAACATCAAACGCTCTGGTTCGGCCGCACCGCGCTAAGCTAACACGGACAGCAACGTAAAACCCACCTGAACAAACCCAGGCGGGTTTGAATCCCGGACCTTAGCACTGTGCATCAACAGTGCTAACCACTAAGCTACCACAGCGTAGCATGCTGCTTGTTATTCCATATCAATTCATTCAGAAGGTTTTTAAATCGTGTGTGCGAGAGGGAAACATTTACGGCCCATTGAGCATGGCCTGCATGATTCACCCCCCCCCCCTGCCCCCCCTCCATCTCCTTGGACCAATGCGATGACAGACGAGATATCTGCTGTCCCTTCGGTCCGGTCCTTATGGCATGGATCTCTGTCTGCTGTAGCATCGGTCTCTCGCCTCCATCGCTCTCTCTGCTGGGTTCTTTATGGGCTGTAGGAACCAGAGTCAGCCTGGCCGTGAGGCTCCCTGGCTGTGGGATTAGCGGAAGATGTGACCACAAAAGGAGAGAGTACTGAGCGAATGTCCCGGCTGGGTGGAGAAGGGGAGATGAGCTCAGCACAATGGAGATGATCTATGTGACGTTGGTCTCCAAAACCATCATCCAGTGTCGTTTTTGGAGTTCACCTCAAGAAATTTCCAAATATTTGGAAAACAGTTTTCCATCTGAGACGAGGTCCCTGACAGCAAATTTTATAAACTAGGGACTGGGGGTATATCTACAAGGGATTTGGGGGTTTGGGGTTAATAAAACAGGCACTATGGCAAAACAGTTGACCAGCCCTAGTTTAAACAGTTTCATGAACCAGTTTGAGTTCCTGAAAAGTTTGATTATCTATGTATTTCCAGGATTGTCTGAATGTCTGTTCCACAGTTATTAATCTGAGAACTGCTGAAAATCAGATTTCTAATCTTTAAAGATGCAGTCCAGAGCAAACTCAGTAACAAAAACCAACGGCTTGACAGTTTTCTTCACAGTTTTCTGGTATTCAAAAAGTCCAAAAAATAAGTGCAAACCTTTTCCTCTTAAGCATGAAAAGTTCTACTGGTGGCAGAGCGGCCAGAGTTGTACCACAGACTTCAGAACAAACATCAAACCCAAGCCCACCCTTCATTTTGTTTAACTTCCAATTATACGGACGCAGTGGTCCTCTCTGTTGGTGCTGGTAGTTCCTCCATATGGGTTGGTTAACCCCTGCCCGTTAGAGAGTGACTGCATGAAGCTTTATGCTTCTTACTATATTTAGTTTATTACCATTTCATAGTGTTTTACCATGGTGTTTTAGTGTCTTCTTTGCTCTACCATGACCTAATGTACAAAGTTTCAGGACACAAAGTTCACAGGCTCGTGAGGCAAATTTCTGCCGGCAGGGAACAGGATTGAATGTCCTCATTTGCATATCCTTTGAGGTCCTTGGAAGAACAGAATCATGACATCATATTTCCGCCTGTCTATTTCTTTCTTTTCGGTTGGATTTGATTAAATACAGTGTTCTGTGCAACTATGTGGCATTCAGATCTGTGCAGGCTGACACCTGCAATATTACGCAGCCTTGTACTTTTTACTGTTGATGTGGCCATGCAACCACAGCTTGTCTGTTCCTTCACCTCCTGATACTCTTGTAATGGTTCCCTGGACTCGCAGGAAGGTCAAACAACCAAACAAGTAACACAAAGAAACATTCCAGTTTCCCACAGCTTCTTTGGCTCGAGAAAGAGCACTGTAAATCCTTGAAGAAGAGGTTTTGGCGTCGCAAGTCTGTTTGGCGTCGGGGCGGTGATGCGTGGAATGCGCTCCTCCCGCACCGAACGCTGAGGTCGTCTTGCAGCGTGTCTCCCAGAGCTTACGTTGTCTTCAGGTCCCGCTTCTGACACATCTGGTTTGTCGTTGCGTTTGTTTTGTTCTGAAACGTTAGCCTTCATCGTCCTTTGAATGGGCTCCCAGCCATCTGTTTGGTTTCCTCGGTGAAGACCTCTGAGGTACACGAAAAGACCCCTACACTGAAAGCGGCATGCGATATTTCACTTTAATCTTCCGATGTGAGGCAGGGAGGCGTGGTACTAGGTGGGGGGCTTGTGCTAGGCCTTCTTGTTTTCAAGATTGTGGTGGACCGTCATGGGAATATGCACCAGAACATTTTGAAACCCCAACCCCCTCACGAGCTGGTGGAGGATGGTGGTTTCTTGGAGAGGCTGTATCAGTGCCACACAAAGCGGTGAAAGGTTATATAAATGGCAATCCTCCTGCACAAGTTGTTTTTTTTACCACAGATCGTGAGTAGCTTTTGACTTGTATAGCCTTTAATCACAGTTACACTCACATCACACCTGGTGGTAAAATAGGGGCCCCCTGAACAAATATCTAGGCAGTTCTGACCAGCACTTGGCTGCGCAGCCAACTGGCTGGCACACTGTGAATGGGGCTCTTTCTGCAGGCTTGGACGCTGGGCAGAGAAAACACCCAGTTTGAGTGTGAAACCCAGTTTCCCCCAGAACACATGTACATGTTGCTCTGGTTGTTTGTATATTTATATATACATATATATGCCATTTGGTGGACGCTTTTGTCCAAAGCACTATATAATACAGTGAGTGCATACATTTTTAGCATGGGTGGTCCCAGAGGGAATCGAACCCCTCACCCTGGCAATGTTAATGCCATGCTCTACCAGTTGAGCTGGCCAGGACCACATTATAATGAGGTTATTTAATACCGCTCTAAAGGGAAGTAGGCAGAACTAGTTTAGTCTGAGTGTGAACCTTCCAGTTGAGTTATGAAGTGGTTAGTCTACATATACACTGCCACATGTTAGTGGTTCAATGTTCACACAATGCCAGGAAAAGATGCAACTACTTTATTTAAAAAGGGACCAGACATATCCCATCGTGTGTTGAATCAACAACCCAGCTGTGTAGATTTTTCTCAATATAAATAAATAAAAATATCTTCCATCAGATTGAATCTCAGTGAAATATGAGTCACATAGCGCCTGCCACGTAGTTCCCGGTCACTCTAATACAAACCCATATCTTTCTGACTAACCAACGCACATCTTTTGCCCCCACTTGCTGAAGTTCATGTCCGAGACATAAAACATTTTCATGCGCTCTCCCATCTGCTCATGTTCGCGAGCATCTGTGTTACCGTCATCCCTCCCACACAAATATCACAGCACATGTTTCCTAGGGTCAAGATCAGATCAGATCCAAGAAGCTTTCTGCACTTCGCTTTTTCGATAGACAAACACTTGTGTTGTTGTTCTGTGCTGACAGCTAGGAACGCTAACGAGCGCTTAAAGTATGTAAAGCAGTTCACATGGAAAGCCAAACAGAAATGTGTAGCCGCTTTGACGCTCTGTGTTTTAAAAGTAGGCCTAATTCATTTCCCACCACCGTTTTCCAACATTTCCCACCAAGATTTGATGGTGCTCATACCAAAACAGCCTCACTGTTACCTAATACAATGAATTACACCTTTGGATTCACCAAGGGTCCTGCTTCCGTAGATGCGTTAGATTTAAAGTCAACATTCAGCTCTGCTGTTAAAATGAGTTGGTAAAAGGCAGTTGTCATGACATGAGTGTTACACCTGCTCGGCTTGTACCATCTTGCCATCTCCAATAAATGGATATTCTACAACATCTACCTGTGTCCTGTGTCGGAGGGCCCCAGCTAAAACCAATTATGTGGCGTGTGCCAGGAACCACTGCCACACTGGCGCCCAACGTGGGGCTTCTCCGACCAGGAAGGGACATGAGCCGCACTCATGGACAGCCACCTCCCAGCATCAGCCCTTTCCCAATGGCAACGGCGGCTGGCGGAGGAGAGGGGAGGCAGCGCAGCAATTGCCACAGGCAACGGTCTGCGGCTCGCTGCCCCCCGGATCCAGCTCGGAGCAGCCCAGGTCCAGCCACACCTCTGCCAGCCAGCACAACAGCCCAAGGCCCCATGCTCCACAAGGGAGATGGGGATCGTGCGCCGTTGCCCGGTGGAGGGAGGGGACCTACCGACGGCTGGAGCTACCTCTGTGGCCCAGCTGTAAGGCCTCCTCGGAGCCTCCAGCCAAGAGATACCTCCGCCAGCCAAATCAACAGCCCCTGGCCTCCGGTCTCCAGGATGGAGGGGTTAGCGTGTGACACTGTGTCGGAGGGCCCCAGGAAAAGCCACTTGGCACTTGGCTTCTCGCCATATGGCATGTGGCGAGAAGGACTGCCACACAAGGGTATTGCATTCTTTCTCACAACCCAACCAAGGGTAGAAATAAATAAACGTCAGAAATCTAAAATGGCTTTAATGATTCTGTAGAACAAGGCTCCAGTTGAGTTAATGTTTGTTTTGGTGTCACTATACGTCTCGCTGTGGTAAATACCAGCTGGGTGAGTTGTAGTAATCACAGTTGATACATGTTCCCTCAGAGCTGTTGAGTGTTGTTTTGGTGTTTACCTTGAGAAAGCCTGGTTTGTTATTTCAATCAGAGCTATGAAACTCTTGCAAAAGAAAACTAATCAGAAGGTAAACATTTTCTTTGGTTGGCTTGGTTTGAGAAGAGGAAGAAACCAAATATGTCTGTTTCTTTCTGATGAGGTCGACAAGCAGGCCATCTAAACTTCAGACAAAAATATTGGCAGCTAATAAGCTCTGCTTGTACAACCTGCTATTCACTTAGCAACCTGCCCCATCACTTAGCAACCTGCCGTACACATAGCAACATCCTCTTCACTTAGCAACCTGCCCTTCCCTTAGCAACCTGCACCATCACTTAGCAACCTGCCCTACCCATAGCAACCTGCTGTTCCCCCCCTTCCGTTGGGGTCATAGTGGTGGGGCGTCTACTGAATAGAAGCCATAACTGTTTTCCAGTCCAGTCCAAGAATATGTATGAAATATGTCATTTTAAAGGTCAACATACTTGCATTAACATACTTGCAGTACTGTTGGCCATGTACTTTTATATACATGGCCAATGGAGTCCTGAACCCAGTAGAATACTAAACAGTAGTAACCCGTTTGGCCCAACCTGTAGCTCCTCCATGCAGGGAACCAAGTCAAGTTTAAGGCATGAATCTGAAGGCACATGAACTTCAGATGAATCCATTAGTCTTTTTAATAGTAATTATTATTATCCAGCTCTTTGACTGGTGGATCTATTTTATGGCCTTTTGATTATGCTATGAGAAGCGTCCAGAGACTCCAGGGTTATGTCTAAGTGGTTTGTGTAATTATGGCGGGTATTATTAATGAGTGTCTTGTGGACATTAGAAAACTAATGAGTTGTTTGCTGAATCCCCCCCCCCCTCTCGCTCTCTCTCCCCTGCCCTCCTCTCCCCTCTCCCCTCTCCCCTCTAACACTTAATTGCGCAAACTCTGCCGACCGGCATCCTAATGCCTTCATGACGTCCTCCCAAATGCCATTATGATGTCATCACAAATTACTATTATTATTATTGGGAATTATGACACCAGCACATTTGCTATTATGACATCATCCTGAAATGTCAGTATGACATCACCCCAATGCCATTGTGACCTAATCCCAAATGCCAGTATGACGTCACCCACTACCATTATGACATCATCCTAAATGCCATCATGACATCATCTACTAACAGTGTGACCTCATCCCGAATACCAATATGACATCATCCCAAATGCCAGTAGGACACCATCTAATGGGAATATGAGATCATCCAGTGGCTGTGCAGGGTAATACAGCCCATCATGCATTCGTTAGGAACAAGATGTAAAGAGAGTTGCATAATCAGACTAATGAGGGAGGAAGCACTTCCTTGTCATGGATGTATATATTTTTTATAGATTTTACTGCAGCCCCAATGAAATTAAAACAGTAAAAAAAGAAAACACGAAACCAAAACATTGTGTAACATTTGTAAAATAGTGATCATAATCATGTTTTAGGTGTTGTGTCCTAAACATAATATTATATGAGGACAACCCTGTGGCTTTGAAAGAGCGGTGTTTCTTGGAAAGAAATACTACGTTTCCCATAATTACATAATTACCCAAACTGCCGGGTCCATTTGGTGGTATTTGTGTTTTTTGGAAGAGAAAGATGAGAGACCAATCAGATCAGACCATCGTATCAGCTGTCTCAGAATGATGTCGCCAAGGTGTCCAAACATTAGGACATTAGGCACGACGATTAGCTTACTAGCTTACTGGAGAGCAATCAAAAACCCACGGTTGCAGCTTTTTCTTATTCCCAGCAGAGTTAAAACAGTAGTAACATCGCTGGTCAGATTTATGACTTTTGGACAGGAACGTCATTTGAACACCCTGCGTAGCGCACTGAGACACTGCAGTCAATAAATTACTTGATATCCATCTGAATAGAGACGACACCAGGATGTGAGTAGCCAACCAGGACCACAAACACCTTCGCTCTCCTGTGTGGTGTGAGCTTGGTCACACACACACACACACACACACACACACACACTGCAGAGGAGCCTGTTGATGATAGCATCATTGATATGATTAATCAACTCTGCTGAGAAATTTAACAGAAAGAAAGTGTTTGCAAAGCAGTCACACGCGAGGTGTAGTCCTCTAGGTCGTTAGTGTACGTGTAGTTATCTCCCATCATGCAATACCTAACCTAAACCTAACCATCTCTAACCTAATACCTAAACTTAACCATCTCTAACCTAATACCTAAACTTAACCATCTCTAACCTAACACCTAAACTAACCATCTCTAACCTAATACCTAAACCATAGCTTAGCATCTCTAACTTGAATGATTGTTTGGTGTGATGGAATCAGTTGCGGCTCTCCTCTGTGTCACGGTATTTCCCGCTCCGGGGAAGTGGAGCGTAGGTGGCGGCCACCGGATGAATGGCGCCATGCGTCTGCAGCTCTTCATCACGGCGGCTCCTCTGCCAGACTGACCTTTCAGGCGTCACGGCTTGTGCGCGCTGTACTTCTCATTCGCATTTGCTAATGAGGTTCAGCTCAGCTCAGCGACCTGCTACCGCACTAGACAGCATCCTCCATGCAGGGTTTACAGTCATAGAGGCTGATAAGGCCGAGGTGAGCGGCCTTATCAGGAGGAGTCATGGACCGTCAGGGAGGACTATCCAAACACTTCCCAGCAGATAAGACGGTCTGTGGGTGGGCTGAACGATGAGTTATATGAGTCATAGTCGGGACGTCTGCCGTTCTCCAATGATCTTCTGTGGTAGGTGAGAGGTGAGTCTCCTCTCCGACCAACGGGTCCTCCTCGCCGTACAACACGGCCTCTGTCAGAAACCCTCAGACTATATGGAGAATAGGATGGGCTTCGTTTCAGTGTCCAGCCTCCCATGTGGTCCATGTACCGTAAATGCAATCGGGGAGAGTGCTGCAGTATATTTCAGTACAGTATATGCTCATGTCTGAGGCATGAGGAGATGGTCATGTATTGTAGAATTGATTCACTGCAGCTACAATTTAATCTTTTGTGTGTGTGTGTATGTGTTTCTGTGTGTACAGTTTGTGTGTGTGTGTGTGTTAGCATTATTAGCATATATTGATGCTGACATGTTCTGAGTATGTTGGCGGTCTCCGGTAAGGCCTACGTGTCCAGGATGTGAGTCTGGTCTCATGTCCTTGGCCCATGCCGCAGCTGTATCTGGAGGAGAGACGTTACTTTATGGGTCATCCCTGTCTTCTGGCACCCCTGCAGAATCCATACTCACACATGTTACAGAGATGGACATTCATCAACAGATGGTGCTTTTCCATGAATCTGTTAAACTGATTCACAGGTGTGTGAGATACGAAGCAAATGGGAAAGATGTATAAGACAAATGAAAAATATGGACACTTTACAGGCGCCGCCATTGCTTGAGATTCTTTGCAAACCAGCGGGAGAAACTATCCAAATTTGCCACATTGAGGGCAGGAATTGAATGGCCACCCCGCCCCGCAGTAGTCTATGACCGAAACTCATTTATAGTAAAATCTTAATAACTCTTTAATGAAATAAAACTATCAAACAGGACTTCTCAAAATGAACAATATGGGGATGAAATTCTATGAAATGAGTGCAACTGTAGGATGGGCTTGCATCAAACGGCTAGCATTATTAGAGAATGTGGTGGGGGCTGATCTAGCGATGTTAGAGGATGTGGTGGGGGCTGATCTAGCGATGTTAGAGGATGTGGCAGGTTGCATACCAAGAAGTGAGCGTGTTTTCAGACAACTTATTGGCGGTGTCCAATCCTCTCCACCCTCAGGTGTTCGGCTGCTGGCACGTTTCACAGAGAGTTAGGAAATATTGCCGGAGTTTCCCAGCACTCGCTAAGCTGTTTAATGCCTGGCTGCAGTCCTCGCCGAGGGAGGGTAGAGAGACCTCTGAGAGGCTACTGTGTGGGGGAGAGGGGACTTCTGATAGGCTGCTGTGTGGAGAGAGGGACCTCTGATAGGCTACTGTGTGGGGGAGAGGGACCTCTGATAGGCTACTGTGTGGGGGAGAGGGACC
>JAOPJH010068598.1:0-11416 GCA_027122575.1 Merluccius polylepis
TATATTGTACTAACATTGGATACTGTCAATCAGGCCCAAAATTTGGATTGGTTGGGAGGTTAGGCCCACCCCCACAGGCTTGGTGATGCGATCACAATTTGTAATGCTAATGATGACATTTGGTCGAATAGTTTGTGCTGTTTTTGTCACTATTCAAGCCAGATGTTTTTTTTACTTCCTTTCAGCCCAGCTGTTTTAATCCAAATGGTGCAATTTTGATCACATGACTGAGAGGCTAAGCTAACCTAGCAGGTAAAGAACAACTGCAGTAGCTTGATGAATAGCATCCTAGCACGTGGCTTACAAGCTCATAACATCTAGCAGCGATCACCAGACGACATCACCGGACGATGACGTCATGCAGCAGTCTCGTCCAGCAGTCTCTGGAGGTTCCTCTGGACCTGGAACCAGAAATAGCATTACCTAACATATGGCATCACAACACAATGCTAGCTTGTTATATGGGGGTTATGGGGTTGAGGATAGACAGACCTTCTCTAGCTTCATGGGGTTGAGGATAGACAGACCTCTAGCTTCATGAGAGTGAGGATACACAGACCTGCTCTAGCTTCATGAGGTTGAGGATAGACAGACCTCTAGCTTCACGAGGTTGAGGATAGACAGACCTCTAGCTTCATGAGGTTGTGAATAGACATGAATAGACAGACCTCTAGCTTCATGAAGTTGTGAATAGACAGACCTCTAGCTTCATGAGGTTGTGAATAGACAGACCTTCTCTAGCTTCATGAGGTTGAGGATAGACAGACCACTAGCTTCATGAGGTTGAGGATAGACAGACCTCTAGCTTCATGAGGTTGAGGATAGACAGACCTCTAGATTCATGAGGTTGAGGATAGACAGACCTCTAGCTTCATGAGGTTGAGGATAGACAGACCTCTAGCTTCATGAGGTTGAGGATAGACAGACCTTCTCTAGCTTCATGAGGTTGAGGGTGAGTTCAGAGTAGAGCTCTGTGTTGACCTCAGCAGGTCCTCCCAGGTTCTCATGTCTGGAACACAGGATGAGATTATTAAATTAGATTATTAGTTGATTCCGTTATATTATCAGTTTATTAGATTACATTATTAGTTTATTCCATTATTATATTATTATATTATATTATTTGTTAAGTAATCTCGGATCCAGCAATCCTAGTATGTTATCGCAGAGCTTCTGGGGGGAGACGGCACAGAACCTGGGCCAGGAACAAGAAACTGCAAGGGGCGGAGTGACGCCTTGTTTCCTGTTTCATTACAGATATTCCACCGAAGAAAACTTAATTTGTGTGAGTGGATGAAGCTTTCAGAACAGGATTTTAGTGTATTTCTACCGTGGCCAGTCTACATGGTGTTGATTTTAAACCTTTACAGACCCTTTTTTTTGTTTACTACTGCTGGTCGAGCTTGTTCGCCAATTGCGTGCTTACAGATCCCCCATGATTGGTCGAAAAGAAAAATGAAGCAAAAGAAAGTGAAACGCCCAATTCACCCAGATTTGAGCTCATCTGCCATCAGACTTCATATATTAATCTAAAGTCTGATTTGTCAGACTAGTTTATTCGATTATTAAATTCGATTTTGGGATCAGATTATTATATTATTTTATGAGAGTATTAGATGACATTTGATTATAAGTTTATTAAACTTAGATTATATTAATAGTTTATCAATTATTAAATTAGATTATTAGTTTATACAATTATGAAAATAGATGATCAGATGATTAGATTACAATTTTTATTTTAAAATACATATTCATATTAAAGCTCCAAGGAGCTGTGGGCGGGACCTCGCCGAGTCTCTCGCGGTGTGTCGTGGATAGTGTCGCGACAGGTTGGTGTCCGTCGCGGTCCATGCAGTGTGCGGTAGACTGGGACGCCCTTTGACGTAGAGTCGCAAAGAGCACAACGTTTGTCCAACACCGTCTTTAAATTGTAAATTGTAATTTTAAATTGTAATTACAATTTAATTTACATTTTAAATTACATTTTAAATAACAATTACATTTTAAAATACATTTTAAAATACATTTACATTCTAAAATACAATTACATTTTAAAATACTTTTTAAAATATATTTTAAAATACATTTAAAAATGTATTTAAAAATGTAATTGTATTTTAAAATGTATTTTAAAATGTAATTGTATTTTCAAATGTATTTTAAAATGTATTTTAAAATGTATTTTAAAATACCATAACATTTTAAAATACATTTTAAATTACAATTTAAAAAATGTAAAATGTATTTAAAATGTAATTGTAATTTAAAAATGTATTTAAAAATGTAATTGTATTTTTAAATGTTTTTAAAATGTAATTTAAAATGTAATTTAAAATGTAATTTAAAATGTAATTTAAAATGTATTTTAAAATACATTTTAAAATACAATTACATTTTAACATGTATTTTAAAATGTATTTTAAAATGTATTTTAAAATACATTTGTAAAATGTATTTTAAAATACATTTTTAAATACATTTTTTATTACAATTACATTTTTTTAATACATTTTTTATTACAATTACATTCTAAAATGTATTTTAAAATGTATTTTAAAATACATTTTAAAATACATTTTAAAATGTAATTGTTTTTTAAAATGTATTTTAAAATACATTTTAAATTACATTTTAAATTACAAATTTAAAAACATTTAAAAATACAATTACATTTTTAAATACATTTTTAAATTACAATTACATTTTAAATACATTTTAAAATACAATTTAAAATCTAAAATACGCTGTTTAGTGTATTGATGTAGTTTTTCTCTCTCTCTCTCTCACTCAAATGTATTTTAAAATACATTTTTAAATACATTTTAGTTAGGGAGTTATTAGCGTTACGGATTTTGCTTAAAAACAGTGCCACCTAGTGGTCTTCCTAGTGTGCGACATGAACATGACGCATAGAATATATAATTTTTCACCAGCCCCGACAACTTAAAACAAATAAAAACAGTCAAATGTATACGTTGAGATGGTCAAAATCGCCGGCAAAGTTCTGAAAAATAATAATAATAATAATAAACAAAGCAATTTCAAGGAGACCTTCCAGTTTTACTGGCTCGGTCGAATAAAGAGACATTGTGATACAGTAGGGCCGCAGAGACGACAGCGTCTAGCAGTTCTATTCAACATCCCTGTATGATCTGATCTGCAAGCAACAAGCAGGACAAAGCAAGGGAATCGGAGGAGACAGCGGTGGTTACCGTGGTATTTTCAGCACCAAGGACAGCGCTGGAATTACAATAAAAACCTGTCGCTCAGCGAACTGAATAACTGTCACTCTGGAGCCGTCTCCCTGCAGGTATTCGTATGGCCGTACCTCAACAGTGTAGGCAGGCCTTTTAATAATAATCTGATGTCATGCTTTTACTATTGTGAGTTTCTGTATAGTTTTTTATATTGCCTAGATTGTGTACATCCCTGTGTTTTCATACTTTCAATGTTTTTTCTTTGTGTATATTTACTCTGAAATTGCTGTTTTTTCTGCTCTGCAATCTGCATCAGCTCTTATGCACTTTGTAACTCACTGTTTAAAAATGTGCTACATAAATAAAGATTTACTTACGTAAACTGAAACTGAACAAAACTGGCCGCTAACAGAAAGCAACTGACACACAGATCCAGTGTTCTGTTACATAGAAGAAGAGGCAGCCATCTTGTATCTGTACCAACGACCACCAACGACTTGCTTTTGTTCAAGTTTGGTTCCCAGGGAGGAAAAAGTAAAACACAACACCAAACGCCACTCTCTAATTTGGCAGTGACTCAACTGAAAGTCTGTAGAAACAGCGCTTTGCTTTGTACCCCTGTTATTAAAGTGCTCACGAACATTTACTATGTTCTGCCTCTGGAAATCTTCCAATCATGCTAGGCATCGGGGGAAACGATTAAAAGGCAATTTAAGAATAATTTAACAATTTAAATTGCAACTCTTTTTTTTCAGTTCGAAATATGTCATGTGATTTACATTTAAAGCTGACAATGTTGAAGAAGGACAGAATGAATAAACAAAGAGCAGAAAGAAATGGGTTCTCCCTGACTGCTTACCACTCTTGTTCCCTCGAATAAAAGAACAAAACGAAGACTGTCATAATAAGATGAAGGCTGGGTCGCTCTCGCTAACCCTTCAATCCTCTTACGGGAAAAAAAAAGGTATAATTGCAATACAAATGTATTTACTTCAGTGACTGAATTTGAACCTTGACCTTACACCCTAGCCTATATTTGACAAACCATCAACTGAATGGCTGCTTTATTGAAAAAGGAAAATATGCATGTATGTCAGACTGTATGTCAGTGTGTCTCAGCGCGAAGCGGCAAGTGATGGAAGGGCAGGTCGTCGCCGCTCGATACGCGGGGAGCTTGCCTTGCAATTGCAGGCAATTTCTAACTCCCGAATGAAGAAACCAAATGACACACGCACAACACAGCGACACTGAAATCACACAATTATACTAACGTCTCTTACACACACACACACACACACACACACACACACACACACACAGTCACGCTAAGGTCACGGACATACACACAGACACTACAAACATGAACACACTGAAATCGCACACAGTAAAACCACGCACATAAACAAAATAATCACACACACCTACACTAAAGTCACACAAATTATAGCACATACATTAAACTCACTCACCCACATTTCAGTACTCACAGCATTAATGGTAAGTATATAGTCACAGTAGAACTCACACACACACTGAAACCACACACACACACATACACACACACACACACACACACATACAGTCACACTAAAATCACACACATACACTGAAGTCACACTCATACACAAAAATCACACATAATTTCAAATACGCATTCATTTGGCCTTGTATGTTTTTTGTCCATAGTCAATATTTGGACAAACGCTTAACCACACAGTCACACTTAAATCACACACTTCAGTAAGTACAGACCACCTGGCTGGTCGGTTTGACGACAAATCTGGACCGATTTTTTATTAAAACATAGAATATGAGTGTAGAATAACCAGTGGCGGTGGGAAAGGCAGGTTAAAATGCTTAGTCGCCCTAAGCACCCCCAGTATCTTGGTTGTAATTATTATTAAGATTAAAGATATATACAGATATCCTTTGCAATCGGACTGGCTCAATGTAGCAAAACAAAATTAATATAATTCATGATAATTATATTTTTAATTTCTCAATATTTCCACATATTTACGTATGACCGCATGTCGTTGCCGCTTCATTTAGTAATTTGATTGGTTGGTTCATATTCAAGATTCAGCGCACGATAATGTAGTGTCACGTTCAGAATATTCTTATTATATCCCTGCATGGTTGAATGCAGTTGAAAGATGGAAAAAGATATCACTTTTATTATTCAGAAAAAGTGTGGGAGGCTGGATATCAGAGGCGATCAGCCGATTCCTGGAATAGGTATAAACCTACTTGGTCTTCTGATCGGTTGTTTGCGAACGTAAATGCAGTGACTGCAGGCACCTTTACAGTTTTCAGTAGTTGCATCGACTTTTCATTACATCTGTGATCTTATCTGTACATACATATCAAGCCATAACAGTCACTCTCATAACGATAATTAATAATCAATGGTCTAGTCCAGGGCTTCCCAAAATGTGGTACCTGGTAAATGTCTACCTATAACAGGTGGGATGGTGAGTCAGACCCCACGCCCCGGCTGGAGCCCTCCGCGCGACTACCTCAGCCGGCCGGCCAGTACCGCCATCCCTGAGAGCGAGCAAAGGTCACACAGCCAAGTCACAACTCTTCTCTGTCTTGGCGCCGCTGTGGCGGAACGACCTCCCTGCTGACGTGAGGACCGCAGAGTCCATCACCTGCTTCCGTAAGATACTCAAGACCCACCTGTTCAGAGCTCACCTGGACCCCGCTTAGCATCCTTTCCTCTACTCTCCCTCCCACTAATAAAACCCGCCCCCCAAAAAACGTTGCAATCATTCTTTGTTTGTATGTCCTGGCTCTTACTTTGATATTCTGCGCTTGGTATTTTCGCACTTATCTCTTTTGTATATTTATACATCATTGTGGAGGGTGTGTGTGGAGTGTGTGTTGTTGATGGCTGGTTTACAGCCTCACCTGGCCTGAGTCAGACTAATTAGACTCTGGCTGGGTGGGGCTGCACACCTGTGGTGCATGAGAGCAATCATGGCACCCAGGATAAACCAGCTATCACCACACACACTCAGGAGAGAGCCTCTGTCATGGCAGCATACCTATATATACATTTCCTAAAGTCTCGAGATACCAGACGAATGTGTGCTCAATTAAAGATTTACTGTGACTTGATTTAAACATTTTCAATTGCACTTAATTTGCTACCAATTGGTACCACAGTGTTTACAAGCACACATGACTTCTTCATGTCGCCACCCCAATTCTAATTGTTTCCACCCAGTTTTAGAAACGAAACCTGGAAGATTGTCTTCGGTTGAGTGAAGCGTTCAGAGACTGACTTGAGTCTACATTTCCAAAGGTATTCAAATGGTTAATTAAGCACCTAAACCTGTTCAAATCCTGCGTTGTGAGTTTTGTCATGTGCCGACTGGCTATGTGAAGCCTGTGTGAGCCTGTGCCCAGCATCATTAAATAAAACAAATGATTACTAAGGCTTTTATTACATCTAATGATATCAGCTCTAAAAGCACTTGGTTATGATCAGTCTTGCCGTTTTTCTGCTAGCGAGGGTGGGGATTTCCACTCGAGAAACAATCGCTAACTAATCTCCGTTGAGAGGAAAAAAGCTGAAGCTGCTACTTGCGTAAAAGCGTAGATGAATATGGCTAACGCCTTAAGAGTACGTCATGACAACCACGCTGATGAAAAGAAACGGCAATCTTAACTCAGGTTAATTGTTGACATTGTCGAGATGTAAATCATCCTTGATTTTTGTTCAACCCACCCGTGGCGGTGTACGTACGTTACAAAATTGGGCAGTTGGCAAGCCAACAGCAATTCTAGTCCAAACGATTATCGTTGTTTTGTCCAACACAAGTAAGCACATACGAACTACCCTGGCTAGGTAGATTTCTCCAATAGTGCCCACAAACTAACAAGTCCGAACAAAAGTATGTGTGCGTGCTCAGTAGCGTGTGAACCCAGAATCGAAACTTGTGCATTTGTTCATTTGTGGGCGCTATTGGAGAAAACTACCTGACAGGGCAGTTAGTATGCGCTTCCTTGTGTTGGACAAAACAAATGTTACACATAAAGCAAATGGAAGATGCTTAACATATGGGACAAACAATTAACAGGGTCTTAGCAAACATGCCAACACCTTTTAAACAAGCAGAATCAACCAGGCAAAGTAACGTGAACAAATGATGACAGTGTACTAAACTACAACCAAAAGTTTTAGAGTAATGTTGTAATGTTTGAACACAAATCTGATGGAGGATACTTCGATTATTCAAATATTTAGGGCCAGCCCTTTATTTTTATATGTGCAAGGGCAGCAAAAACGACAACACAACTTGAGGATGTATTTCATAATTCGTTTTTTAAACCATTTAACTGATAGTGTTAATCAGTCGAAAATTATATTATCGGTAAGCGGTTAATTGTTTACATCCCTAAGTGATGTGCTATTTTTAATCATGTGTTGCCAGGGAGACCAGCTATAGGAGATCTATATTGGGTACACTGCATCTTCTGTACATTGTGCCTCTAAATAAAGAAACACATAAATGAAACATGTCAGTCAGACTAGCAGCACCAGCAGATAAGAAAACCTTTTCAGAATTTTCTGTGGGATCAATAAAGTATTTTCTTATTATCTTATCTTAAATACCACAACAAGAGATCCATATAAACTATGTTCCTCCTGTGCAACTTGAACAAAATCTTTCTTTATAGGTCTGATTCTATTGATCAATGCCAACAGCTAAGCTCAAAATGCGAGTGACCATATACTTTTCTTTTCTCTTTTTTGTTGTCTCTTTACTTTTACCGTTGTTTTTTTAATGTAATTTTCTTACATTGTTTGTGAGTGAACCACTGCTACGTGACCCTGACTTAACTCGACTGGGGTCTTTGAGACAAATCCCTGCTTGTCTTTCGCGAGGTCCCGCTGAGAGCGCTGTGTACCGCATGCAGGGTTTACAAATAAACAGCAGCTAGATGGATGCTCTCAGTTCACTGTTGTCTCTTCCAGGAGCCCTCGCACGCTCCTGCTGCTTTTACGGCTCATGCTAAGAAGTGAATGAGCAGAGCAACGCGGTGGCAATCAGTCCCCTGTATGACGCCTCTTCTAAAGCACCAGGAACTAATGACTGTTTGAGCACTCCCGCTGTTGTCAGCGTGGAGGTGTGTCCAATGTAGCTTTTTCATGACACTTAAAATTAATAGTTAACTAGCGTTTGCTTTTGCGTCAGTGATTGGCCTATGTGTTGATATTTTTCTGCTGTTTGTTGATTTTGGACAGCCAATCTCTTGTTGTGCAATAATGTTTCACAGCTGCATTAACATTGACTAAAAGGAAGTTTCTTCAATGGTTGGCCCTGTGTTTTTGTTTCTAGTAATCGCATAGTTTTCACGCACAAAGATTCCTAAAGACCGTATCCTCTTGTCTCAGCCTAGCAGTAGACATATACCCCATCCCCAGCCCCCTTTTCTTCTCTATAATGATCATGGTGGTTCTCCCAAACCCCCATAAGCTGAGCGGATTTCCTCACACGTCTAAATAAGTAGCCATTGTTAAGTTGAGAGAGGAGAGAGAGAGAGTGAGATGGGGAAGAGGAGAGTGAATGTAAAAAGAGGAGGAGAGGATGAAGATGGCGTCTGGAAAGGAGGGAGAGAGAAGAAATGGGGGAAAAGAAGAGGAAGAAAAGAATTTCCATAAAGCGGATTGTTCCCTGCTAATCGCTATGCTGAGGGGATTAGGCTGCTAGTTTCTGCTTTGCACACTATCTCAGAAACAAGTGTCTGAAAAAGGGGTTCCTTTAGGGCTAATATATAAGAGCTTCTCAGCATTTTCAACTTGGGGAACTTCAATTATTATTATTCCACAGATTGGTATAATATGATTATTGTATCATAGCAGTAGCACACACAGTTGAACTTCTGGTCCACTCTGTGTCTTCTTCACTAACATGCTCATGATCAGGTGGGCAGTGGCATGTGGAAAAACAGTTGAATTGCTTGGGTTGTACGTGGGGGGGTGGGGGGGTACCAACAATATGTGTATTTGTACACTAGTGGCTGGTGGTCATTTCTTTGGCTAGAGTTATAGTGTTATTTTCCTCCTGTTGCTACGAGGAAGTTCCGCCTTCGGATGACCTCTGAAGGAGACTCGGTGTAATAAGCTGGTAATTGGATCCTATTGCCGTAGACTGGGGGAAATGTGTCAACTATGGAGTTCAATAGTTTAAGAGGAGTCCTGTAGTAGGAAGATGGCAGCTGTAGGGCAGAGGCTCCTGGGTCCCTGACGAATACCGTGGAACAGTGTATTTCCCTAAAGACGGAAACGGACCATTGAAATGCCCTAACATTATCTTACCTGAGGTAGGGCTGTGTCCTCATTTAACACAAAGCCCACCTCCATCCAGCCCCTCTCTCTCTCTCTATGTCTGTGTGTGTCTGTGTGTGGTCGATAATGCATCCAAAGTCTTCTAGTGTAAATCAACCTTCAATATATTGGCTGAAAAGTTTCCACCCATTAAATCGGCTTACGGAATAGAAAGCAATTGATAGACTGAAATGACTTGAGATTGCAATGGATTTGATATAACATAATTTTCTGATGCTTAATGCACACCTTGAAAACCCTTAATAACATAATTAGAAGTGAATTACAGATTGCTGTCGTCCATCACTTTAAATATATAATATATACACTTTAAATATAATATATAATAACCAGCAGGTGCAGTAGAGTCGAAAAACTGTATACACCTGCATTTATGCCCACGCCATCTACCTGTAGGCACATGAACACAGCGTCACATATGCATCATCAAATAAACAAAAAATGGCTCCTACAGGTTTAAAGGACTGTAGTAACATTGTTAAGAAAACATGAATGAATACAGCCTAACAAACTGCATAACACGCAGACAGCAAGCTACCACTAAAAAAATGAACTCAGCGTTTCTTCAGGGTAAAATATTATTTCAAAACCCTCGTCAACAATACTTCTCAAATATTAGTGTGTGAACATTGACAGCATTATGCATCCATTATGTAAAAATGCTAAATAATGCGGAATAAATACATTTCGAAAACGTAGGCTACTGTCCTCCTGCAACATTTCAGTAGAAACAGGAAACAAATGCTGAACGGCTCGTGGTGTTCATGTTCAAAATAAACACGTAGGACCTAATTAAATTGTAATGCGTTACTTGACACAACTTAGAAATATTCGACTGTATTATACGTATTACCAACATTGTATTAGTAACCCTATATTACTTTATTACTGCTAATAGTAATATGGTATGGTAACTCTGCTAGTGCCGTTTATGCTTGATATTCACTGCTTTTTAGTGTCCATTTGTTGATGGCTTCTGCAGATTTTCTTGTCTTCTTTCTTTATTTGCGCTGTAGTGTCCTCAGTCTATCATCAGCACGACAATCATCTCCCATTGAGCCGTCTAGCTGACTGTAGAATCAAGCTCATGATTAAAGCTTCACTCAACTTACCCTCTCTCTCACATGTCCATACGGACTAACACACTCATGTACGTAGAACAGCGTTTAACTCTTACTGAATCATTCGCCTTGCTGGCGAACTCTAGAGAGTCCAACTGAAACAAATTCTATGAATCATCTTAAGGAGCTTAGCTGTTGCTGCTACAGTGTTTTGCTGCATCTTGGATTGTGTAATGGGATACTTTATTAGTGGACTTTGGTACTTGGTAATGTTGAGAGATTTACTTCCTGCTCCCTTTTAAAATTTTTTTAATTTGTCTTATATGTGGACTATTGTACTAGGGACATTTAGGTTCCTTGTGTTAAATACCGACATTACTTGCTAGTAGAGTGACTAGTACACACCCTCATCCCAGGTCAACCAGTCCCATACAGGAGCGTTTCCATGGAAACTGGGTAGAGTGTCTTACTTATGAGACCTAAAAGGCACTGGGTGGTGGTAGACAAGTAAAACTGGGTAGAGTGTCTTACTTATGAGACCTAAAAGGCACTGGGTGGTGGTAGACAAGCCTCTGATTCTCTCCTATCAGTGTAATGTAACCACACCATCTGGGAGTCTAAACGCTGACCTCCTGTGTTCTTTGCAAGAAAAGTACAACTTTCCAAGTTCACTAACAGTGAAAAGATGGCTAAACATTCAGGAGCAGAGGCGAAGAAAGATGAGTGTGTGTGTGTGTGTGTGTGTGTGTGTGTGTGTGTGTGTGTGTGTGTGTGTGTGTGTGTGTGTGTGTGTG
>JAOPJH010068613.1:0-20132 GCA_027122575.1 Merluccius polylepis
CTCCAACACCCAACCTAGCTCTGGACGCTTATCATGGGCATTTGGCTTCAGACACTCCCAGACCAAGTCCCATAGTGAACAAATAATGGATAATGAGAGGCTGAGACTCCTCGTTGGCTAATCCCGGCGGTTGTATAGAAAACATGTTTTTTTTCTCTTTAAACCTCACGCGTAGACTGTGAGAGCTGCAGCTCGTGAAAGGGGCCAGTGGTGGGGAGGGGGTGCAAGGGGGAGGGATGGCCTGGCATGCAGTAGGTCAGGTGCAGTAGGGTCATGCTCTCACATGTTACCTTTCCCCTAGTTGGCCCCGAGCCAAGATAGCCATCAGGAGGACGTTCGTTTGTATGCCACACACACACACACACACACAAACACACACACACACACACACGCTGCACGCATGCTACACACTACACTACACCATGGTTCTGGAAGTGCTTAAAGGAATAATACAGCATAGAACACTTTGAGGTTGTTACAAAATGTCTGACATCGATGTACAATACATTCTAGGTAGTTTTTCTTTCCATGTGTAATCGCATTGTTTGCATTGTGTGCCAAGTTTCATGCAACTGCTCCAGTGCGCCGTTTTCCAAATTACTTATTTCATCCCCCGCCCTCTAAAGCATAAACTGTTTTTGTACAGATTTTAAAATATTTAAATAATACAGGTTATGGTTCATATATGTATGTATGATACATATACCTGTATATGACTATATGTATACATAGCTCCTGGTAACTGGTGACGCAGATTAAGTTTATTCCACTCCATGATTCAGCGTTCCCATGGTTGGTTACCATTCAAACCTGTTTTACCAAAACATCTAGTCTGTAGAGCTTTGTGTGGTGCTTTATAGGTGTTTATCATAGTTTGAACAAAAATGAAATATGTGAACAATAGCCTATGTTAAAGTTTCAAGATTGAAGTGAACTGAAGTTGAAATAGGTTGACATTCATGGGCTAAACGAACTTACATTGTTACCACCAACTGTTGTTGGCCTATTCAAGGTTATTAATATTGCTGACTTTACTTTTTTCATTTCCCTACATTATTTTATCAACGTACGCTTTTACAGTGAGTGATCTTTAAACAGTCATGCATTTTAATGTTATAGTTGAAATACTGTAGTAGTACATTCTTTGGCAAGTATTTATCAGACACAGAGTATGGGGGAGGGGGGGGGGGGCGAACAACCTGGGGCTGTAGAAGATTCTCCAACCTCAAGGTGCAGTTTTCAGGTCTACAGAGTCCTTTGCTTCAAACAGGCCACGGAGTCAAGACGTAATGTTCAATCCTTTATTCATGGGCTCACGCAGAATACCCAAAATCACCAGCACAGTCCTTTTGGGGTGACTGCCTCCCACGACACACCCTTAACAGAGCTCAACTCCACAGAGCTCAACTCACCTGACTAGCTCCACAGGGCTAACTGTGCCTAACAGTATTACAAAACACATGAAAGCACGGGGCTATCAGAGGCCCTCCCATTGTTACCTGTAAACACACCTTCTCTAGACTATACAACACAAAAAGGTGCATCCCCATATTTCCTATTGGGTCACTGTAATTCCCTCCCTGTCTAGGTTGAACAGCAAATGGGGTGTGTTACCTGGGTGAGATTGGCACGCAGACCAGTTGGTCTGTGGGGGATTTGTTGATTAACTGATACATGAAAGGGAGGTTGATTAATGCTAAGCCAAACACCTCTATTGTATCCTCTATTGTATCAACTCATCAAGAACATTGGGGGGTTGTGATGGAGGTCTGGTAGGGAGAGGGGGTAAGAACAGAATAAAGGTGAAACCACATTAACTTGTAGGAATTAGTCAAAGTTAAAAGGCACACAGACCAGTTGGTCTGTGGAGGATCTGTTGTCTGATTGATAGAACAAATGAGGCCATTTAATCTACTCTACTCCCAACACTGCATTTGCTTTCTGAGAGGATACATCACAGTAGTATATACTTTGAGTGGGGCATAGTTTTAAGGCATATGATATTTTAAAGTATACTAATAAATACATTTTTCTTCAGGGCCTGTCCTCTAGAGCAGTGGTTTTCAACCTTTTTGGGCCTAAGGCACAACAAATATCAAACCAAAACCTCAAGGCACACCAACTTAAATTCATAGTAATCGATTATGAAGAATGTCACACACATTATGATTGTTATTAGTGAGATTTGCCACATATTGCACATAAGCTACAGCAGACTGTCAAATCATTATCAAGGCTCAATTATCATAGGCTCATTTAAATCAGACAGGCAATCACATCATTGATACAAACAATATGTATTTAAATGGATTGTAGCAAGAACTTGCACAACATCGAATCAGCATCAGTGTTAAAATATGTGCAACTAAACATAACAGAAAACAGAAAAGAAAACATTACTTTGTTAATAACACAACAAAATAGTCTTTTATGTGCAACTAAACATAGTCGAGGTACACACACAAAATAAAATATGTTCAACTAAACATAGCACAAAACATTACTCTGTTAATGAAAACAACAGTCTTTTCACAGGGTTTCTAACTGAACCATTAAAACTATTTACTAAAATAGGCCAGGCCACCAAGGCATTTAAAAAACAGTAGCCAAAAAATGAGGCATAAAAAGCCAAAAAATTATGAGACAGAAACCGGTAGTCCAAATGAAGCAGTCAGTTCCATCAATGTCTGCAAAGTAATCTTCCTTCCCTCAGGGGTGTATCTCCAAAGGCCAAACTATAAGGGAGTTAATGGAGAGGGATGCGCTAAGTGTGAACTGAAATAGCTAAACTAAATACATATAAATGATGCATATTATAAAAAATATTATAATTATTATATAAACGTAGCCTAGGAATGGCATAGGCCTACTTCATGTACCCTCAACATTTACCAATAAAAATATAGCATGCCCGGAGATGATGGGGTACTCCGGTGCTACAGATAGCCAGAATGCATCAAGGGGCACCTCTCCAAACCTCAGGTTCAGTGTGCGGTCCATTCGGAGCTCTGCACACTCCTCCTTCTCTCTCATTGTGAGCTGTGGAGGGTGTATGTGGAGTGTGTGCTGTTGATGGCTGGTTTACAGCCTCACCTGGCCTGAGTCAGACTGATTGGACTCTGGCTGGGTGGGGCTGCACACCTGTGGTGCATGAGCAATCATGGCACCCAGGATAAACCAGCCATCAACACACACACTCGAGGAGGAGCCACAGTCATGACAGTTGTACCATCAGCTCGGCGAATACCACCAGCCTTAATCTCCAAATAAACATCTTGCAACTACCATCTACCTGTGTCCTGTGTCGGAGGGCCCCAAAGGAAGCCACTTAGGTGGCGTGTGGTGAGGACGAACTATGCCACAGTATCATATCATCCATTCATAACATGTTCTATTTACACAAAGGAAAGTGCCCACATACATTAAAGAACAAATATCAAACAACAAACAGACCAAACACAATTAAATGGTGTATGTGTTGCATACCAGGGTATTTCACCAGTTCTAAATGAAGAGATCAAATAATGATTGTATGTAAGGTGCTACATGGGTCTATTATTACCTATTAATGCTGTGATTTTTTGTACAAGATGACATATTTCTGTGAAAAGAGGAAGCAGTGTGGGTTGAAGGAAATCAGACTCAAATGAATGTGCTTTAGCTTGACCTGCACAGACATGAAGTGAACACAATTAACACCACAATTAAATTATCTTACTTTTAACCACCAAAAGTAAAGCAAGAATTAACCATACCATTATATTTAAAAGAAGTGCATGAAGTCCATGCAGGTAGCATGGGAACCAGATGAATCTGTGAGCTCCTGTTTTATTTGCTCTGGCAGATACATCTGGCCCGGTTCAAAACCGTTTATCTAATATGGGGTGGGTTTGATATGATGATTGTACAGAGGAGCACCGTTGAGGCATTTTCGTTAACAACCATGACTGCTTTTATAACTGTTTGAGAAATATGAGATTGTTACTGTCTATTAAGCATGGCCAAACAAAACAATGTTTCTTTGTACCGAGCCACAGTGACAAAAAGGTTGAGGAACAACTGCGCTAAAAGCTTTTGTTGATAACAGATGTGTTTGTTGTACTTCCGACAGGATTTGGTAAAAGTTTAATTTACGTCACACTGCTCTGATTGGTTGTGGGTCTATCCAATTGCATCCAGAGGCCTGATGAACTGAGAGGTTTCAGACTAATACGCATTTGCGAATTGGTTTGGCGATGCGTGCAGGTGCATATGTATGAGAATTTCTGCTCACAAGTGATCACAGCCTTATTAAAATTACAGTTATGCTGCGACAACCAAATGCCAGCAGAGAGACTTTATTATTCTTATCCTTTCAAAACCCCAATGATGAGTGGGAAGCTAAATGCATTCTCTATACTAGAATTAAACTTAAATCTCAATGTCTTTAATCCTTTTGACCTATACTTGCTCTGCAGCAATAATTAATTTTGAAATGTGGAGCAAAATCAATGAGTATGAATGATTCATACTCATTGATTTTGCTCCACATTTCAAAATTAATTATTATTGTTGCACATGCGTATGGTACTCAAACCCCTGGGTCACTTAAAAGTTGCTCAATCATTTGGGAGGAGAGGGATGAAGAAGGGAGAGAAATACCACAAAGCAGAGAGAGAGAGAGAGAGGGGTGGGAAAGTAAGGGGGGGGGGGGGAGAGAGAGGATAGCACTGACTATACCAGATAACACAAACATTCAATTTTCCTTTTCTCTGGCCCAAGCAGTCAATACGATTCATCAAAATAGAGTTAGTGGGAACCACACTAAGGGAGGAGCACAGAGTATTCAGAAATACGTCTCAGTTGACAGAAGTAGAAATCCCTGACACAAATGTGTGCGAAAAGAAGCCCTTGAAGACCTTACATTAAAAAAATAAAAAGCTTTAGTACTTTATAACACATATTTCCTACTCATTCATCAATGGGCGTTTTAGCAAGGACATGCCAACAAGGTGGTTCTGTGATACATTTAAAAAATCCCAGAAGGAACCAACCGCTCAACCACTCTCTCTTTTTACCAAATTTGTCCTTTGGGTTACTAGTGCGCTAAATGAATTTCCCGACAGAGCAAAATATATAGTCTCTACATTTGTGTGGGTCTAAATTGAATTATCCATTTTCAAAACAAAATCAAAATTGGTCCTTGGACCACAAAAAGCCTGCAGATTGTATCCCTATTGTAAAGTGATGAGAAATTGGTGAAAGCTTGGCAATGAACAGGGGACAACTGGGCAGAGCACGCCCATAAGGTTTGTTTGAGACTATCATGTGCTTGAGCCAGGAACCAGGACCGGCCTAGAGAGGACACTGTACTTATCCTGTTCCCAGAGCTCCAAGGGCCAGTGGCTCCAAGCGGCCCCCATGCGTCCTGTCTGGGCGTGGCCCAAAATCGAGGCTATCCATCAGCTAGCATCTCTAGTCTCCTAAAGTACATGGAGGCTAGGGTAATGGAACATGAATTACATTAAGATATGTGTTTATGGACTGCCATGTTGACAGCTTTCCCTCATGCATTAAATAGTCTAGTTTATGTCAACCCAGTTGTTTATGGTGCTTATGAAGACGCCCTAAAAGTGGTTGGTGGACTGCAGGACTTCCCATCGGTGCCTCAGACATGATGAACAAATAATAACTATAAATAAATTAGACAATAATAATAGATAATATCTAAAGATAACAAACTTGAAATAAATGTTCAACTTAAGGTTGATTATCACATCGTCTCTGTAATAACAACTTCTTAGCCCTTGTGTGATCAAAAAAGGCTATAATATTAGGCTTCCTTGCTCAGAAATGGGCTGGAGAAGCTGGAGGTTGTGGTTGTTGCTGTGGTTGTTGGTTTTGTTCTGTTTTTTGTGTGCGAATCAACAATTAGAAAAACAAAAGACAAACATCTGCCCCCGCCCATACCATAAAGAAATCTGCAGAAGAAAATGGCCTAAATCCAATTTAAATAGACAAAATGTATACAGAATAGCGTATTAAGGAACAAAGCATACACAAATGACACTTAATTGCACATCACAGTGTAGTATTATTATATAGTGCCAACACAGTAGAACAAACTGATTGAACACATTTTAGGCACAACTAACAGAAGGGGCTATGGCACTGGTGCATATTCACAATGTACAGTACTGTTTGCTATCATCCACTGTATAGCACTGAACAAAGTATCAAAGTATAAATATTCAGTCATTATCATTATAAACTTTTGTTTAATGATCCAGCCCCTTTATTTGAGAGTATTGCTTCATATGTCTTTTCCGACGAAACTGAGTTGATGTTGTAGATGTTTTCACAACAAGCACATAATGCAGTCCTCTTATATTAGAAAATAGCTGAGTGTGACGTTTGCCCTTCAAATACAATTTTTTCTGTTTCTCTAAATATAGTCATCATTTTTCCAATCATCTCCAAAAAAACCTCCTGTGTTGTGGAAGATTGTGGCAGTGCGGTAATAATAAACTGGGTGTGGGGCCTGGGATTATAAAATGATCCCAGCCTGACCTGTGGTGGTGGTAGAGGGCAAGCTTCAGTTGTAGGACTGGTTGCTGAACAAGAGGGTCTAGAGCAGGGATGGAAAGGTGCAATTTAGAGGGGGTGGGGGTGGGGTGGGGGGGTTAGGGATTAGCGAAACATGGACAGACATGGCGAGAGCGGATGACACATCCAATATATAATCCTTTAGCTTCTACTTTTTACTTAATTTAACGCAATCGTCATTAATACCTTTGAAGGTGTTACCATGGATATTTAGACTAGGAACCAGACGAATCTGCAAGCTCATGTTTTAATTGCTCTGGCAGATGGTCTGGCCCCCCTCCCGTTTAGACAGATTTCCAGCCAACCTGGCTGGGTCGGGCCAATCACAACCACAACCATCTAGTATGGGTCCGGTTTGATACGATGACTGTACAGAGGAGCTCCGTTGAGGCATCTTTGTAAATGACCAAGATAGCTGTTGTTGATGTGGAACGGTCTTTTGAATCTGCTATCGCGACAGTAATAAACAAGTATATTTTCTAAAGAAGAACAAACAATTGCACTTGCAGCTTTTGTTGAAAGAAAGATGTGTTTGCCGTACTTCTGGCAGAATTTGGTTTAATTTACCAACCGTCGTTCAGCGCTATGTCACACGCTTCATTGCTCTGATTGGCATTTTGGTCTGCGCCCGTTGATGCCTTGGAAAACGGAAATGAACTGAGAGGTTCCAGACTAATACGCATTTGCAAATCAGTCTGGAGATATCAGTCTGGAGATGTCAGGCTAATGGATATTGTGTTCTGCATTTTCATAAGGAGTGGAGAAACTGTCCTCTTTGGTGTTGCCCAGACATCAGAGATATTGTTCGGCAGACTGTATCGTTAACATCATCATAGTTGATTGTGATCATGTTTCTGTTTCTGGTAAGGGAAGTACAGCACATGTCAGTGTCCGCAATGCTTTTTTTAACAGTTTCCTTCATTTTGACTTTCAGAAATCTTGTTTGATTTTTTTCACAAAGAAACGCTTTGCTGTTTGTTTTTCCTGTGTCAGAGAGGTAACCGTTGTCAAAACCACCTACTTCCGGAGGTGGTGTATCACTCGCAATAGGTTGTCATCAAGACAGAATCTCTCTCTCTCATTGTCAAATCCCGTGCTTAGCTCATACGCCACCGGTCGTTAACCAATATAGAGCCTCATGCACTCTTTCTGAAACATTGCCAACATCACATTTCTCACAAGTCTATGAGTCATAGAGCTTGTATTTCTATTATGCAATATGATTTGTGGCATTATCCAATGCAATGTAAACTGGTACACCATGGTTGCAAGTCTCCGCCCATTCTCGGAGATTGTGAAAACCATGAATGTAGTATGGTACATGTAAACAGACTGAGATGGTTGTGATTGGGTTGCGCCTTTCGTGTAAACAGATGAGGATTTGAATCTGGAAATCGAATTTCAAAAACGGTTGTAAAATCTAGATATTTAGCTTGTTTAAACAGTGCCTATGTCAAATTTGAACGTGGTGTCAAACAAGACTGGGTGACCGTGTGACAATCGTCAAACTACAAAAAAGTATGTGCTATTGTATTTTGCTTTGTCATAACATAAGGAACACCATGGGTGCTGCAGCCACACACTGCAGCTTTGTAATATCTTGATTGTGTAAATGAATTATAGCAATCAATGTTTTTTTAAACCAAAACCTCCCTAGTTGACAAACAGACAAAACAAACGCTGTAATGATGGACTGTGATTTCTCAGCGAAAGATTTCAGCAATTCATCAATCATTCTTAATCAGAATCAGAATAGATGTATTGCCAAAAGGTTTTCACTTGCAAGGAATTTGTCTTGGTGTGAATGGTGCATACAATAAACATAAACATATTAGAAGGAAATAAACAATACAGCAAAGTACTACAACAGTCATGAACATAAATATAGGATAGAAATATTACAATTCAAAATATGTAACTATAACAAATATGTACAATATGGGGATGTGCAAAGTTCACAGTATATATATATATGTGCAATGGTCATAATGGTGTAATAGTCCAGGATGTGCGTTAATTTAACATAACGTGTAGTGTCTATGGGTGGATGGGGGGTTAAGAGTCCATGTCAGTGGCCTTGTTAATGTGGCCCACTGCAGTCGGGAAGAAACTGTTAATCCGATCTGAGAAGAAAATAACCAAACAACAAAACAACAACAAAATGTCTTTGTTCTGTGTAAGCATTTTATTGACTGCCTTCTTTTGACAAAACAATGTTCAAGCTGACGCCGCCTTTTAAAAATGCTTGAATGTTATTTTTATTCTGGGGCTGCAGGGCTGCCTGTCCTGTAAACGCCCCTTCAATTCAGTTTCAATAAGCAGACAGGTGTTCATCAATGCTTAATTAGCAGGCAAGGCAAGTTGTCTGCATGTGTAACAGGTCCCAGACCAGGTACCGTGTTGACAGATTATAGCTAGGCCGAAATAGTGAGTCACACATTGGGGGAGACCAATCGGGTCGGGAGTGTGGGTTCTTCCAAATACATAAACCCTATGTTAACAATTTCGACAATGTCAACAATTATCCTGAAGTCTTAGCGAACCGGCCAACTCCTTTAATAAGAGCATCTACTAATAAGCTACTAATTACACTAATAACGCGACCATACTTAGAAACTTGTTCTATTGAGATCCTTGCTGTACCCACAGTGATATATTGTTGTTTTAATTTCTACTGACAAATGTAATTATTGTAATTCACTTGAGACAAAAGCATCTGCTAAATGCCTGAAATGTAAATATATAGAAAGGCTTGCCTATAAAAAAATGTTTTTAGAAGCCGCTTAAAACTGATCAGCAGATCTAAAGGATTGGGGAAGATTATTCCAGAGAGTTTATAAAACAGCCAAGGCATGATCACCTTTTGTGGATGAAAGTGGTCGAGAAGTGGAATGACTTATATGTAATCAACAGAATTTTATAGTTTATTTTGAATTTTACAGGAAGCCAATGGAGGGATGCAAGAACAGGGGTAATGTGGGAGCGACGGATAGTTCTAGTAAGGAGCTTGGCAACTGCATTTTGAACCAGTTGTAAATGATTTAGAGCAGCTTGACTGAGACACGTGGAGAGGGAATTACATAATTTCAATATTTCTAAATTGAAGATAACAGGACTGGACGAGCTTAGTAAGATGATGGTCAAAAGTCATATGCTGATCAAAGATGATATCAAAAATCTTAGCAGTAGAATTTATGTATAGGTGAAATGGACCGATAAACTGATAAACTGTAGTGGCAAAGCTAGCAGGTCCAATTAAAATAATTTCTGTTTGGTCAGGGTTTAGATTGAGGAAATTGAGAGACATCCAATCTTGGTGGTGGCTAAGCAATCATGTTGGGAGGCCAGTTGATTCAATTTATTGGGTTTGGCAGAGCCAGATTGAAATTTGTTGAATATTGTATGACCTTCAACCAAATGAAGGAGTTGTTACAAATTGTATCACAGCAACTGGAGGAGCAACAGTGTTTGAAAGGATCTGCAGGGAGATGGGAGAAAATTCAGACAGTAAAATAGGATGGCTGAATTGGGCGGATGGTGAAACAGGTTAACAGAAAATTGAACCACAGGCCATCGATCTTGCCAACAAAAGAGATTCAAAATTTTCATTCATAAGATGAGGCGGGAATGGCAGGAAGAGAAGGTTTACAAGCTGGTTAATAGTAGTAAACAGAAAGCTTTTCTATGTTTATTACAATTAATTAAGCCAGAGAAGTAGGCAGCTCCAGCATCTTTAATAAACTGGTTCAGTTTAAACAATAGCTCCTTTATATGGAGGCGGTTTAGATTTTTTCCATCTACATTCGGCCTTCCTTTACTTTGTTGTCTGATGTTGTCATTGATTCAAGGGGTTGTATTAATAATTGGGACAACCCTAGAAGTGTATGGAGCGGAAAAGTCAAGGGCTGATGTACACAGATCATTAAACCAACTAACTTGGTTATTAATATTAGCGAAGTGAGAAAGGCAATTGGCCAGTCTAGAAAACATGGCTGTGGACTGCTCATTAAAGAGGCGAGTGGATTATATGTTTTTGGGTTATTTTAGTTGGTAGTAATGGTGTATCAAAGGTAATACATTTATGGTCAGAGACGAAATCAATCTTATTCGGGGAATTAAGAGACATGTCCAGAGTAAAAACTAAATCATGAGGCCTATTTAGAAAAGCCACAAACTTCACATCACCAAAAAGAGAGAGGGGGGGGGCAGATATGATTACCTGCTTCCTGTCTAGCAGACATTCTGCGAGGCGCACAAAATCGTCCTTGAGAATCTCCGCCTGTTGATTTTTCATGTTGTTGGTGCCGACTTGGACAAATGCAGAGGCATGTTTGTTCTTAGCCATGCGCCCCATAATTATATATTATTTTTTATTTTGCAGATTATTTTGTTCCATGTCACCAACTGCCACCATTTTCATTATTTATACCTGCTAAGGGGTAGGTGTAAATATTTAGTAACTACTAAGTGCTACGTAACAACTAGCTTGTGTGGTGTAACACATGATTTAGTAAACACTTTATAACTAGTTATAACTAGATTATGTTTGAACTTACATAAAGCTGGTGCAACTGGCCCCAGCACCCAAGCACATAAGCTTACACCACAAAGGACAGATGGCTGGATCAAAACTGTCAGTATTTGCGTGATGCTGCAATTTGCTATATAAATGCCATCTGGCTACATGGTAACAGCAGCATTGTCAACATCTCTCGTTAGTCAAAATGCTTTCTTTCCCATACACTTTGGAAGGATTCATCCACTAGTAGTTTTATGCTGTCACGACTTGCGCAGGAAGGTAAACCCAAATGCAGAGATCAGACTCAAGGTAGGTGCAAAAGGAAGCTTTACACGCATGAAAACAGACATAAACAAACCTACAACAAACAAGGAACTGACAAACTGGACAGAAACTAGGGAACTTAAATACATGGAACACAGGTGAACATACTTACCCATCAACACACGTGACATTACACTACTGACATAAAGGAAAAACAGGTAGTGAGTGGGGTACGACCCAGTGCCTGCAGCACCCCGCAGGCTTGGAATTTCATAATTTTAGGGGCACAAAGGCCACATGCCAGGGCATCAAGGCCATAAGTTAAAAACGTGATTTTGATTTCACTGAAATTGACCAAAATGTAAGGAGCACCAACAATAGACGTAGATTTTTTTCATTGATAAAATGAATAATAAGGAAGTAGCCGTGACTTGATATCATAAACAGAGTTTGTATTTAATTATAACATGCCTAATTTAATGTACAAATGAATGTACCAACAAATAAATACAAATAAAGGTGAATTAAGACACACACTGAGTGTCCTAACTAGTGAATGTACAGAGAAACGTTCGACTGGGAAAAAAAAAAAAAGGTTGCACCAGAACAATTATTTGCACTTGCACAAATGCTCCCAATTATATTTTGAGGTCTCAAGCCCTGTGTTTAATTCAGTTATTCAGTTGTTGATTAATTGTGGGGCATGAAGGCCACAGTGGCCAATGGGCATACCATTTTCAGAAGGTAAAATTCTGTGAAATTCCTGCCCTTGTACCCTCCCCTCAAGGAATGCCTCTTGGCGTTCCTCCATGCTGCGGTGGAGGCTCTGCTGCATCGCCAGGCTGTGGTGGAGACCGATCAGGCTCAGGGCTAGCCAGCGCTAGGCAGGTCCAGAACAAGGCTAGGATGGTCAGGAACAGGACTAGCCAGCTCAGGCTCGGGAACAGGGCCAGGAAAAGGGTTAGGCAGGTCAGGAACAGGGCTAGGCAGGTCAGGAACAGGGCTTGGCAGCTGGGGAGCTAGGCTGGGTAGCTGGTGAGTGAGGCTGGGTAGGTGGTGAGCGCGGCTGAATAATTGGGGAACATGGCTGGGAAGCCAGTGCTCAAATGTTGGTGCCAGGAATGTGGATAATGGTGAAATCTCTGCTAGGTACATTTTGTTAGTAGGTTCCTTCAGTCACCGCTTGTACAGGAAGGTGAACCCAAATGCAGAGATCAGACTATGGTTAGGTGCAAAAGGAAGCTTTACTTGGGTTACAATGGGTTAACTTAACAATTGGGTGTGCTTGAAACTTGTTCTTGTGAAATCCTTACTGTACCGATAGTGATTTACTTTCTTCTGACAAATGTACATATTGTAAGTCGCTTTGGACGAAAGGGTCTGCTAAATGCCCTAAATATAAATATAAATGTAATGAGAACTTGTGTACTTTAGTTATTTTGTTTAAGTCTGCGATAGTTTCCACCAATGTACACATATCGAAAGTCACCTGTATTTCATACAGTCTATGTGCGTTACATTTATACTGGAGCTCCACTGGCCACACAGTTTTTACCTGCGTTTAACTGTTGTAGAGCTAGCAGGATACGCTTCTAAACAGACATTTTAATGTTATATCCATTCAGAACATTTTGTAACATGAGACATATCGTAATAGAGTGATTGCATTAATCATGCAATCACTCATAGCTGTGATCGCGTCTTTAGTTCCCCGCGTCAGATCACTGTAATTTGGAGCGTGAATATCTGCTATATTTAACTTAAAAAAACACTTTCAAACGCCATAAACTGCTCTAGATATGTGGGATTCATTTTAAACGCCACCACAGTAGTGCTATGCTGCTATAAATGTTACATTCAGTTCTGATGGTGGGACGTTCCTGGTGGGTGGATATTATTATAAAACTTGTTGAGGAGAGCGGGGGAACTCCACCTACCCAGGCCAGCTACTAAACATTGGCGAACAAACCTATTTTAGTCTCAACAACAATATGTAACGGCGAAGGCTTTATTTCTCTAGAGCGTTTGTCCGTTCTGGGCTACTGTAGAAACATGGCGGTGCAACATAGCGAGCTCCGTGGAAGGCGACCCGCTCCCTATGTAGATATAAACGGCTCATTCTAAGGTAATGAAAACACAACTATTCTTATTTTCATGGGATTATACACTGATTAAAACATGCTGATGAATATTATATTCCACTTCTGCCAAGTCCGTTCGACTAGATGCCACTAAATTTTACACACTGGACCTTTAAAAAAATGGAACATAGGTGAACAGAATTACTAATTAACACAGGGGACAGACAGGACACTATCTAACTACACAAAGAAAAAACAGGTAGTGAGTGGGGATGGGCCAGGATATGATAGTTACATATGCAGAATGTGCCTACAACATGACAAGGGACACAATAAAGAGTAAAGAGAATAGACAAATTAGTCCATATGCACATACTTATTGGTCAATCAATGTACTAATGAAGTACTTACTCACATTCCAAAATAATTATAGTTTTCTATTCACAGTAAACACAATAGCAACGGGACAAACTGAGATAAAGCGCACTAAGAATGGCTCAGTAGTGATATCAAATCACTAATCCTAAACATAGGATTTCTGTAGTGTGCACCCACCACTGTGCACCTGCTCAAATTTCGGGCAAGGAGTAGATTTTTGGCACAACGCTGGACATCATTTAAGTATATTCATGTTTCTCATGACACCAGGCCGAATTTGGTGAACCACTCGAGAAGTGTCGTAGTGTCATGTTAGATATAAGATACGTTTTCTTTAGTGTCGCTAAGTGGCACATTCATAGCCGTCATGTGCCATACATAGCCGTCATGTGCCATCAGTCAAAGCAGAACACAAGCCTGTGTGAGGACCTTTATGCTATTTTTTTTATTCTGTGTCATCTGCATACACTGTGTGCTACCCCATTAGGTGGTAATGGGGTAGCAGTGGCACACAATAACAATATTTGGCTAGTGCAGCCAGGAACAACCCTGAACATGGTATTTATACCGCCCACATGACTTTAACTTGCCATGCCCTGAGTTAGATAAAATAAAAATAAAACGTGTAATGTTGACAGTGGAAAGGTGTCTAACGAAGACAAACCCTTAAACCCCTATTTTTCATGTGAATTATTGATGATGCAAAAAATACACATTTCGCTCTCAAGTCTTGTCATGTCAGCTCTTTTTACTGCTTGTGTTTTTGGTCAACACTTGGTCGGCTGTTTAATCTGAACCAGTCAAAAAACGTGCAACATGCAAATTAGCCTTTCCTTCATGGACAGGCACGCACATGCACACACACACACACAAACACACACACTCACAACATGTCATGCACAATTGCACATGCTTTCAAAACCGCTGTGTGTGCTTCAGTGCACATAGACACGAGCACTAGGATCACTGCCTGTGAGCATCCAAAGCAAGAGCTGTGGAGGGCGGGTCGTTTAGCATTCCAAACACACAGACGGTGACTGGTCTTATTAACAGTGAAGCCCACGGGGCAATCACTGGTGTGATTCCTCCACGAGTTCTTTATCTCCCGTTGAGAGCGAGCAAACACGGGTGTTGTGAACTAAATAGAAACGTATATACCTGCTGCTTTGCTTTGTACCGGAGGCCATCCGTTCACGGAAACAAAAGAAGATATCACGCACACACGCGCCACACACAGCCCCTCCCTGTGAGTGGTCAAAGAAAAGTCAGGGATTTGGATACATGATGACATTTCCACACATAACCCTTTTGGGGTCATAAGACAAAGTTAATGAGGGCTAAACTAGGTGTCGTGCTAGGGGAATTACAGCATTGTTTCATTCATATTATTTATTCCATGATTTCAAAACGTGTTTCATTGAGATCTGCCCAAGGCTCCATTTATTTTGACGTCTTTGAAGAATGAAATAAGCAACATTGGGAAACCTCTGGTTATGCCCATTTAAGACGATTCTGAGGGAAATGGCCACTGCTCTGTATATTCCAGTATGCCACTTCATTAAAGGTGCCTGTAGGTAAGATTTAATAGCTATAATTTGAGTGTAATTTGTTAGAAATGCCATAGCCATCCATCTGCTATTAGTGAGTAAAATGCACTGCCTCTGTATGAGCCCATTTAGATGTCAGACTGCTGCTGGGTCATTTCTGGCCAATCAGCGCATATCTTACCTCATTGGTTTGGGAAAACAATCCGTCTTGTCTGTCAATCACACAGGTGCTTGAAATGCAACACTTCTCAATGGCGGAGAAGTGGAGGGAGGGAGCAGAGATCATGTTTTTTGGTTGATTAGTTAAATGTTGCTCTCTTCTGCTCTTTCCTGCTCTCTCTTGCTTTACAACTCTCAAATCTTACCTAGAGCAGCTTTAAGCTGAACTAAAAAGTAATAATAAACTAAAAACCATCTGAAATGTTTGACGTTATACTGTTATATTCTATACTTGCATTTTTCTTTGATTTCACTTGACTTCAGTGAGGTACTAGACACGGCCAAAATAACAGCATGCGTGAAATGGGTGAATGGGTATATGGCTGCACATGCTGTAAAACACAGCACACAACACTGTTTTGAACCATACTAGCATGATTACTATACCACTTATGATGACAGCCACTCTGGAAACACCTTGAACCTTGAACCTTGAAAGGAACTCGGCTTATATGTGCCTAAGCCCCCCACTACTGTACAGATGTTTTGTAATATTCTGGCTAATGCCGACTCCAGGGTAAGGTGAGGAGCTGTATGTATCCTCTGCTGGTGCTTGTGTTAGACATCTCTCTTCACAGCTCCAGAACACGGCATTGATTTGTGCTCAGATTGGGATGCACAACACCAGTCATCACCGAGCCAATTAACAGATGGGCCACCCTGGCTATGTGAGCCACTGGTGGAACAAAATGGGCCCACATAGATTTGTCAGAGTGAAAACACGGATATGCAATTAGTGTAGGACCCCACACAGTGAGGTCTGACGAGGCCCTTTTGTTAACATGCAGATAAGATCAAAGAAGACTTGCCAGACTTAGGGCTTAGTCCAGAGTCATTGTCTTAACCTCACTATCAATCTCACTTGTTTTAATTCATTTGACTGGTACACTGAATTCTGTTCAGAATTGAAATAGTCATTAGAAGCATGTGAAAGGCCCATGGCCCGGCTATTTCTATTGGTTCTAGGTTATATGTACTGTAGTTGGTTCTAGGTTACATGTACTGTAGTTGGTTCTAGGTTATATGTACTCTAGTTGGTTCTAGGTTATATGTACTGTAGTTGGTTCTAGGTTATATGTACTCTAGTTGGTTCTAGGTTACATGTACTGTAGTTGGTTCTAGGTTACATGTACTGTAGTTGGTTCTAGGTTACATGTACTTTAGTTGGTTCTAGGTTACATGTACTGTAGTTTCTTCTATGTTGCATGTACTGTAGTATGTTCTAGGTACTGTAGTACACATGTACCGTGTACCATCTAAAAAATGTGTAAGTTTATATGATCAGTTTTCATTCAAGGAAAAATATTTGTTTAAAGGCTGTGCTGTCTAACTGCCAATGTAATGCTTTTATATGAGCTGTGTTTTTTAGGGCCATAGTGTAATACTTTGCATTGGATGCTGCTGCTTGCAATGCTGGCACTCTTTGGATTGTATAAGACGCAAGCCCTCAGAGCTGTTCTGGACCAAGTGAAATGAGCAATGAAACCACTTCACTGTAACAATAGGCCTAATTTGAGTTATTTCATGCAATAACCATGGCTTCAATAGTCGGTACTTGAAGCCCATTGTGTGCGTTCTGTATGAATGCATGCCTTAAGCCCAACACATTTTCTTTTCCTCTCTTTATCTGTATAGACATAATTAATGTATAGGAGTATGGGTTATATAATAAGCAATCACAATGCTACAAGTATTACCTTTTAGCACAAACTAAACATTACAATTAAATAACAGGCTTCACTTTTGATATTATGCCCAATGTTTTTGCAGTATTTTACTGATTGATATGATATTTGATATACTTTATTAATCCCTGTGGGGAAATTCATTCTCTGCATTTAATCCATCCTATGCTAAGAGCAGTGGGCTGCAACACAGAATAGCGCCCAGGAACCAACTCCAGTTGTAGTGCCCTTGCCTTGGTTATGGGCAGGGCAGGAGTGTTTACTTGCATGTTTTGTGGTGTGGGAGAATATCTCCTACACCACAAATATCCCCCAATATTGATGTGTCAGAAACAGGGGATGGTGAGAAGGTAAAATGACACATGGGACACAGTCTCTCCACCATAAAATGGTCATAATCACTGTAATCTCTTGGGTACCTAAATCTTGAAAAGTTAAAACAAATTACGGTAGGTCATGGTTGACCTTGTTATGCTACATTACCAGATGGCCTTCTCACTCCAGCTCTCCCAAATGGCAACATATTTTTCCAGTCTTCATTTTTCCACTTTTGGCCCACGTCTTCCTGCTACTATACTGGACAGGAGTGGGATCTGCTGGTGTCTTCTGCTGCCATAATGGACCCTCTACCTCTGTGGCTACCCGATCCACCACAGCACAGTACAATACCACACCCTATAATAGCAACGTTATATACCATATGTGTGTTTGTGTGTTTCACATTCTGTTAAATTGTACAGAAGTCTATTGCATTTGTACCATCCAGACATTGTTTGTTTGGTGTTAGTTGTTGTCTTATCTGGGATCCAGCAGTCCTACTACGTTATAGCAGAACTGCTGGGGGGAGACGGCACAGAGCCTGGACTGGAAACCAACAACTGCAAGGAGCAGAGTTACGCCTTGTTTCCGGTTTCGTTATGGAGATATTCTACCAAAGAAAAGTAATTTGTGTGAGTGGATGAAGCTTTCAGAAAGGGTGTTTTCTACAGTGGCCAGTCTACACACTGATTTGAAACCTTTACAGGTTTCCAAACCTTCTTTTTACAGTTTACTACTGCTGGTCGAGTTTGTGTTTGCCAGTTACCCGCCCCCAGCAACATGATTGGTCGAAACAAATATAAAACGAAAGAAAGGGAAACGCCACGATCACCCAGATATGAGCTCATCCGCCATCAGACTTTTGATATTAATCTAAAGTCTGATTTGTGAAACTAGGTGGGGTCTGCTTAGGTTGACACGCACATGAAGCCGCCGGGCGGATGTGTTTCCTCGGTTTCATCCCGATCGGGCAGCCACACTCACTCACCAGGTCTCTTAAAGGTGAGCATTCCCTTCCCCAGCCTTAGTAAGCTTTTGTAGGTTACACACTCCACTTTCTCTTCAAATGGTCCCTTATTGTATCACCCAAAGCCAATGTTCTGCCACCGACTGTAGCCTGGACCTTCAAAGAAGCATTGATCAGCGGCTACTGATGAAACGGCTCAGCGTGGTTGGATCGAGACGGACATTGATACTTGTCATGCAGTTTCTCAAGTTTTCTCATTTCAAGGTTTCTCAATGTTGGGCTTTGCAAAGCTGCAACATTAACTCATACTCATACTTATATCTGTGTGTTTTACACTTCAAATTCCTTTCTTCGTGTTTTTTTCCGTATACATATCGTATTTTTGTCAAACAAGTGAGTAGACGTAGTTGTTGTCCAACAACTATGTTTGCTGTGTGTAGTGGCTATTTATTGCTTGTTGCACACTTCCTGTGAATCTTTCACAAGCAAACAAACTATTGTGCCTCTTCACCAGTCACCTTATCAACAAACCTTTCTTTTACAGAGTGCGGTCTCCCACTTGACACTGCTCCAACACTATTTTTTAATTAGAAACACATTTTATAGCCACTCCTATCTTAGTATAATTACCCATTGAATGTTGAAGGTTCACCAGCAGAGTTCAATTGTGCCTAAGAGGAATGTCGAGTATGATATCATTAATATGTATGTGGCATCTTTTCTTCCCAGCCTGATCTGAACGATGCATACAAAACATCCAAATTGATGGGCCGCTATCCGAGACCAGACAGCTCAGACAACCACCATTGAGTCCCCCGTTCTCTACGAACGCTGTATTCTGGAAGGTTGTTTATCATGAACCACAATGCGTCGCTTGTCATTTCCCCTCTCCCCTCTGCTTACGTGGTTTTGTTCTGATTGTACTGTAGACCAAAGAGGACATTGTTGGAAGGGATGCTGTTGTTGTAAGTGTGTAAATGTTCAACCTAGGCCATGAAAGGTGCTCTAGATGTAAGAGTTCAAGAGTAAGATGTAAGAGCTATAATTTGAGTGTACTTTGTTAGGAATCGCATAGCCATAGTCAGCTATTGGTGAACGTGCTCTGAGAGTTGACTGCGCTGTTCCCGGGAATCCATCTTGCCTGTCAATCACAGGTGCGTTAAATGCAACACTTCTCAACGGCGGAGAAACGTAGGGAGGGAGCAGAGAGGGAGGGGACTTTTTGGCTTCTCTCTCTTTACAACTCTCTTCTTACCTACAGCAGCTTTAACTGAACAGAAACTATGTGATCCTCAGTCCAGCACATGTGCTGCAGGTCTAATTCTAGGGCCTTTCTTAAGTGTTTGGGCAGTATTATCTAACATTTCACACAAACGTGATTTGATGGGGGAGGAATTGGGAGGAAACCAATGTGAACATCTCCACCACACCCCCCATAGGGTTGAAAACCAGGCCCTTGCTGCAGCAATATTGACAAGAAGTCTCAGATTACATAGACACACACGCACACACACACACACACACACACACACACACACACACACACACACACACACACACACACACACA
>JAOPJH010068623.1:0-11404 GCA_027122575.1 Merluccius polylepis
CACACACACACACACACACACACACACACACACACACACACACACACACACACACACACACACACACACTTAATTAAGTGAAGATTTACATCCTGATCCTGAATGGTCTTCTAGGGGAGGATCTTAGGGATTTGGTTGTGCATGTGATCACGTGTCCTACAGCAACAATAATTAAAATGCACTCTAAACAAACACACACAGGGATCATATCTTTCAGACACAAAATATTGCACCAAACACATGTTCTGGGTAGAAAAGTTTATGTGGATTACTTTGCAGGATTGTGTGCCAAATTTATTTTTATTCAGGTTAAGAAACCCTTTTTTTCTTGACCTAGAATCCATGGATTTGGAAGAATTTTGCCTTCCTTCTGTTACTTCTTATTGGTTCTGAGGAACCAACCAAAAACCTTGACTGTGTGAATATAAGCAGACTATTGTACTTTCCCATTTCATTAGTTACATACAATAGATACAATAAATACATACAAAGGTAGTTTTGTCAATATAAATCCATATACTTCTCTCTCTCTCTACATGATTAATGGTCTATCCAGTGTAGAAATTACCCATTCAAAGTCTCCCACTTAATATGTGTTAAAAAATAAAAACAAACAAACATGGAAGTAATTTCGGACATAAAAGCAATGGTACATGAATTTCAGCATATTATGACGAGCTTATGGTGTGTTGGATGACTGCATGTTATAACATCTATAATGGTCTAGAACAGGGGTGTCAAAATCAACCTATGCAGGGGCCACATCCAAAAATGATAACAGCTTTGAGGGCCATATATATTGTGGCACCCACCGGGCACAGGTAGGGAGGAGGGAATATGGGAAAGTCGTGGATGGATATTATGCCGCACCCTGGCACCTAGTGTCCATGGAGCGCCACGTTCTCTCTTCTCCACACACAGGAAACCAGACCACATATGGAGGTCTGAGTGCCGAGGAAAGCACCTGACCCTGATCCCCTGATTAGGGGAGCGGATATAAAAGGAGGAGAGAGTGAACTAGGAGAACCCCGATGACTACCTGAACCCCTGAACATCTATGAACCTTGCTGTGTACCGAACCCCGCCTGTCTGCCTACCCTGCCTGTCGCCAAGCCCTGGACCGTCTACGAACCCTGCTGTGTACCGAACCCCGTCTGTCTGCCTACCCTGCCTGTCGCCGAGCCCTGGACCATCTGCGAACCCGCCGCCGTGCCCCGAACCCCACACTTGCCCACCGACGCCGAGACCCCAGCCTGATCCAACCCCGGTTGGACGCAACCGCCGCTGCGAGCCCCGATTCATCTCTCCCTCTCCCTCTCCCTCCCCTTACTAAACCCCAAATAAAACCCCATGATTGTGATTGTGGTGTGGACAGTACTCTTTTGGCTGACGCTGGTTTGGTGACATCCCCCCCTTTTCCCTGGGGTTGTCACATATGGTGGAGAATGCGGGCAACGCATTACACACACCAGTAGCGGTCAAGAGACAGAGACAATTGCAGTCATGGCTACTGGCCCCGACTACACCGAGATGATGGCGAAGCTGGTGGAGCTACAGGGCGCACAGCCGCAGCAAACCAATGCTCTGATGAGCAGGTTCCTTGACCGTGACCAGGGAAGACAGATCAACCCGGCAACCCGGTTCCAGGTGAAGCAGACCGAGGAGGACAACGTGGAGACGTTCCTCCTGACCTTTGAAAGGACCGCCACCAGAGAGGGCTGGCCCCAGGACCAGTGGACAGATCTGATTTCGCCTTTTCTCTCCGGAACGGCCCAAAGCGCATACCAGGACTCCAGATGCCAGGAGCGCGCCGTCACGTATGAAGAACTGAAAACCGAGATCCACAAAAGGCTCGGACACACCCTCATATCACGGGCGCAGCGCGTCCATGAGTGGAGGTTTAAACCTGCGGAACCACCTTGGATCCAGATGTATGAGCTGACTCGGCTCACCAACTGCTGGCTGGCATCTGAACGGGCGACCCCGGGCCCCGTCGAGAGGGTCAATATGGACCTACAAGGCTAAGAAGTTAGCCTGTCAGAGCAACCCCTAGAGCGCAGAGCAGCTGGTTGCCCTGGTAGAGGGACACCAGGCAGCCCAAGCGGTGCTACGGACCAGCCGGCCAGGGAAAACCGAGACCCCTGGCCCCCACGAACCCCCACGCCGACAGCCGAGCTAGTCCGAACCCTACACCGGGCCTTGGTGGAACGTCCAGTGTTGCCGGCCGAGGTGAGAAGGTGTTACACCTGTGGCGACCTAGGGCACCTATCCTGGGCATGCCCCCACCGCCAGGACGTGTCCATGCCTTCTGCCTTCTCCGACCAAAACCCCCAAAAGCCCTGTGGCCTCCTTACGGTCTGCTGGTGCCAGACGGACGGCTCCACCCCAGTGACCCCGGTCAAGGTGAACGGACGGGATGCGTCCGCACTCCTAGACTCGGCCCGGGTCGACCTGGCCCACGGCCCGGGTCGAAGTCCAGACCATTAAGGGGGTGTTCCAGGGGACGTTGGCCTCGTCCCGGACCTCCCCGTGGAGGTGCTGATAGGCGCCCTACCCATGCCAACCAGACTAACGGGATGTTTTGGGGCAGCTCAACCGGAGGATCCCAACCTTGCCAACGCGCTGAGCCAGGTGGCCGTGGTGGACGGGGTGGGACGGGACGCTAATGAACAGGGTAAGACCACTTACCCACCCATTCTTTGCGATCAAAAATCAACTGTTGTACCAGGTAGTATTGTTGGCCGGGGAGCAGGTGGAACAGCTATTGGTGCCCCGACCCTTTTTCCCCTCTGTCCTCCAATTAGCCCAGTCACCTGCTTGGCGCCCACCTCGGAGTGGAGAAAACCCTCGAGCGGGGTGGTCACCCGCTTCTACTGGCCTGGCGTGAAGAAGGCGGTGAAGGACTACTGTCGGCAATGCGCCGACTGCCAAATGGTGGCACCCCGGCCCCACGCAAGAGCCCCGTTAATCCCCCTACCCATTATTATTACTGTTCAGCCGGATAGCGATGGAGCTGGTGGGACCACTACCGAAAAGTAGCAGCAGGTTCCAATACATCCTCGTGGTGCTGGACTATGCCACCCGGTACCCGGAAGCCATACCCCATCCGCACCATGGTCTTGAAGGGCATCGCTAAGGAGCTGGTGCTTATGTTCACACGCATCGGCATCCCGGAAGAGATCCTCACGGACCAAGGTACCCCCTTTATGTCCAAAATAATGCATGACATGTGTAAACTCTTGCACAGTAAACAATTACGCACATCGGTGTATCACCCCCAGACCGACGGCCTGGTGGAAAGGTTTAATCAAACATTAAAACGCCTGTTAAGGAAAGTGATGGAAATCGACGGGAGGAACTGGGATCAGCTCCTCCCCTTTCTAATGTTCTCCATAAGCATCTGCAGGTTTCTCCCCGTTCGAGTTGCTCTACGGGCGGAGACCCCCGAGGACTTCTGGATCTGGCCAAAGAGGCGTGGGAGCAGCAACCCTCTCCCCACAGAACCATGATTGAGCATGTCGAGGGGCACCGGGAACGGATGGCGGCCCTCTGGCCCCTAGTGAGGGAACACATGGCCAAGGCCCAGACGGCCCAGGCCTGGGTCTACAACAGGGGAACCCAACCGCGGGAATTCCAGGTGGGTGATAAGGTGTGACAGGCAGACGACAGGAGACCAAGATATACCATATTAATCTCCTCAAGAAGTGGGTGGTCCGCGAGGCCCTGCTCTCTCTTCCCCAGGACCCCCAAGCAGAGGAGTCGGAAGCAGTCCCCATGGGAGAGCAGCTCACCCCTCGCCAAAAACAGCACCTCAACGAGCTGCTCCAGCGGCACCGACTGGTATTCTCCCCCAAGCTGGGTTACACCACCCTCATCGAGCATCCCATCCTCACAACGCCTGTAAAGAAGGTAAAGCTGCGGCCCTATCGCGTCCCAGAGGCTAGAAAGGAGGCCATTAAAGAGGAAGTTAAAAAGATGTTAGAAGCTGGGATTATAGATGTACCAAGGAGTGAGTGGTGTAGCCCCATCGCTCTCGTGCCCAAGCCAGATGGAACGGTCCGGTTTTGTAATGACTTCCGCCAATTGAATAGTATCTCCCAATTTGACGCTTATCCCATGCCCGAGTGGACGAGCTCATCGAGAGGTTGGGCACAGCCCGATTAATTTCAACCCTTGACCTAACTAAAGGGTACTGGCAGGTGCCCCGAAGCCAGGGAGAAGACCGCATTTGCAACCCTTGATGGGCTGTTCCAGTATCGCCGGCTCCCGTTCGGGTTGCACGGGGCCCCAGCCACCTTCCAACGTCTGATGGACCAGGTACTCCGGCCCCACCAAAAGTATGCGGCAGCATACCTGGACGATATCGTCATTCACGGAGAGGAGTGGGGGGCCCACCTGGCCCAGCTGGATTCGGTACTCCAAGCTCTGCAGGAGGCGGGCTCACCGCCAACCCCAAAAAGTGTCGCCTCGGCCTTCGGGATGCCAACTACCTGGGATTCACCATCGGGCGGTGTTGTGTGAAACCCCAGGTAGGGAAGGTCGAGGCGATCCACGGATGGCCCCAGACCAAATGACAGGTACGAGTGTTTCTGGGCTTAGCCTGTTATTACCGCCGTTTCGTCCCCCACTTCTCCTCTCTCGCAGGCCCCCTCACCAAACTCAACCGGAACCAGCAGCCGGACCGGGTGAAGTGGACCCCGGAAATAGAGAGGGCGTTCCTGGCCCTAAAAGACGCCCGAAGATGCTCCGATCTGGTGCTGGTGATGCCAGACTTCTCCCTCCCCATGGTCGTCCAGACAGACGCATTGGAAACAGGGGTGGGTGCCGTCCTAGCGCAACTAAGAGGAGGTAAGGAGCATCCAATCACCTTCATTAGTCGGAAACTGTTACCCAGAGAGAAAAACTACTCAACCATCGAAAAAAGAATGTCTGGCCATAAAGTGGGCCGTGGAGAAGTTGAAATATTATCTGCTAGGACGGCAGTTCACCCTGGTCACCGACCACGCCCCGCTGGTGTGGATGGCCACACCAGCGGGGCTGGTGTGGCCATCAACGCCCAAGTCACCCGCTGGTTCCTGGCCCTGCAACCCTTTTAATTTTCTGTCACTCACAGGTCAGGAGCCGCCCATGGGAACGCAGATGCCTTGTCCCGGCGGGACGCCCTGAGCTGCTGGACCGTGTGTGTGGCGCCCGCCGGGCACAGGTAGGGAGGAGGGAATGTGGGAAAGTCACGGATGGATATTATGCCGCACCCTGGCACCTAGTGGCCGCGGAGCACTACGTTCTCTCTTCTCCACACACAGGGAACCAGACCATAAATGGAGGTCTGAGTGCCGAACAGAATACAGGTGTGAGGAGGAAAGCACCTGACCCTGATTAGGGGAGCGGATATAAAAGGAGGAGAGAGTGAACTAGGAGAACCCCAATGACAACCCGAACCCCTGAACGTCTACAAACCCTGCTGTGTACCGAAACCCGCCTGTCTGCCTACCCTGCCATTTAGCAGACTGAGATGCGTTTCCTCAGTCATTTGCGATGAATTGCATGACTGCCTCTCTAGTTGCTGCTTGAGGTTACAACATTGCCGATGGAAAAGCAGGAGTCCAACTGAATGCGCCACAGCAGGTTGGTCGCGCTAAAGTAAATGCTGCTACTGAAACAGTAAGTGGTCCTGATACTCCAAGTATGCATCATTGGATATAACGTAGGGTTAGGGTTAGTATGCATCCTTGGACATAACATATGCTTTCATGTGGGGGCGGGAAGGGGGTGCGGCAATTCCGCACACAGCACCCGCTTATAGGAACACGTTTGCAATGCTTGATGGGACTTGAAGTGCCGCACATGGTGGCAGTTGGGGGAGTAGGCCAAGATGGGGGCCAAAATTAATTGAAAACTCAGATGATTGCGCAGACCGGATAATTTGGCCGAGGGCCTGATTTGGCTGCCGGGCCTTGGGTTTGACACATGTGGTCTAGAAGGTCAATAATAGTCTTGAGGTCTACGGTAAAACTATTAAAATACCTTCCTTTAACAAACCCTTTATTAAGTCTTAACGGATAGCAACTGTTTCACAGAGCTAGACTGAGACAAGCTAATTGTTGCCTTGCATGGGTGACACTGTTATACACCCACCATATGCAAGTGAATATGTGCATGAATGGGTGAATGCAAGTTGTTAACTTGCAAGACGTCAGAGGTTCAAAATTTAAAAAATGAAAAGATTGCGATTTCAACGCAGTCCGTTTCTAAAAGGTCTCCCACAGTAATTAACTAGTCCATCAGCCGAACGCTACTGCTGGTGAACATAAAGAGGTTTGCTCAAACGACGACATAAAATTCCTTCATGGTCATAAAGACATTTATTTCAGGCAGCGCTATTGCTTCCATAAGAAAACAATAGAGATTGTTATTAGATGTGTTCTATAAAGTGGATAGTGAATGAAGAATGTGTATGATGTCAGTTAGGTTAGGACATGGATGTAGGAGAAGCGTTTAGGAGGGAGGTGGGTGTGGGTAATAGAGGGTGTGTGGTGTGTGTTGGGGGGTGGTGGTTGAGGATCAATCACGCAAGCCAGGGTCTCTGGGGGTCATCAGGGGGAGGTGATGCGGGGCGGACATGAACAGGGTCATAATAGCGGCTTATTGCATGGGAGTGTCTGGTGGTGTTGAGCATGAGGGAGAGGTCGGAGGTCAAAAGGTTGCGGATGGAGCTACTGTGCGTAGGTGGTTGTAATACCGGTTAGAAGTGACTCCTTGTTTCCTGGCAACCAAATGTGGGGCAAGAAGCTGATTAAATGTTGGAATCTTTACAGCCATCAAGCTTTTTTTTATGGAATTGATTAATTTTATGGAAACATAGAAACACCGCCCTGTGTGTGTGTGTTGAATTGTGGAGAGGGCTGGGGTTGGGGTTAGAGAAATATGACATCATGCAGGCCCATTAAAACCCACTGATAGTTTATGTAGAACTGTGTGAGTGTGTGTGTGTACACACACGGTATCGTATGTCCTGTACCACGCAGCGCCACTAAGCTGCCACCATTTAGCTGCTAGATTGTCCTTTTTGTCAGTCCAGGAAATGACACACACACACACACACACACACACACACAGTTGTTCTGTTGGGTTAACCATTTATTTTATTCTATTTCCTCCGACTGGAGTTATTGTCACTCACCTCTTTATTTAAAATCTTATGTCACATAAATTCAAACTGTTTTCTTTTTGGCATCTACCCGTTTCATCCAGATTGTGTTCAGGGGTCAACAGGTGTGTGTGTGTGTGTGTGTGTGTGTGTGTGTCGTCTTTTGTCACATAACAGGGATAAGATAGCGATGCCAACTGTGGACAGATGCCTCCCCCCCCCCCACCCAACCACACTTGAGGTAAACCACCTCTTTATCGCACCGCAACAGCGGCCCAGGGTGAGCGGCGCTACTGTCTCTAACTGACATTTGAGCGCCCTGTCCAGGCCATCGCCATCAGTAATAAAAAAATAAATAAGGGAGAGTGCCAGATACACCCTCTTGACAGCAGCCAACAAATAATTCATAGCCCTAACATTTACTTTGTTCAGGCTCTGGCCTGGCTGTCTCTATGCCTGCCCTGAGGGTGAACTTTAGAAGTGGGTTTTGGTGATTTTCGTCTTTCAGGTGAACTTACCAATTCAGAGCAGAGAGTAGGCAGGGGTGGAGGTACAAGGGGGTCCAGGTATACCGATAGAGACATTCTAGAGGTTTCCACTTGCTTGCTCCTTGTGAGATACTCTAGGAAGTGGAAGAAGTAGAAGTCTGTTTTCCCCCCAGTTGGAGACAACAACATGACAGGTAATGCTGGAAGAAGGTCTACACATGGGTTACAAAAAGGTTGAAAAAAATACAGTTTATTTTTTTATTTTGTATCTGGCTCAACAAATTATTTCTTGTATCATAGCAACAAAGTGATTTGGAAGCTTTTCGGGTTCCAGTATATTCCATATTTCCAAGAAGAGAAAAAAACACAAAGTTGACAAAAAGCCACAAGGCATAAATTGAAAAACGTATTTCAAAAATAATTTATGCGTGAGACACAGAAGTCAGAGTCTGTTCACTAAAATGTTGCCTTGAAGTTACAGATGGATCTGCATATGACGACATCAAATAAAAACAGATAAAATACAACCAAAATAAAAATCCCAATCTCGCAAATAAACAGTAGTGTTTAAAAAAATAATAATAATAAAAACACCACATCACACTGCAGACCACTTCATCTTCATCAGGGGTTTGGTGGAGGGCCGCAGGTCCAGGGGCCCGTGGGCGAAGCAGCACAGAGCGGCCTGTAGGGGGCAGCCCTGAGGGTGGTGGGCATGGAACCAGCAGGAGCGCGTTTTGAGTGCACCGGCGGCTACCGGCCTGCCCCGCTTCACCTCCGCCCTGCCTCGCTCTTCCGAACCACCCCTCCAGTCCCGAATGTGGACCCTCCCGCCTTCCACTAAAGGAAGAAGAAGAAAATAACTGAGAAAAGGGTTCACCTCAGGGAAGACTTCACAATGCGCATCAATTATTCCTTTACATAAACATCTCAAAAAGCTATTAAAATGACTCATTGTAAATGGACTTGACTATAGGTATTAGCATTTGAAAAGCAGTGTGCCCCGTGTTGAATACAATTGAGCTGTTGAGGTCGGTATGAATAGGATAAACTGGACGACGGAGTGAAGATATGAATGATATTTAAATAATTTTAATATTTTGTAACCATTTCTCTCAGCACAGGTATCATCTTTACCAATATTCAATGTACAAATTAAGAACACAAGCGGTAATCTGCATCACAAATTTAGAATCACTAAAATTACTGATCTTAACTGATATATGAGCTAGATGTTAACATGGTATAATAATTTATATGGTAGAAATGAATTGCCCAGATATACCATAAATCCCCCCCCCCACCACCTCCTCAAACCCAATGACATCTCCATGTTTGAAAGAGGGCTAGTTTTGGGTAGGTGGGTGGTGTACCTCTGAAGACCTGATGGTTGTTCTTCAGGAGGGTCTGTAGACCCCCGCACTCGCTCTTGAGCCTCAGCAGGGTGTCGTGGTCAAGGAGCTCGGCAACCTCGCGCACCGACATGCTCTCTGATGTGGAGAGAAGAAGAACGAAGAGATTCATCACTGATTAGCGAAAGATTCATGAAAAGAATGACAAGATGAGCTGAGGGAACACAGCGGTGGGGTGTAATTCTGCAGTGACCTGTTGATGACTGATTTTTAGCAAATATAATAACGCAATAGAGCTATTCTATCACGCTGAGAGAGAGGGAGGTACTCCCGATAGAGGGTCTGCGTTACATGTTTCGGATATTGCTTTGTCAAATTCTTCATCCAAAATCTCCATATTTATTCTACTTTTCTTTGTTGTTGTTATTCTTGTCATGTTATTATTCTTCCCTCTCCGGGGACTGTTAACTGACGTACACTGCTCATAGGAAGTAAGAGAGTGGAAATTGCGTTACATTCAAAAGGAATAACGGTCAAATCCCTCATGACCCTCTCTCAGCCTACCTTTGAAGATGCATTCAATAAAAAACAAAACAATTTCCATTAAGGGTGAAACCCCCTTCACTCTCTCTGAGATTTGAAGGCACCAACACACCAGGTACACTTACTTTAATAGAGTGAAGTCTAGTGCATTTATTTGAAGAGGATTTCAAAGTGAGAGGGGAACAGACAGACGGACAAACGGACAGACAGGGGAGTTGAGAGGAATTCCTGGCGGCTGAGAGCCAGGGGAGTCTGCAATGCAACAGCTGTCACTCGTTGAGTTAATTATTGATATGACGCCCACGCTGAGGTGAAAACTCCCTCTCGCTCCCTCCTCCTCCTCCTCCGACGGCGCTTTGTCCATTTGTGTTCACATAAAAACCCACAGAGACAGTCGACACACAAAAGGTCAGCATACTATAGAGGAAAGTTCCAGAAAAAACAACCCCACATCTCCACCCCGTCAGGGTCACATGGCTTACGAAGTGTACAGTTAACACCCCCCCTCGCCCCCAGGTAGAATTGGAGAGAAACACCCAGAACGCATTTCCCCCCTTGCTGCTTGTGCAATTTCTTCCAATAAGTCACTCACAGTACAACACAATGGGGGGAAGTAGCTTTAATGTAATTATATAATAATAATCTGTTTGATACCAACTAGCTAATTCCTACTCTAACCATTTATCTCCGATTTTGTGACTCGGTCTGCAGCAGTGATGAATCATTAGGCCAGTGGAGATTTTACCGAGGGTGCAAGGGGTGCATTTGCAACCCCGACTGCTCTGATGAAAATAGTAACATTTTTTAATCGATGCCTAAAAACATTTAAAATTACAAATGGTTTTTTTATTAATTTTTTTTGTTGGAGTCTAATTATTAATTTCAAATTTCTCAAATAACCACACATGCCACTGCTTCCAACATCCGGCATTGTTGTTATGTTAGTGGAGTGCGTGCGAGTCGTGGCATGAATGATGATGAATTGACATGTCAACTGTGATTTCTGTGATATGTGGCTGCATTATAAGCGCTCCTGTGGCTGTCTCAACAATTTGACCGCTCCCAGATGATTTTTGGGTTCATAAGTGATTCTCTTTAGGGTTGTCTTTGTTGTGTCTTGTCTTCATTGTGTCTTTGTCATCATCACTACCCTAACTTGAGCATTCACTATTCTGATTCAAACTTAGTAAGTGCTACTTGTTGGGGTAGTTTTACTTGACTGTTGAATGTACTCTTGCAACCTCAGGAAACACTCCAAGATAACCTGAAATGGAGGCATTGGTGGTATTTTGATTCTCTTTGGGGTTGTCTTGCTGGTGGGCAATCTGCTTTGGGAAATGATATACATTTGTGAATTTGCCTTGATTTACATCAGAGCCTTTTGGAATGTAGAGGGAATAAACCTTGGAGAACTCTCCATCTCCCAGGCATGAGAATTGCTGCAATGTTGGGAAATTGCTCTTAGCTACAGTACAAACACTGACGTCATGTATAACTTGCTACTATTTACACATAAGAGTAATTACTTCATGTTATTTTGTGTTGCAGTTAACTCACTGCATTAGATGGCAATGTGTCTTTAACAGGAAGTGTCAAGAGTGACCTCTCATCAAATGCAAATTCATTAATTGTGATGAGAAGTCCATCCAGGTCAGATTGGTGGGGTCGTTTACAAACCGTCACCCATATAGCCGATACTCTAGAAACAAAGGAAAAAGAGACGTGCATCTCAGAGCAGCCTCTATATGAGATGAGCAGATTCTAGCAAGGCATATCATTCCTCCCTCTTCACCAGAAGAGACAACACTAAGGAGACAGCCTGGGAAGGGACATCAAGTAAGTTGCCTGACATACTGCTTGTAATATGTTATACA
>JAOPJH010068656.1:0-11398 GCA_027122575.1 Merluccius polylepis
GATAGAATATGACGGTTTGAAACTAAAACGGCGATACAGAAAAAAGTTTAATAGCTACCGAAATTTCGTGAACATGGCTAGATAGATATGAATCTCTAGATTTGTTTAATTGTTTGAACGATGGGAAACGGTTGAAATTTGAATTAGTTACGAGCGTAAAGCATTGGAAGAAACAGAGCCGTCCGCCCATTGCTTTCTATTGGAAAAAAAAAGGTGGAAAAATAAGAATAATTCGAAAAGTTGAATGAATATGAAAAAGCTGAATAGATAGTCGCTGAATAGATAGTCGTCAAAAATCGGAACGTTTTGATATTTGAATGGTTTCTGTAGCTCAAAATATGAAGGAGAAGAATGTCAAAAAACGTTCGGAAGAAGAATAAAAATAAAAATAAGAAGAATAATAAAGATTTCGATATCTAGAGTGTGAATGCTCCAGCATTCACACTAATTAATGCAATATAAAACAATATAGGAATACTACAATGAAAGTGCACAAGAGAAATGGTGATGTACAGTAACATTTAAAACAATAAGCTGATGGTATGGGAAAGGGATTGGTTTTCTTTTTCTCTTTATTATTTATTGCTTGATAACAATGAACTGGACCTAAAATGTTGTTTCCATTCCAAGGAAGGAGTAGGCTAAGTAGACTTATGCCAAAGGACAATAATTCATTTGTTGTTTGCACTTTAAGTTTTTGCAATGGGGGCTTGACATTATACAGGCACAGTTGTTTGTTTTAATGTTTTTGTTTGTATAAAATAATTTAAGGGTTGTCTCAGATGTCATAGTTTCCTTCTTTTTAATTTGAAGCTTAAGTACTGTTATTGACAAATCTGTTCTGGTCTGGGATGTTATTATTCACTGTTATTTATTACAATTTACTTGAGCCTTCTGTTTACATTATTAGCCTACTTGTGCCAAAAGGACAATAATTCATTTGTTGTGGGTTTATCCACTTCTTTGTTCTTTTGGGAATGCACTTCTATTCAAATATTCAAATGTCAGAATATTAAATAAACATTTATTTAGTTTGAAAATCATGTCTAAAAATGTATTTTTTATTTATGCAATATTTAAAAAAAATTATGAAAAACAACCACATTCGGTATTCGGTATTATTCGGTATTTGGCCAAGCGTTTGATTTTTATTCGGCTTCGGACAAAAGTTTTCTATTCGGTGCATCCCTAATATGTATGTATGTATATAGATATAGATATATATCTATATAGATATATAATTCTTACTACATGCCTCAGTATCAGTCTGTGAGCATGTGCAGGGACATCTAAGTGGGTGGTTGACATATAAGCCCCAAAAAAGTATTTTTTAAAAACTTGACATATTATCCCTGAAATTGTTTTATTTGTGTTGCTGTGACTCTGGGATTTTCAAATATATATGTGGTCTTTTAGAATTTTTAACGAAATCTCTATATATTCAACAATTTGCTGTATCAGTACCCAAAATTGTCATATGGTGTGACGTGAAAGCTATTTTATATAAAATAAAAATGAGTATTTTCTTTCTTATTTTACTCACTTCACCATATATTTTTATTATGACTGCTTTGATATTTAACATTTCCTTGTTAAAATCTGGTATATTTTACATTATTCTTCTAAATCATCACATGGAATACAGCATATTTCCTCAATCTTTAGATTTTAGATTATTTTAGATTAATTCTGATAAACCTTGTAATAATCTTATCAAAATGCTTGAGACTTTTGCTAACACTATTTCCTTTGTGCTCTATTGACATTTTCATGATTTATCAGTAACAAAGCCTTTTTTTCTCACAAATGTGAATGTCACACCAAATGACATGGTGTCACACCATATGATGAACTGCACCACAACACAATTTGTCAAGGCAAAAAAGTGTTTTATACATTTAACATTCAAGTAAAAACTGTTAAAGAAATCACACAAACTAATTGGGTTATAACAATGGTACCTTTTCAGCAAACAGTAAAAATGATTCACATATTAATTGGGTTATATCAACAATGGTAGGCCTACATTTTCAGAAAACATTAGAAATCATTCACATATTAGTTGCACTATAACAACAATGGCACATTTTCAGCAAACAGTAAAAATCATTCACATAACTGGGTTATAACAACAATGGTACATTTTCAAAAAACAGTAAAAAAAATCATTCACATATTAGTTGCGTTACAACAACAACGGCTTATTTTCAGCAAACAGTAAAACAGTACAAATCATTCACATATGAACTGATCAATAATATAAAATTCAGTGGACACTGAAACCTTCAGACTATATTAAAGCTCCTCCAGTCAATGTCAGAGAGTTTGGCAGACCTGTTAAGTGGTTCTGGCTCAGATATTGAACATGGTATTTGACTGCAACTATAGAATATGCAGTCTGTTTCATTTGGCCAGATGAAGCTGTTCTTGCCACCAACCTGTTTCATGCAATTCATTTCAGCCTCATTATCACATATATTCATGATTTGGCCCACATATGGCCTGGCATCATAGGTCACAATGACAAACTTCCCCACAGTGTAGCTGGTGTCATCATCAGAATCTGAGTTATACTCTGGGTGGGTTGTTTCATTTGGCTGAAAGGTGAAATCTTGAGAGGTACTTTCCACATTAGAAGCAGTGAGCAAAATGCTGTTCTTTTCTAAAACCAGGAAAGATTCAACCCTTTTGTTCCTGTCACTGGCCATTTTTTTGGGAGCTCTGGGCTGAAAGGTTTCACTGACAGTGCCACCAGGCTTTTGCTGTGTTGTCCGCTGTATTTTCTTTCTGTATTTTTCTGATTTCAAATGTTCTTTCAGTTTATTCGTAAGTTCCAGATTCTGCTTTTTAATTTTCTTCAGTTCTTTCCTTAGATTGTCATTCTGAACCTTGCACTTGTTTTGGAGGGACCGCTGCATATCAGAGTGCCTCACAGGTGGAGAATTGGTGGAAGGATGTGAAGGGACAGAAGGCTCTGGTGTGCTGCAGTTTGTTGGTGTTGCAGCATCACATTCATTTAGTGAAGCTTCAAGAGATGGAGGGGTCAGGTTCATAATGGCATCAACTTCCTGTTTTCTTTTTGTGTTTTTTTTGTCCATTTCTCCATTTCTCTCTCAATTTGCCTTGTTTAGACAGAGGAAGCGAGTGCACACTGAAGGATTAAATTTGTCCTTTTTGTTTCTTCTCTTCATACCTGTTAAAAAAAATATAATGACTACAATTTTTTTACTTTTCATTTCAGATTCACCATCTTGATTAGGCCTGCACGATTCGGGGAAAGCCTTATCCTGTCAGTACGAGAAGAATTGTTTTCCTGTTGCACGAAGTTTGATGATGCTGCAGCCTCGAAGGCTTTCCGAAGTCGAACTACCGTGTCCGTGCTCTGCTCACTGCTGCTGCACAAGTGAAACACATGACTAAAAGGCGCTTTGTCATTGGCTGAGGGTGAAGCCCTGAACTTTGTGAGAACCTAGAAGGGAGAGCATTGTAGCGCTGGAGAAAACTCACAGAGGAAAGTAGTAGTGTTTGTGATGCAGTCGGCTCGTAAAATTAAATGAGAATCGAAGTAATTTAATAGTTGAATCGCGCACAGGGGTGAATCGAGATCACGATTTTATAACGATTTATCGTGCAGGCCTAATCTTGATAATGACCCTGTACTGTGTTTAAGTTTCACTATGCAGATTGTGACCTAGACCTCAACCTTTCCTATAGTAAAGTTAGCCTTTAGGATAGTCTGTCTTGTGTGAACTGGCTTGATCTATTTACTTTTTCCTCCTTTCCCTTAGGATTTCCTCTCTCCTTGCAGGATCATTATTCAGTCTCTCTCTGTACTGGCGTGTCCTCTCCTTGCTGGACATGTCTGCCTCACACTGACAGGAAACGTAGAAATAAGATATTTTAATATGCACAGAATGGTCAACATGGTAAAACATGGTTACGTAAAATATAAAAATGGAAAAGGGAAACATTAATTGTATAGATAATATATTTTTCCATCAATGTTTTTAAATATATATATATTTAATATTTATTTATATAAATATTCATGTAAAATAAAGTGTGTCATATGGTGTGACTGATGTGTCATATGGTGTGACTTGGAAAAACTGTCACACCATATGACACAGCGTCACACCATATGACATTTTCATCAGTTAAGCTAATCTGTTAGCTAACTAAAAACTGATAGCCTTTACTCAACATGTAATCTGCCACATGGCAGTAATGCTTTTTAAGAATTAATTTGTGAAAAATGTTACATTTCTATGTAAATAATGTCACACCATAAGACACAAACATTCAACATTGACCACTATTGATGATGTCAGATAGAGCTTTGTAACTAAAAATAAGAAAAGCAGAACTCACCTCTTGACCTTGCAAACCACTCCAGAGATGTTATCACAACTTCCTGGTTGAGTGTGGGCCTCTTCATCATTAAGATGTCCAAATTATTGCCCGTTCAAAATATGCATTACAGTGTCACGCCATATGACGCTCATTTTACGGACAAAATGTATTTGGTCATAACTTGCTTGGACATTATGCATAGACATCAAAATGTTATGTGGGCATTAAAAACACCTAATTAATTAACTTGAACTATATAGCTGTCAATTATGTTTACTTTATTTGGATATATACTCTTATTATTAAGGTCACACATAGGCCGGACAGTCACACCATATGACATTTTTGATGTTCAGATCAAAATTCTAAGTAGAGATCTTAATACACAAACAACAACTTTGGTATGATTGTACTATATCCCATCAGAGGAACAACATTTTTATATGTTTAAAAAATATATATCAATTTATATTAGTATGTGACACCATGGACACTTAGAATTCTATGGTTCGTCATCCACCCATGTACAGTGGTTATCTCCCTCATTTGGGCCTGGTTATAGCTAATTTAGAGCTGTTCTAGTGCACTATTTTGAGGTTGACACGCTTAATTGTGGCACACTGGTGGGTGTGCGTGGCGTGGCTCCCTGGATCCCTGTCGTGGTTGGGGTTTTGGACTTCCGACACGCATCGTTAAATTATAAATAATCATAATTACAGCGATCTGGCGGGAAAGACACGATCGCCGGTAGAACTCCTGTAATTTACAGCTCAAAACCAGTCTAGCGGATCACCAGCAGGGGGCGTATTTAGACCATATCAGAAACTGAGCCAATTCATTTACTTTCATCTCACACTAAAAACATATTCAATACACTAAATGTTACGAGACAGTTGAATACAAGAGACACCTTTGGATAAAGTACATATATATCCAATACCAACAATAATAAATAAACCACAAAATGGGCCACATAACTGTGGCACTTGACCAGTAGGCCTAGTTGTAGGGGTGTTTTTTAGGGGCGATTTTAGGGGTACCAAATATATTAAGCACAACTGTTACATACCACCACCACCACCCCCATAGGTTTGGTTTCTCCAAAAGACAAACTATAGACATAACAGTTAACACATGAACACTAATTCAGTGTTAATGTACATTTTATTCATCACTTTCCATGAATAATTAGTTTCCCCTCTCTGGGAATAATTGTGGGATGAAAATGTCGGTTAGGTTGTCTTTATATTTAAGGCCATAACTCTCCATTTGGATATTTTCTGCATGCATCTAAATGATCTGATTTAAAATGGATAAAACACTCATGCAATTGCATATAGTATCCGAGTACTAATAATGATGCGTTTCTTCTGTTTCATCATGCTGAATACCTCACTTTCACTCACCTGAATATTCCTTGGGTGAATGTTGTACCTCCTCCTCCTGTCCCCCATGAGATTGCTTGGGTATAGCTTCAGTAGTGGCTGCACAGATGCATCATCTCTGCATTTGGAAATATCTGTGGAGAGGACAAGACACTCACGTCATCAGTCATCATACCCGTAAATAGTAAATCAATGAGATCCTTTTTTTGTTGTTATATTTTGGGTCAAATTGTTGTTGTAGCCATGTAATAATAATATAATAATGTACAGCGATGCATCACACTGTCGGGGGTTTATTTTGCAGTAATGACCGGCTCGCTGTACATTATCCCTTACTTGTGGGTTTAAGACTTATTATTTAACTTGTCTTACTTTCCTCACGGCCAAGGCACTTTGCTGGGTTTCCCCTGGTAACCCGTATTCAACGTCACAACGCTATGAACTGTGGGTAATTCACTCAGCCAACCTGGCGACTTTCTCCTAGATTTAGCGACTTTTCAGACCCCCTCTTAGCGATTTTATTTCTAAAAAGCGACTAAGAAACACATTTAGCGACTTATTCAGACCATCAGGGAGAAAAGCAAGATGTTTAAATATATTTCTATTGCAGTTCATTCCTATGCATGCAGTCTACGGCTCCTCGGCCAACAGCGCAGTCTCTTTTAAACGCTAAATCACGTTTTAATCAATAAACGAAATAAATGCGCTAAAAAGTGGGCATTGCATTATGTCCATTGCAGACCATCAGACAAAACATGACACCAACTCACTCAATAAAAGTTAGCAAATGACGTAGTTATTTAAATACTAAGTTTAAATCTAAATAATCATCCGAAATTAATCTTCTGTCAAGAGACTTGATAACAATGATCGTGACGCGAGACTTTTTTCTCCTCTTCATTTTATCGATCCAAGCTGTTGGTGTGCGCATGCGCTCTAACTCGGTAGGCCTAAAGAAAGTGAAGGCGTTAGTGATGGTCGCAGTGTTGGCTGGCTGGCGGTGGTTAAATCAGTTCATTTGCATGTTGCCTTCCTTTCGCAAAACGTTTTTTTGAGCTTTGTTTTAAGTTTTTGTTCTGAGATCCCCTCCCTATAGGCGATATCCCAGAACAAAAAAAATAACCTTTGGTCGTTTGGACCCCGTGGCTACTAGTCAGAAGGCATCATTATAATCTCTGTACAGTAATTCTCACCTTCATGATTGTTTTTGGGCAGGAAATTAGTCGCAACCAGAATAGTGGCTGAATGTGCGACCAAGCAGCCAGCAACAATCAACAGCATGGTTGCAACAGCATCCATACATATACCTACGTATACCTATCGCTGCTAAGCAGGCATTAATTCAGGCAGTTTCTGCTCCTCAGGTGTTTTTTAACCTGATTTAAGACAGTTTAGTCACAGCATATCCATTTAATTAAGAAACGCGTCCCAACTTCACTTTCACAGTGACCAACAGGTGGCAGTATAACCCCTGTGACCGACAGACGTCCACTGTCGGTGACGTCATGACGCATTCGTCGCTGCCTCGGAAGTCCGTCACTCAATCCGGACTCTTTCACCCACCTGGTCCCTTCATACAGAAACACAGCCTCCAATGGTGGCAGCCTCCCTGGGGTTTGGGGGGACGTAGAAGACTCAACACGTCCGCCAGAGACGTTTCCAAAGTGATGTTGACCGCGCGTCCCAGGGAGGCGATGAAGTTCAGAGTTCATGGCTGCTTGGCGGAGTACTGATATTTCCGGAGTGTCTGTGAACGTGTCGTCGTCAGCAGAGCCGCCCGCGACGCCTTGTCCGTCGAGACGGTGACACGTGGCAGCTGTTTGGCGGGAAATGGCGCGCACGCGATCGGTAAAGGCGGGAACGACCACCGACCCGGACCGCTTTTCAAAACATGGGCACTTACAAAGAGAGAGCGCTTACAAAACAGATCCCATTGTCAAATCTGACAATCACGTTGTCTTGTAATGTAAAGTCAAAGACCATTATATAATCTATATCTATATCTAAAACGTTGAAAGAAATGAATGAATATTATGGTATAGGTTATACTAGGAAATGAAAGTGCTGGTCTTACCAGTGAATATGGATAAACGTTACATTAGATAAACTTAGCCAAGGAAAACCTGACATTTTATATTACAGAATAACATCGAAATGCAATGGCAATTTCATGGAAAACATTATTATTTTTAATGTTGATATACCGGTTGATATACCAGTAGCCAAAATCATTCATTTTCTTTTTATGTTAAGGCAGTCTAGCACGCCGTTAGGCGCATTGCTGCCACCGATGCCACCCAAAGGTGGTCACACCCAAAGGTGGTCACACCAATGTCTGCCAAAGAGCAAAACAATATCCCCCTCTCCTTCTGATACCTCTTGCATTGCAGTGGACCGTGTGGCACTGTTTCAAGCATCCCACACCCAGTACACAACCCAACCCGTCCTGATGTTTACCCACCAGCATCAATCCTGCTCCCAAACCACAATGCCCCAACCTCATTCTGACCAGTACGACCCCCTCCCTCCTATCCACGCCACTTGGTGGCCAAAATCCTCTTATTCTCTTATACCGCAGTATGTAGTATGAGATATTATCCCTGGACCTACATCATTCAAAAAAAAGAATAATAAAATGAAAAATGAAATAAACAAATATAATCTTATCTCCTTCAAGTATTGCAGAACAGCTTCCTGTGTATCCTGTACCCCTTCTCCTGTTGTTCCCAGAATACCTTACCTCTCTTTTTTTAGTTCTTATATCCTCTCTTCCCTATACTTTCCACAATGCATCCACAGTCCAGCGCCGCCTTCTGGATCAGGTAGTATTGCTTTGCGGTCTTTACCTCAGTCTCCACTGCCCATATCACTGGAGAGAGAGTGAGAGCCTGAGGCAGGACAGGCTCGGGTTCCACACCTTGAGGTCTCTTCTGAGCTCACTCCACCCGGGCGCAAGTTCATGAGCTTGCTAGCAGCCACATGTAATCTCAAGAGGCCATGAGTCTCACGGGGTGATAAAGTTCTGTGCTGGACAGGGTCAAATCATTAAAAGCCGGTTATCCTTGTTCATTCAAGGCGTTCAAAACAAATGGATGAGCCTACCAGCAAATGTTCTTTCACGCTTTATGAAAAAGTTCCTGCAGCGATTTCGGAGAGACGCTGGGCTCAGACATCTAGGGGGACCCAGGGACTTGGGGCAGCGACGATACCCGCAGTGGAACCAGAGCGTAGTCGATGGTGGGAGGCCAGAGCTGGTGCAGGACTCGTCTGGAGCATGGTCTGTTGCAACACTTCTGAGCCTGGACTCCTAATCCGCATGGAGCTGCCTCATGGAGGAAGTAAGTACAGCTGCTCTTCTAGATAGTTTTATTATATTTATCCTTTGAGTTCGCCTATACTGCCATACCTTGGTGCTGAATAAATCTACACAGCTGTTAAAACTCTGCTGGGTTAATTTTATGGTGTATTCTATAAGGAGTGTTCAGTTCGGACCCAAAAGCAGAGACACAGACATGCAATACACAAATGTAAGCAGAAAACAGAACTATAAATCTATCACTATTACTTTTGCAGGAGGAAGTCCACCACCTTCAGGAGGAAGCTGCTGTAGCTGCCCTCAGAAAGACCCTCTCCCCCTTGCCACCATGTGACCACAATACAAATACATCAACTATTGATATGTTCTGTAATTCATATATGACAACACTATTGTAGTAAAGCTGTGTTGGGTGCACTGGAAAGATTGTTACAGTTCTGAATTAAGGACTACAAAGCTAATCGTGGGGTCTTCATTCTGCCATTGGGTAAAGAATGAGAGCAAGAGGCAGAGATTTCCCCAGAAAACAGATGTCAGTCGTCTACTCCGGGTTAGGCAGCAACTCCCCATCCCAAAGTCCATTGAAATAATGCCACTTTCTCAACATTTGCAGAAACGTTTGTTCAATTTCAAGTTTATTTTCATCATTATCTGACATCAAAATCAAAGAACTGCCGTTGCATTGCAAGTGAAATATATTAGGATTTTTGCAAATTAAATAACATACACATAATATAAAGATGTACAAAACATGGGAAAATGCTATAGGTTACACATTAAGTGCAGTAATTCATAGGAAAATGCTTTCAAAATAGGAATTCAAAAGTACAATGGCTCAGACTTATAAACTCACAAAATATTTTCCATTAAGATAAGCTATATGGTTTTAAAAGAAAATCTTCAACATTACACAATTTTTTTTTAATTCATGACATGGCTACACAGACAGAGTTTTACCTTCCACTCACGTGTGATGTAGGCCTAGGCTGCATTTATAACTGTTGATAGTTTTTGTGTTATTATCCTTCTTCACTTGAGTCACATACAGACATTTTTCAAGTAGGCCTATATTGTAACGAACCATTAAACACATGTAACAGTATATTCACACAACATCCTTGTTTTTAAAGCAAGGGTTAACAGATGGTATCAGGTGGGCTAAATAGGCCTAACAGAAAATATGTTTCTGTCGTTTTCTTCGTTCAGTGATTCTCATTACAAACGCATATGGGCCATTGAACGTCTGATGCCCATTGCTATTCGGCAAAGTCCTTCACTGGAAATGCAGTTTACATGTGATAAAAAGAAAGACCAGCTTTACCAGGTTTAAACAACAACCTCTCTGGCCCAATGTCTGCAACCCAACGTCACCAACAAATAAAATAGTCTCTTACCAGATTGGTGGATGGATAATAAAAAGGCATGGCCTGCACCTGGTGGGACTTGTGCACAACTCAGGAAGAAAGGAAACAGCCGTTGCTTCAATCTACAGACAAAGCCTAGTCTTCATCCCAGACCCCCTCCTCTTCCTCGTCCTCCTCCTCACCGTACCTCCCTCGCCCCCCCACCCGCGTGCCTCAGGATGCCGACGGATGCCCCAAATGACCCCGGCCCCCCCCGCCTCATTAACTCTATCTCATCGTCGCCACTCTCATTGTTATCATCCTCCTCCTCGTCCACCTCCTCCTCCTCCTCCTCTCCATCCTCCTGCTCCCTCTCCCGCTCCTCCTCGTCCTCCAGGCCGGAGCTGTGGCCGCCGAGGTGTTCCCCCGCCGCGGGGCTCTCTGTCCCGGCCTGCGGCGTGGAGGCGGAGGCAGCCTGCTGCTCCTTGGCTTTGCGGCTCCTCTTCCACTTCATCCGACGGTTCTGGAACCAGATCTTCACCTGGAGGATGCGTGACAACAGCAATATGTGAATACCAGTGGTGGAAATTAACTAAGTACATTTACTCAAGTACTGTACTTAAGTACAAATTTGAGTTACTTGTTCTATTTTCTGCTACCTTATACCCATTCTGCATAATGAGTACTTTTGGTAAGTATATCTTCATGCTAATACTTTTGTACTTTTACTTAAGTAACATTTCCAATGCAAGACTTTACCTTGTAACAGAGTAATTCTACAGTGTGGTATTACTACTTTTACTTAAGTAAAAGATGGGAGTAGGCCTACTTCTTCCACCACTAGTGAATACACACAGGGAAAAAAACACATAAACGGCACCATTTCAACGTGGTTTTGGATGTAATAATATATATATATATATATATATATATATATATATAAATCCCCCATCAGGTACCTGGGTCTCCGTGAGCAGGAGGGAGGTGGCCACCTCGAAGCG
>JAOPJH010068682.1:0-11390 GCA_027122575.1 Merluccius polylepis
TGTTTAAAGTTCAAATTGAGTCTCTAGGTGAAAGTATGCCGGAGCAGCAGACAGCAGTAGGCAGTACGAAAAGTCTTTTTTTTTACCTCCTCCCATTCATTCTCTATGAGACTTTTTTTTGCTGTTTTTGGCGACTTACGTCGCGAAAAATTCGTATTATTTTAAGAAACGTAATAGCACACCGATCCCGATGAAGACGCACATTTTGATATATCATTTGTCCTAGAACTTAAAGAGTTGTAGGACTAGTTGCGAATCGAAATTAGTCCGGAAGAGGAATAATAATAAGAAAAAATCCACAGTATAAGAATAGTAGCACTGGTCCCTTCAGCTTTAGCTGTAGGGGCCAATGCTCGGTGCGATTGCCCCGTGGCACTAATAATTCATAAAACTAATTCTGTGTGTGACGTTATAATGGAGCCTTGTTTCATCCTGCAAGCTGGTTTAGTCTCCTCTAAAACCATGTCAGTTTCGAGATTAGACTAACACGCACAAAATACGCCCTCTAATGTCTGATGTGAATTTCTCTGAAGACACAGCAATTGAGATAAAGGTAAAACGCAGCTGCAGGTTAAACCGCAGGTACATATGACACAGCAATGGAGCTTAAGACGTCATGTGTCTTCTTGCGTCACAGACGAGTTTAAAACTGTTAAACTCTAAAAAGAATCCTGTCTGTCCTTTGATCTTGTCTCTGTCTCGACCCTCAAAGTCTTGGTCTTGTCTTGGTCTCGATACACTGTGGTCTTGGTATTGACTTGGTCTCAGTTTAGGTGGTCTTGTCTACAACACTGCTAAATGGGTAGGGGCATTGCCCATTCCAAGTGACACAGCCCAGGCAACAGCTCACCTGCTGATGAATCACATCTTTTCATGCTTTGGGTTACCAACCAGAGTTAACTTGGACAGAGGAACCCGTTTCATAGCTGAAGACATGCAGGAACTCTGGCAACTGTTTGGTCCCCAAGCTGAACCCCAAGTGGGGTACAACACTTTTACACAGCCATCTGGCAACGGCCAAAGCACAGGGAAAGCTACCAGAAAACTTCTCCCTCTGTGGTCAGGCCGCTACCTTGTCACCCACAGTTCCTCCCAGTGATCTACCAAATCAAAATGACCAAGAATCAGGTTAAATAGGTTCATAGGAATCAGATTAAAACACCAAAACCCCCATGGAAACAATAGCATACCCCAGTTAGGGTGTAATAGTATACACACCACCCTAACCGGCACCCAAAAGCGCCAACACTGCCATCAAAAGCAAGTCATAATAAAGTTGTGACAGTGTAACTGACATTATTTGCTAGGCAGGTGTAATTGAAAGAAAGGATCCCTTTTTGTCCCCGTTTTGTAAATTGGTTACTGGTTACTAGTGGGGGTGGTTTAGATGAGATTGATTTGAGAGGCTAATGAGCGAAAAGATCAGGGAGCACGGTTCTACGGTAGATGGTCTTGCAGCGGGTGGAATTCTGTCGCTTGTACAGGATAAAACTTAGAACAGTTACCACAGGACCCATACATTATTCTGGCTCATCTTGTTAGTAGACACACCCTGGAGGTGGAGCCAAACACACCAGGAAAAGTTCATCTTCTCGGAGTCTGTAAACTTGATCCTCTTTGACGTGGTCCTGACAGATCGAACAACCAACAAGCAAACACCTCCTCCCTTTTAGACATCAGTCAACTATAGATTTATTGCTAGGAGTGGTAGTAGCTTGAGTTATGTTTTGACATTTGAACTTGCCTGTCCAAAATTAAATTTAAGGAAAACCAGTCAGGACCTGGAACTCCAAAATGAGTAGGACTAGATGGGGAAGGATTAGAGCTTCTTCCTTTTGATTATTAGGCATTAGGATGCTCATTAAGATTCTCAGCAAGATAAGTCGCTAGCCTGATCAAACTAACCTACAAAAAGTGTCACCGCTGAAGCTGGAGGGGTCCAGAACAGATCCGACCCATTCTGGGAACCAAGAAATCAACTACATCATTCGGAAATTCTCCAGGGTGTATGACCAGACTAGGCTTGCCATGGTAGGTCTTACCGGTGCTACACAATGTTCAAGCATACACCGATTATATTGCTTGCCCACCACCCACACTTAATAGAAATAAAACCCATTTAGTTAGTAAAAGATAAACGTTAAAGATCACAGTAAGCGCTCCACAGATATTGAGTGTCATTTCTTGTAAAATGTCCGGTGTAATTGGTAACATGTTAGCACAAGTATATTAACCGGTGTGAACATTTCCTCACCATGGCATCCCTAGACCAAAAGTTCACCGAAAGTAAACCGTCATTCCGTGTCTCTCATGCCAGTTGCTTTCCTAACTTATACAATTTATAGGTTAGGAAAATGGTCGAATTAGAGTTGTTTTAATTTTTTTGGTCCAGAGTTCTCCTATTAAGTTTTGTTCTGTGTTTTGTTTAAGTTAGATTTTTGTTGTCTTGTTTGTGTTTGTTTATTCCTATAATTTACTGTATATTAATCACGTCCCTATTATTTGTGTTCATAAATGTCATTGTAATCAAGAAAGGAGGATGTCGTGGTTGATGGATCATAGAATCACTGATTTTGGACAAGAAGCTTAACTTCAGGTAGATTCATTTGGCTAGGTAATTAATCTTCATAGTATAATCTAATATTTAATATTAGTTATATTCTTCCTAATGGAAGTGGTGCCCCATTTGAGTCAAATAATCAAAGTTACATTTAGATCAGTTTAAGCTACTTAATCACACTACAATACTGGTAATAAGGAGCTTACTGCTAACTACAATTTTGTACTTTGCACACAGAATAATAGGAGTGTGGTGTTTTATAAAATTATATTTTTAGCTGTAAAACTCTTGGTTGTCCTTTGGCAAGCCGAGTTTTTAATATTTAGGTCTAATTCTTAAAACTGTATCTGTTAAACTTTGTATTGTCTATCATTTTCCTAAATTGAGACAGGATTTCCTGAAAGAGTTTGGTGAGCTTTTATCTAAAATCACAATTGATTTTGACAGCTGTGGCAGTTGACTCCTACCACACGCCACATAAGTGGCTTTTCTGAGCTCCTCAGACACAAGACACAGGTAGTAAAGTGTGGTTTATCCACAACAGTAGCATAACATCTGCCTGGGTCAGGATTTGATGCCAATAAAGTGTAGTAGGGCAAAGATAAGAGGGGTGTTAGTAGAGACAGGTTTAGGCGTTGTCTCCAAATAAAAACAATAAATTCAATGCAAACAAATGCAAAAATGACCATACAAATGCTATAAGACACAAACAGGTGAATATCTCCAGAAACCATTGTTGAATCTTAACATTTGACCCCTCTATTGAAAGGTCAGGGCAAATAGAATTGAATGAAACCAAGCCAAACCAATTGCAGTTGCACCATACGGCCACCAGATGACGATGAAGACTGCGTTCTGATTGAAGGCAGTTGACCTATTTCCTGTGAAACCCACTCTTACCTACTATTCATGATTGTAAACATGATTGGGAGGTTTTAAAAAGTTGCCCAGACACTACATTATCTGTTTATGGTGGTTTTAAGTGATTAAACACAACGTTGATGACAAAAGACGACAGCCTTCACGTGGCCTCCCCTGCGAGTAATGAGACATGGTGCAAGACCAACTCATGAAACGAATGTCGCCGAAGAATCATCGAGCTGGCAGACCAAGGTACAAGCCAAGGTCAAGACCAAGGCAGAGAACGTCCTCCGCAGGACGGGCGGACACCCCTACCATCGAAAACCAAGGCCTGTCAGTGCTCCAACTCAACGTCGAGGGCCTTACCATCGCCAAACTCGAAGTCATCAGGCATCTCGCTGATTCCAATGAGTGAATGTTGCACGACCATTCAAAAATATGACTGGGTTTCTAACGATGCAACGTTTAATGCAAATGGGTGAAGTGTTCCTTTAAATTTTACAGAAGCGTGTTTTGAAAAAACTAATTTTGTTTGTTCAGGTGAACCTGGAGTTCTCGGCTGATCGTGAGTTGCCAGGAGGGAAGACCTCATTCAGCTTGGAGGGTCATCCAGGTTCTCTCTGCTCCATCAGGGCTGTGGACCAGAGCATCCTTTTGCTGCAGCCAGATCGGGAACTCAGCGCTGCTTATGTATGTTCTCAAACTCTCATCCAAAGTCATATCAAGGGTTTCTAAGTACCATGACAACTAGAGGATTAAGGTCACAGATTGATTGATTGTTTTTTTCTATTATATGTACTATAACAAAGGGCTTTGAAGGCAATCCCTTATAATAGCCTTGAAAAAAGGAATTACAGTGCTTTTACAGTGTTTTTATTTTATTTTTTCATGCCCCAGCAAAAACAAATGGTCGTGCTGTTTTTTATCCCTCTGTGAGTTTATACCAGCAAGAGAGTGTTGAAGCCTAAGTCCGGTAGTCTAAGGCAGTGACTTGATCAGTGCAATTCCTCCCAAAAAATTGAATATGGCAATACAACATTTTTTATTCATATTTTACTGAAGTGAAAGTGAACCCCCTGTTTCAGCTCAAATTCCAACACTATGAGATTTAAAACAATGCATTTTGGCTGACAGTTCTAGGAAGGAGGGGGGAGCTGTTATCCCTATGGTTACAATCCACGGCCAAAGACTTTGTTCAGACTGCAGGCAAATCAGATTTGTTTCTCAAATCAGATCCGAAAGACAGACTGTCTGCACTGTTATTTGCAAGTGATCAGATCGGATTTGTGTGTCCAGACATCCCCTACCTGCATGGGTTGCTGTGGTAACGACTAAGGCGTCACTACATATGCTGGTGACATGGCTTTCCAGCGCAGAAGCATGCAACAGGGTCCAAATGGAGATCCGTCATCTTACCCTCCAAACACTTCAAGCGTCTGTCCACGGACAGTTATGTGTTATGTTCCTCGATACCGCCAAAGAGTACCCCTCTCTGCTTCTGCTCAGCCACTCTGATGCACTTCCATCACTCTGGATTTGAGGTCATCGTTGGAAGCGCATTTCAAACCACCTCCAAATGTGGCTTCTTTTCAACTTTTCCCACCCTAGTGGTATTATTTTTCGCCGCTGTCGCAAAGACAAACCGCTTTCCGTTTCCTCAAAGCCCAGCAACCACAAAAAACACAAGATGCGCATTTGTTTGGAAATGCACGCGCAATGGTTGACGCGTTTTCTTTATGCCGTAAATGGAGCCTTCAGAATGTACCCGGTGGCAGCAGAGCTGCACAGTAAAAGCGAGGCTTATAGGGAAGCTAAGGGAACCAATCTAAACACCGATGGTGTCATTATTCTGTAGCCATTACACTGTGCAATCAACATTTTATTCATATTGATACGTTAAAGCAAAAAAGTTGTCTACAGGACCTTTAAAAGGGCTTATATGTCCACTCCACATCTTCACCCTTATTTAATATGCCAGGATCTATGAATATGCAAACATGACACGCCCCCTATAAGCTACTAAATCTTTCTGCAAAACCCGTAGACTTCTGCATCAATTCTCAAAACCATCTGGAGTAAATTGTTCACTACATACATGTTATATATCAGTGATGTGAGCTGGCACATCAATTCCATCTTCGAAAACAAAGTAATTGGTTCATGGAACAGCTGTGATGGCAGTGAAGAGATCAGCCTTCACAAACATTGACAGACGCAGATATTTTGTGGATTTAAAAGCAGAGGATGGGACTCTTGTCTTGTACAGGTTAAATGAGATCAAAAAATAAAATAAAATATGTATGCAATATTTTTAAATATGCATGTCTTGCTGTGTATCAGAATATTGTATAAAGCATGTAACCACCCTCATGGTGGATTATACCAATTTTGACCGAGACGTAGTCTGGTTTACCAGATGTAGGTTGTTGTAACTACATGTCTACTACATATTGGCTGTAGTAGTTGCCCAATGGCAGGCTCTGGGTGGGCTTATATCTTATACTCCTCCCCCTTTTGCCATCTGCCACCGTTGCTGCATCCTGGGCTTAGCGACGCCCAAGACGATTGTGATTGGTTAAAGATATACAAACTAGATGGAGCGTTTTTCCCCCTATGCCAGAATGATACTGAATGGAGCCAGACCTTTCTCCAGTGCTAAAGTGTGGAGATAGGTCTGACTATGTTAGACTACCCGAGACGTAACCTACTGCAGTCGACATTTGTCACTCAACCCCTAGGAGGCACAAACAAGCAGGTGCACGTCATTTGATTTATCCTTTAAATTATTGGGGCCCAGGCCCACATTGCAACAAAAAAGGTAAAATGACTATAAACAATCAACCCTGTTGAATAAATTTTGGTACATGTATGTAAGTTGGGCTTTTAAAAAAAACATTTTACTTGTGATTCTCTCAACATGGTCTGCTGGAATAGCTAAGACAAACCTGAAAGGGAGTATGAATGCAGGATGTATGTTGCATTGTGGCATATTCTTCTGTGGAAGAACCACCAGACCCCAGGCTCACTGGCATTTTTGGTTAACTGACACTTTAAATCCTCAAATACCCCCTCACACATTATCCATGTTAGACTGGGACTACTGCCTTGCCTTGCCATGCTCATGTACCTCTCTCTTTATCTGTGATATCGGAAGGTGTTTAAGCAGGTGCCTGTTCAGAAGTTGACTGGCTACAACTACCAGGTGGAGGACTTGGACGACCTGTATCCCTCCGTCGGTAGGCCTATGTCTTCCAACAAGATGGACGATGTCTACAGTGTTTTTGAAGTAAGATTGGAGTAATAGCCATCGGTACACCGGTATGGCTTTAAAAACAAATGCCATTACACCCTGGGGGAATATTGAAAAAATATATATATATTTTGACCATAATGCCATATGCATATTTCATGTTTCATTTTTTGTATTGCAGTGTATTTATTTATGTATTTTTCTAAATTCCATTCAATTGTTTTTCTCTCCAACTTTTAGGAAATTGGAATGAAAATTGTGACCAACACTGAATTGAAGAAGCCAGTCAAGGTTTATGTCCCAAGTGGGGAGTATGACGCGTACGACGGTAGGTTCATTTGATATTGGGGAGGATCTGCGAAGTTAATGAGATGATATTGTTAAATTCTGTGTTTTTATTTGAGGCATCCAGTTTGTAATATTTTACACAGAATCATTTGCAGATATGGAGATGGTCTTCGACACACTGGAAGGTTTGTTACTAAATTGATACCACTATTGTCTATTGGCGATGTACAACGGTGCGTTGTACATCGCCAGGTCCTATGTTAACGTGTGTAATATTTCACTTTGCCTGAACTCGATGTCTGTAGACGCTACTACGTCACTCAGTTTAATAGCAGAGTCTTCAAATGGCTGTGGCATCAACCATAAGTATCAGATATAGTTTATTTCCAACTGTCTCGGGATCACATATTATGACACACAGCATATTACATTACAATGTTCCTACGGCGAGAAATCAGTAATTTAGTAAGAGGACACATTTTTGCCAGGCCAGCAGCCTTGTAAACCAGAATGCACTTCGACTTGTGGGCTTGGGGTAGGCCGGTATCTCTGTACAGCTGCCGAGGCACAACCTTTTTCTAAGAGGAAACGGCCTGGTAGTCACTGTTAACCTGGCCGATTTGGTCTAGTCTGGCAGCGGGGCCCATATGGCTGTTGCATCTAGGTTTTTACATGCGGTCACAGACCGCATGTCAGGCAGCGATGCATTGGATATCCCATTTTTCCTTTGAGCATTAACTTGCTAGCCTCAGCGATAGCTGCATACTGAAGGTGACTAACGTTAGCGTTGCAAGGCTAGCTCTCCCAGCCGAGACACAAGCTCTCTAATCCCGTGGCCGTTGTCACGTTAATCACTTGTATAGTGATATTGTATCATAGCAAACTGCCAAATGTCTTGCTAGCTTTCACAATGAATAATAAAGCCTGTTATACATATCATTATGATACATGTAATTAATGTATTCAATTTATAAATATACAATTTACAGAACTTTGCCTCCTGATGTTGAGAGGGGTGTAGCTAAAGTAATTCTGGGTAACATAGGAAAATAGCACACCGGAGCAGATCGAGGGAAGCCTGACACGACAGCCAGTGACAAATAGCAAATAACGATAAAGTACAATATTACACATATCGGAAAAATAAACCCTGGAATGAGTACATCGAGGTATGACGTTTTGTAACATGTCAGTGTTTTGACCTGTATTATTTCTTTAAAGATGTGGTTATGGCATCTAGTCCAGATATGCTTTTAAAGAAAACCAAGAAAACCAAGAAGACTGTGAGAACCTACTTCCCTGAGACCTGGATCTGGGATCTAATCCCTATTGGGTAAAGTGTTCTACTCTTCAGTGGCCAATGTTAGACCCGTGACCAGGGTTGGAGTTCCCCCGCGGACATTAGATGCCATGTTTAGTGGCATCTAGTTACATTAGATGCCACTAACTTTTATACATTCTACCTTTTTAAAAGCCAATGGATTAAATGTGTTGTAGGTAAGATTTAAGAGCTTTGCTTTGAGTATGTATTTATTAAAAATTTATTTAGATTTTAGACTGGTCCAGGCTCATTTCTAACTGTTTGGTTTGCCTGTCAATCACAGGTGTGTGAAATGCAACACTACGGAGGATGGGAGCAAACAGGGAGGGGACATTATTTGGGTTATTTGATTTCAAAATCTTGCTCTTCTGATCTCTCTCTTTACAACTCTCAAATCTTGCTTACAGCATCTTTAACTATGTGGACTCATATCATTATCCATATTAGCAATCAATATGTAGTTTATGTCAAATGTTGAACTTTGCTTATCGGACTTGATTCCACAGCTTATTTCATGGGTCTAAACACAGAAAAAAGGCGATGGATCCTAAGCTTCCATCAATAGACAATATCGATAGACCTTTCTTTAATTACCAACCTTAATTCGACTATTATTTATTAATTATTCAATGTTCTACCAATGAAGCTATGCACAAGCTATCTACAAATTTACTTGTAGTGTATAGACCAACAGTTTGACTGCCTTTTTTATTTAAAGCTGCTGTAGATACGATTTGAGAGTTATAAAGAGTTATATCCCTACATTTCCCCGCCATTGAGAAGTGTCTCACCTATGTTTCCCAGGCGAGGGATTCCCCAAACCAATCAGGGAAGAGATGCCCTGATTGGTCAGAAATGAGCCAGTAGCAATCTAAAATCTAAATTGGCTCATACAGAGGCAGGCATGGTCAAATCAAAACGGATATTCTCACAGCGTATTTCACTCACTAATAGCTGGCGGATGGCTATGCCATTTCTAACAAATGACACTCAAATAATAAGCTCTTAAATCTTACCTACAGCACCTTTTTTTAAATTGTATTTTTTGTCATTATTTGATTTTATCACCGTCTACATCTACAGAGACAGCGGGTCGGTGAGTGTGGACAAGACTGTTCCTGACACCATCACTACATGGGTGGCTCAGGCCTTCTGCACCTCCTCCATGGGCTTCGGCTTATCCAGGGACACATCGCTGGTGGCCTTCCAGCCGTTCTTCGTCAGCCTGACGCTGCCCTACTCCGTCATCCGGGGGGAGGTGTTCACGCTCAAAGCCACCGTCTTCAACTACCTCCCCAGTTGCATCATGGTGGGTTGGGCCCACGCTAATGCATTTGATGCTGCATTTTCTTGAACTGATTCATTAATTTTCATTGGTAAATGCGCTCCCATTAATATGACCAACCATTCCATGAAGATTAAGCAGGAAAGAAGGAAGAATGTTTTATTTATTTAAAAAATAATGGAATAGATGTTTTTTGTCCTTCACTTGCAGTTAAGTGTTTCAATGCATTACGTATAGCTGTAGTATGTGTATACTACCAGTACACTTGACAATAAATCTAAATAATTAATCTAAATTGTTATTTTATTTTGTCCATGTTCCATGCGGTGACCTCTCTGAATAGGTCAAGGCGGACCTGACCAACTCCACAGACTACACGTTCAGAGAGTGCGACGGCTGCCAGTACACCATGTGTCTGTGTGCAGAGGAGAGCAGGACCTTCCAGTGGATTGTCACGCCCTCCTCCCTCGGTAGGCCCTGCTGTCACTCACTTGCACGGGCTAGAAATAATGACAGGCCCTGCTGCCTCATGCCCCTTAACACCTCATTAAATTGTCATATTTCCTGGAAGGACACACAACCACAATCATAATTCATTTATCCAAGCCAAAAAGAGTAGCAGCAGCAACTTTAAAAATGAATATATATATATAGGCTATACTTATTTGATGTTCTCAATTCAATTCAGAGATATTCATGCGCGAGTACATTGCATAGCTGTATATATCGGAAACTCATCTTCTTCGCTGTTCACTTCACATCTATTCAATTATTGTATTTTGCACTTTGAATGGCGACTACTTTGGAAGGGCACAAGCTCGGACATACACGGATGTAAGCAAAACAAAACCTTGATGAAATGACTTGGAACGCTACTTCCTCCTGCGACTTGAGGTAGAACAATCAATCATATATGTGACATTGTGTAGAAACACAGTTGTTTGCACAACTTTACTGTAAACAAATTGAAGGAAAAATCTGCCACTGCATCTCTTAGGACAATACCGGTCTGCAACCGTCTCTCCTGGCTTCACTAAAACATCCATTACCGATATAATTTGTCAAAATTACTTCCTTGTACCGATTCTAGTGAAGAGAATTAAGCATGTGCGCGCCTGCCACCAATGTAAACAATGGCAATATAGTACTTTGGTGTTTGTGATAAGAGTAGTAATCGTACTTGCGTTATGTTGTCCACAAACACATATTGATTCCAAAAGACGAACATGCTTTATTGCGTTGGTGGCAGGCATGTGCATGCAAAATGCTCTTTGGCAGAATTACAAGGAAATACAAGGAAGTTACTTTGCCAAATTATATTGGTAACAAATGTTTTAGTGAAGCCAGAGAGGCGGTTAACGATGGTGCAGACCGGTATTGTCCTTTTTAAGAATATTTTTATTTGGCCTGCTCATGATTGCAGACTATCTTTTCCGGACAATGCATTGCGCAGCTGAAGAACAAAGTACTTGGGATTTGCATCTTGTGGAGAATGGCATCAGAATGACAATGGAGCATGTGCTCATTTTTGCCAAGTACCAAGCATTTTGATCAATCTACTGCAGCAATGTCTGGCATAGCATAAAGCTGCCAATATTGTGAGGTGGTACTTGGAAAAGTTTAGGCATATTGCTGCTGCGCTGCATAGAGACGATCCAACTTCACTCCTGCCAGTGAACCACCAATGGCCTGCCAGCCCACATCAATGTGATGGCAAGGAGGCTCCGGTGAACGTGTTGACACACACACACGCGCGGGGGGGGGGGGGGGGGGGGGGGGGGGGGGGGGGGGGGGGGGGGGGGGGGGGGGGGGGGGGGGGGGGGGG
>JAOPJH010068695.1:0-11385 GCA_027122575.1 Merluccius polylepis
ACCGATCAGTAAAAAAATGCCTTGAACGGCCCGAGTCCGAGTCTTTGAGATCGGATCGGGACCGCATTCACCAAAAACAATATCAGGGTCGGAGCCAATCAGAGGCAGAGTAGGGGCACGTCTTCACAGAACGCGGGTGGGAAAACAAAATAATGCTCCACAGCTTAATGTCAGGCGCACCGGTGCGACCAATGAAAATGTTTCGTCGCGCTCGACAGATTTTTGGTCGCATGTGCACACTCTGGAGCCCTGGTGTGGATGTCATGGATCTGCTTAAAGACCAGCAAAAGTTTGAGGAAATGGTGTTGGAGAGAGAGGAGAGAAAGCAGAGCGAAGTGGTGGAGAGAGAGGAGAGTAGGCATAGAGAGGCGATGGAGAAAGAGGAGGCATGGGTATCTGCTGATTTCTTTTATATCATTTTTTATTTTATTTTTTGCTGTTGGATATAGGGGCATATAGGGGAAACACAGGATTTGATTTGAACAGGTATGATAACAAATAACTTGACAACTAAATATATACATTGACTAAGCATACTAACTAAGCATAGTCATGCTCTGGGGCAAAACAGAGCCTCGCCATCCTCTGTCTTGCCTACGCTCCACAGACAGCGTCCTGTGGTGCTGGTTGTGGCTGGTTGTCCTCAGCAGGTTCCTCCTCCCCGTCCTCCGGCTCCAGCAGGTCACCGTTGCTGAGACAGATGTTGTGCAGGACCGCACAGCAGGCGATGACCTCCAACACGTAAAGGACATCCACCTTCAGCGCCTTGAGGAAAATCGACCTCCACCTGGTCTTCAGGATGCCGAACGCCCTTTCCACAACACATCTCCCCCTCAAAAGATGGCTGTTAAAGCGCACCTGTAGCTGGTTGTGAGGCATCCTGAAGGGCGTCATCAGGCTTATCGGCTGCTCCAGGCACGGGTAGCCGCCATCCCCGATGATGCAGTAGCCTGGTGGGGGGTACATTTGGTGGAAATAAATCGGGCTTCAGCACTCTGGAGTCATGTGCTGACCCAGGGAACCCGATGAACACATCCAGGAATATTGCTTTGTCGTCAACCACAGCCTGAAATTGAACAGAATAAAAAAGTTTCCTATTTAAATAGCAGGCTGCGTCTTCTTTGGGCGGCTTCACCCTAACGTGGCAGCCATCAATGCTACCAAGCACCCTGGAGAAGGCTGCTGACCCAGCCAAATGAGAGAAGCCAGCTCCCAGGCGACCCAAATCCCCCTCAGCTGGCAGCCTGATGACCTGAGGCAGGAGGGCGACCACTTTCTTGCTGGTCCTGTGTACAAGCATGTGCACGGTGGACCTGGGCATGGCAAAGGCTCTGCCCGGTATGATGTGCCACTTGCCAGCCAAAACAAAAAAACAAGGGCCTCGATGACCGGTCCCCAGCCGTGGTCATGGGCAGTGACAAGGTAGGCCATCAGGGACTGGAAAGTCCCCCTGGACAGGCGGAAGTCCACCCTCAGATCACTCCCACCGTCAAAATACAGTGCCAGTACTGGCACTGTATTATTGGGCACGCAGTACCGACCGAGGTTTGGATGCTGAAGAAAGAACAGAAATAAAGAAAAACATGACCTATTTGTTACTAACAGTCTTTCTCCTCCTCTCCTCTCTTGCAGGTACTGGTTTTATTATGTTGTGGCCTTAGTTCCTTTATTTGTTACATTTTGTTTAACTGCACTATTCAACACTCACACACACCATTTCCACTCACATGCCCACTCTACACCACTGATTCTACTGACCTCCACACCTCATGTGCTTTTCTTATCTTATTAGTTGGTTGACTTTTGTTACAATAAATTATCATTATTTTAACACTAAACCTCTCTGTGTCTCCATATTGTGGCCAAGAGCCAGGCCATAACATTTAAATTAAATCAATATTAATATTTATCCATAGCTACATAATAGAAATCAAACAATTTATTCTGTCTGTAACTATCCTCTGCTTTCATATATTTCGTTGTATTGTCACTGTAAAATAATATTGAATATGTAAATGAATATACTGTATATGAATATATTTCATAGGTAAATAAACTTACCGGTAGGCCGTTTTCCGCCAGGAGGACAAGTAATCGTCGCCGTCTCAAGAGCCATCGGACATTCATTTTTTTTTCCAGTATACAGTATTAAAAATTAGGAGAAAGTGTGAAATAAAAAAGAGGAGAAAGTGTGAAAGTAGATTTGATGAAAAAGGATGGAGTTCCCCAAGTGGCTGGGACCGAGTAATAAGTGGGTTCCAAGGCGTGACATTAGTGGAGTAAGATTTTCTGTAAAGCAAGGTGAGATGATACTTTTAGCCCCTTCTAGCCCCCATCAAACAAAAACTGTCTCCTTCACCCACTCTCCTCAAGCCCAGCGACAATACCTCTAACTCATTCACCACTGACAAATGCAACTCCTTTCTTTTAATCTTCCAAACAAAAATCGACACCATTTATAACAACTTGTCCTTCTCTCCTGCCCCCACAGCCTGCACTTCCGCTCCTTCATCTGCTCCTCACCTCTCAGCCTCTGTCTCAGTTATTCCCCGTGTCATCAGGGGAGCTGCCCAAAATCTTGACAGGCATGAAAACCTCTACATGTGTTCTGGATCCCATCCCATCTCACCTCATTAAGGACTCTTTACCAGCCATTGCCAGACTCATCACATAAATCATCAACTCCTCCCTCAGGTCTGGCTCAGTCCCCCGTTCACTCAAACTGGCTGCTGTCACCCCCATCTTCAAAAAACCTGGACTCAACCCTGACATCATGTCGCACTTCCGGCCCATCTCCCCTTTCTATCCAAAATACTGGAACGTATTGTCGCCACACAACTCAAAGCCCACCTTTGCTCAAATGACCTGTTCAAACCATTTCAATCCGGTTTCCGTTCCCAACACAGCACTGAAACAGCCCTCCTGAAAGTCACCGACATCATCCTCTCCGCTGACTCCAGCCACCTCACCATCCTCATCCTCCCGGACCTCACAGCAGCTTTCGACACCATCAACCACACCATTCTCCTCTCCCGCCTTGAGTCCTCCCTCAGTATCACTGGCACTGCACTCTCCTGGCTCAAATCATACCTCACAGACCGACAACAATTCATCCACCTCAACAACTGCTCCCCCTCCACTGTTCCTCTGTCCCAAGGCATCCCCCAGGGTTCAGTGCTTGGTCCTCTCCTCTTCATACTTTACCTGCTCCCCCTTGGCAACATCATTTGCCACCATGGTCTCCATTTCCACTGTTATGCCGATAACGTCCAGTTTTATATCTCCACCAACTCCATCACTCCCGCCACTCACTCCACTCTCTCCAACTGCCTCAATGACATCAAATCCTGGATGCAGACCAACTTCCTCAAACTCAACTGTGACAATTCAGACCTGATCATTATCGGCCCCAAATCCAGTTTCTGCCTCACCTTTGACAACTCCACCCTGTCTATATTGTATTGATAGCCTATTGTTTATGACTGGTCATGCCTGCTTATGGTATAAAGTCGATAGCTAGACCCCCGCGTAGCGAGTTCGCATTACAGCACATCAGATAGACACGAGACTAATTACCAACTGCCTTGAAGTGAATAGTCATGAGCAAGCTAGAACCTTTAAAAAATCTATTGATATATTTTCAGAATCCTATTTTTTTTTTAAACATGGACATTTCCAGGACCAGCTCCAGCTGGCAACAGGCCACCAGGAACAGGGACTGTTTCACTTGGAATGAAAAAGTATGACATTAGAGATAATGTTTATTATCATTTCCATCCGGGTCACATGACAAAAAACAAAGTCTTACCATTACAGGTGTTGTATCTGGGTTCTCTGTTATGACAAACCAATAAATTGACAAGACAGATTACAATACAAATAGATACAGCTGGATCCAACATGCCAGAAATATGATGATGATGATGATGATGATGATGATGATGATGATGATGATGATGATGATGATAAAATAACATACATATGCATCTCTTTGTCTTTGATATGATAAAAAATAAAGACTGTCTGTCTGTCTGTCTTGTCCATCTAGCACCTGCCATTTTGAGGATGTTGGATGAAGGGAGGTGAAGATAAATGAAAAAGATAAATCCAGATAAATCCTAGATAAACATTGAAACTTAGAACACACTTCAATCCCAAGAGTAAAGAGAACCATGAGCTGAACTAGGACTGATTGAAATGCCATGCTGCACCACTAGTAAAGTTGATAATTGTTGAATTAAAATCACCTCGCTCTTGAATTAAACCTACCTCTTTATTAAGGAGCCTATCAGTTGTCATGTAGTCAGTTAGTTTTTTAATTAATTTTTCTTTCCTTTGTATGTGTGTGCGCACACTGTCAGATAGATGACAGCATTTGTATGTTGTATATGAAAAACTAGGCCTATGATGTCATCTATTTCATTTGTATTTTCAGCTGTTAAATTATTAACCTCTCTTTTTGAAGCCATATTATAAATACATACTAAATATAACTACAATAAAAACAACTCTCATATTGGACAATAAACAGCGGCACTGGGAATTGTCCTAGCTAACTGTGTTGCTCCATAGTATACTTTAAATGCACTTTTTCCCTCAAGGCCGATTATAGTGCTTTTCGGTTTGTGCTGAAATGTTAGCTTGTACGTGGGCTCAGCCTGCATTTGATGATGCCTTCCGCTCCAAGGTAGAGCGGTGCCTCGTCTCTTTGTTTCAGTGTTAGGAACATGAAGATAAACTGAGAGATGCTCCGTTTGTACACCCTCACCCAAACGGCTGGACATGGCAGCCCAGCGTTGGCTTTGGTGTTCCACTGAGTGCAGTGATACTGAGTGGGAGTTCTTCTATTCAACAATCCACATTAACATCAAAGCACCCAGCCCAAGAACCCGCTTGGTAGTTCCTAAGCAACACACATGTATGCACTTACGCATGTGTGTGCATATGCACACATACATGCATGTATACATTTGCATGTGTGTATGTGCACACACAAACACACACACACACACACACACACACACACACAGACAAATAGTTCTCTGGAAGTAGGAGATGAGTGTCTCTTGGTGCACTTTAAGCTTGCTGTGATCCCTGATAGTCCTCCATCTTTATTTTTTCCCTCCTCTTCCTCACTCTTCCTCAGACTATTTATCTACTGCTCCCTGCAGAGCTCTCCACCTCCAGACACAGAGGGATAGCGCCTCTCCAACTCCCTTCTCCCCCACATACTGTAAGTATTTCATCCAGCACATAAAAAACACATTGTTAAACCGATGATGGAAAATACATTAAGAAGTACATTATGAATGTGCACTTTCAAATAACGACAACAAAGGAAAGGGCAAATAAAAGAAAAAGAGAGCGGCAATTAGCAACAAAGAAGCAATAGGTTATCACATGTGCATGATGGTGAGTGGAACAACATTTTAATGTTTTCTAAAGTGAAACAAGGTAAAGGAAAAACAGAGGATGTCTAGAATTTATACATCACTTCTCTTTCTGTCTTTTATTATTTCCTTCTTAATTTCTTTCAAGTGAAACAACATTTTAATGTTTTCCAAGGATGAATAATGTTGAAAAATGTGGCTAAAATCTTTGCTCCAATTCAAGACTGAAATATTACCAGTTTTCATAACACATAACTCAGTTAAAAAGGCACCTTCCTCTATATCTATATATATATATTTATATATGGAACCATGTTTGATGGACAAGAGGGGAGGAGCCACCTCTGCCTGCCTTTACCCTTGTCTCCAAGTCATTGTTAGAGTAGTGGTGTGGTGCTGAAGGGTGCGCTAATAAAAAGCAAACCGCACCACTGCATTAACACATTAATCTACAGTACAGATGCTAACGTCCAACATCTGCTCCCGTTCTTCCTTTTTCCTGTTATGAAGAGCCTGCTTCGAAAATACAAAACTCAACTTATACTTTGTTTATAACGTCACATACGAGAAGGCTGGACTGGTCAGTCAAATCCTGTTGGAATGTTGTAAATTATAAGATCGAGTGCTTTGCCCAGGTGTGTAAGTATAAACATGAATAACATGTCATATCATACATGGAAACATAATCTGAACTGTATTACCATATACATGCTGGCCATCATAGAGTATATTATGTGTACCCAATGTGCTGTCACACACACAGGATCGACAATAAAAACACCTTCAAACATGTATGGCATGAATGATCAATGCATGTGCTGACAGAGCGGCGCTTTGGGTCCGCTGGTTTCGATAGATCTGGGATATGACTATATAGTATAGTATGAGTATATAGTATAGTATGAGTATTTATAGTATGAGTATATAGTATTGTATGAGTATATAGTATTGTATGAGTATATAGTATAGTGTGAGTATATAGTATTGTATGAGTATTTATAGTATGAGTATAGTATTGTATGAGTATATAGTATTGTATGAGTATTTATAGTGTGAGTATATAGTATAGTATGAGTATATAGTATAGTATATAGTATAGTATGAGTATATAGTATAGTATGACTATATAGTATAGTATGCGTATATAGTATAGTATATACAGCACGCTGTTCCTCAAGATTAGAGGAATACTGTTCCTCTGTTACTCATGTACTGTATAATGAGTTAAAAGAAGTTGGTGAATCTCGGTATCTTATATTTTACAACAGATTGGGGAAAAGGAAATAGGCCTTTGAATCAAAACAAACACAAACAAACTATACTAACAAAAAATATATCTCCACATTTCTTTGTTTTGCTTTCGTCAACTTCATTATTGAGCATCAGACTACACCGGTGTTTTACCACTCGGTTTGCTGCATTAGGGGGTTATGCTGATGTTGCAGCCAGACCAGATCATGCCGGTGTGTTTGTAGATAGAGTCAGATGGTGGTGCCCCTAAAATTTCCATTCAATTCTTCTTTAAGGACTTATTTATTTTGTTTCATATGAAATGTGACTTCACATCTTCGTCTTCACATCTTGCAATTTATTTTTCTGCTGAGTTTATGAAGTGCTTATAAGTACACAGCCTTCGAATAAAATATTTGATTCCATAGAAATTTAAATAAACACATCCCTGTGATCTGTTCTAGTCTTCCCATTTCCCTTTTTTAATCATCCTGTCAGTATTCCCTTTCACACCCAAAAGCCTTTATTTCAAAGATGCCCCTCAGGACCAGTTTGGAGTGATGGCGAGTTAAGTGTGAACGCGTGCCCCTGCCAACTTCAAAACCATCACCACGTCCTAAGTCTTCTTTATCGCCTTGACATAGTTACACATCAATCCCCTTTTATCTACAGGAATGATCGCCTTCACGCTGGCGTGACAGTAAACATTACGGAGTTGAGAGAGTTGTATCCTGCATGTTTTTTTTAGCTAAAGGAATCTGATGGGGACAACATGTCAAGTCCCCTGTGATTGGCAGTGGTTATCTGAAGCATCATCAACAGCCACCAAATACATCTCCTCTGTTGTCCTTCAGCTATCTCTGACTGCTATGAAGGCTGAAATAAGTTCACGGGTCAGGGGGAGAACTACGCATGCACACCGTGGAGAAGCAAAGGTTTCCAGAGAGAATGATATTCGGTTCATGCGTCCCATTGCTGTCTACGTGAATTAGATACGCTGACAATGTTGTCTGGGAAAGTTCACATGCGTTCTCTTTGTGTACTGTGTCATGAGATATATTTTAGTTTTATCAGAGAGTAATTCAACCCTTAAATAAATAAAAACATGTCATTTTTTTCCTGTTTATTTTTCTGATGTGGTCGGGGCGGCGGGCTCGTGTGTTGAGACTCCCAGCCGAAAGGCACTGGAATCGATCCCCAATGTCTGCAGCCTATCCAAGATACCTAACCGCCTATACCTGCTCCTTAATGGCCTTTATCTGAAATCACTGTAGGTGGCTTTGGATAAAAGCATCTGCTAAATGACTGAATAGTAAATTTACTCATATCAAACACATACACATAAATCATTTGTTGCAAAAAAATGTTTACTAGGACACAAAATTCTTCTTGTGTCTTATTCTCTGAATATCCACCACCAAGGTTACTGTGGAAAGGAGGTGTGGTCAAGTTGAGGTTTCACTTCTCACGAACATTCTCCATTATTTAACGCCAAGGGGAATAAAAGGAAGTAGACTTCATGGTCCACTAAGTCCACTGTGGTGTCCCCCCTGTCGGGTGGTTCTACTTGACTGGCCAGTGACCAGAGCTGTGCTCGTGCTGCCGCTAAGGCCAAAGGATGGGCAGGGGATTTACTTCCTCTTCTATGGTGGAGCCTAGTGATGAGCAGCATGGCTACACCGAGGCGGGCCTGTCCCACCTCGTAGTCTGGTGGCAGACAGAGAAACCCTGAGCGCCTATTAGAATATCCTGTCTGACGCACAACCAGATACTTTTTTTTGCTGTATGAACCCAAACTTGAATTCATCATTAATTCCATTATAAACATGCCAGTCCATACATGTGATATTAAACATGATGAATATAGGGTAGACATGGGGCTAAACTGTATATCAAGGCATTTTTCAATGGAATGCACACATTGTGTATAACAATACAATGCAGGGGTAGCTGTGCTAGTTTGTCATACGATATACAGGGCAAGGCATTTACATGGGAGTTGCGTACGAAAGAGGACCAGATGATTAATCTTGCTACAGCTAGGATGTTTCATACTGGGTTTCTGGGTTGGGAACAATAGCTTTGCACTGTGACAATCCGTCACAATTGGCCAATATGAGAGCAACACAAAAAAAGCACACACACATTTTAATTATACTGTAGGTTCCTTGGGAGTCAAGCGAGTGTAGACAGCCAGGCCTCGTTGAGTGGCCCTGGCCAGGAAATATTTACCACCTCCACCTCCTCCAGAAACACCCAGCGCAGCAAGCAGCCATTCATCATGGCCATTATGATTTTTAAGAGGAGAGCAGTGGAGAGGGGCTGGGGGGAGGGGAGAAGTGGAGGTGAGGAGAGGGGAAGGACAGGGAAGGAGAGGAGAGAAGGGGGGGGGGGGACAGGGGAGGAAAGGAGAGGAGAGAGCAGAGGAGATGATGGGAGGGGAGGAGAGGAGATGTGAAGGTGAGTCGGTGTGGTGATGAGACATGGCATGTAATTCATGTTTGCATCAAGTACTGACTGAAAAGATGGAGTTGACTGCAAAGTAAAAACAGAATCCTGTGACAACATGAGACTAAAGAGAGCTTCTACTAAGTATGCTGTGAGAAGTTCCATTTCTATTTGTACTGCTGTGACAGAAGATGATGTTTGTCTCATGTTATTTTTGTTTCTGCTTTGTCATCTAATATTTAGTTTTCACATCGTTCAGGTATCTTGTGTCATGTCAATTCTTATCTCCTCTCCCTCACTTTAATACTCATGTGTCCATCTCTCTCTCTCTCTCTCTCTCCCTCTCTCTGTACTGCTAAAGCTAATGTGATGACTGCATCACAGCTGTGTGATTAATGTTCTAGTCCCACTAAGATCCCAGTCTCGTCTGCAGCCAACCCAATTCAAAAACACTTCACTTCGATGAGTTCAATCATTTAGCTTTCAACCACAATTTGCCCGTCTCTACTGCCGAATTGTGAATCGCACACTTAAAGAAGGCTCAAGTGTGTCATGCAATGCATAAACAGTTAGATGTCTTCCTGACCTTCTTATTCAGCCTCTTGCTCCACAGACAGGAAGGTGTTGTGTAATACCCTTTTTTCACCAAAATTAGAACATATATGCAGGTTTTCTAAACGCCGGAAAACCAGCTAAAAATAGGCGATTGACTCTTTTCCTATTGACAGTAGATGAGTACTGTTAGCCTTTCTGGGTTTTTTTTGTGCTTTTTTGGTCACGTTTGATGCCACGAACATGCCGGAAAACAGGGTTAGTAAACAGTAGACAGCAGCATGGACGCCAGTGAAAATGTTAAGGTGGTTATTCAGTCTCTCTTTCAAACCCTGCCGACTAATTTGGGACGATGTTTGAGCACTGCTTGAAAATCTGTGGCTGAGAGGACAAAGAGTCGCAGAAGTTACTGACAGAGTCAAGGAATCGCGCCGGAAAAGAGGCAAAAATTAGTGATTAATTTACTGCCTATTGGAGCTGGAGCCGATAAATACCGGTGACTACTGCAAAGTAATTTGTCCCGGACATTAATGTCAATTGTAACCTTTCCCACTAAAGGCAAAAGCCAGATGTTAGTGGGTGTTAATGTTTTTTTTGTCCAGTGGGAAAGGGGCTTAAGTGTTAGGATGAAGTTGGGGTTAAATGCTTCAGTAAGACTGCATGTGGTGTCCCTCACCTTCCGAATATTCAATGCATGCACTTTTCTGTGTGTGTGTTTAAAAGGCAGCCACAGGACCTTGAGGGCCTCCAGCTGTGATATATATGAAGATAAAACCTACTAGTCTAAATGCATCTTCAACTACTGTATGTAAACCTTTTAAGTGAAAGGTCAGCGGCTACCGAATCTCTAAGCTGCTTTAAAGGTCAGACTTTTCACAAGTCATCCACTAAAATGGAAGGAGCCTCTGTATGTATGTTTGTCTGTCCTTAGGATTTTCTCAACAACCGCTCATCCAATCGACTTAGCACTTGGCAGGTGTATTGCTGAGGACCAAAGGAAGCACAGTGTTGAGTGTGGAGTTGTTTGGATGAAAAAGCTGCAAACAGAAAAAGTTGTTCTCAAAAGAGCTGCAAGCAGCAAAACCGGAGGCCAAGCAGTCGGCCTGTTTTCCGAATAGGCACGTTTACAACGGCACTAGTATAAAGTGATGACATGAATCACATTCCATGAAACTCACCCAGTTGTTGAGGGTGTACTCTTCTAATGTGATCTTTTAGAAATCATAGGCAATTCATTCTTGACATTAAGGTGAATAGTAAGAGTAAAGAAATACTATGAATCACACACACACACACACACACACACACACACACATGCTGAATTGTCTTTCCATCCTATACTAAAACCTCAAGAATGCATTATAATGCACTTTGAACGCCTAACAAACAGCTATGAACGTTGTCCTTATTAAGTGTTCCGGTCGTTTCAATGATCCGTGTCTTGCTATCTTCTCCAAGAATGACTACTGATATGACACTCATAACATTAATCTGAGGTAATGCTTCCTAAGTATCTTAGCATTAATCTTAAGTAATGCAACCATAAAATAAGTTTCATTCATTAAACCTTAATTGCCATAGCACATTCGATCTGCACCTATCCAGTTTTTAAGGGCTTGACAGTGTGGTCCTGTCTGCTGTGAGAATCCTAATGGTCTCTGACGGGGTGTGCAGTCCCCCCCACCCAGCCGTTTTGGATACGGGGGTGGAACCCTCTCTCTCTCTCTCTCTCTCTCTCTCTCTCTCTCTCTCTCTCTCTCTCTCT
>JAOPJH010068710.1:0-11381 GCA_027122575.1 Merluccius polylepis
TTCTTCTTCTTCTTCTTCTTCTTCTTCTTCTTCTTCTTCTTCTTCTTCTTCTTCTTCTTCTTCTTCTTCTCCTCTCTTCTGCCCTTTCATCTCCTACTCTCTTTCATCTCACGGTCTGCTTTGAGGGTGGCCTCACGATTGAGTCCTGAGCATGTCGGTGCGGACATACATAGTGTGTGTTGTGTATTGCTGACTTTATGTACATGATCAAGTTCGCTGGGCTGGTGCCATTCATCGGCATATGCATTGTTGAGTCACCGAGGCCCATCGGGAGTTAAGAGCCAAAAGATCTGCAAAACTATCCGCTCTCCACTGCGACAAGTGTGTAGTGTATCTTAGCACTTAGACTGAGGAAGGTGTGCCAAGGCAGTGTATTAAATCACCTAGGTGGATGAAGCAACATGCTAGCATATTTATAGGTTGGCAATCCTCTTAAACTGAAAGTGGTGGGGATTGTGATGTGGTAGGGTTGTGCAATTGAGTATCTGACCTATGTCCAAGCCCCCCCAGAGGAGCATACCGCAACCTAACCAGTTTGTATGAGCACATCTCACCCGTCTCACCCCCACGTCCTTCCCCAAACCTCCTCACCGCCTCCCTTTCTCACTGAACACCCTCTTTATCCCCTTCCTTTCTTTCCCACGACCCTCTCCAGACCCTTCGGTAAAAGGTACAAGAGCGCGTTCAGGTAGTGGCGCATCATTTGAAAATCAATGATAGCTACCCCCCTTTAACCACACATAGGAATGACTGACCTTCGTTTTGCAATGCATATCATGCATGTAATTTTCTTTAAAAAAAACAAACCTAGAGTTTGAGGCCACCACCAGGCGGCGCTGTGTTGACTTCCGCTCCCGAGAGGCTAGAGGTGCCGCACGTGCGTCTAGCTGCTAATAAGTGTAGGTTTTTAACTAATGAGCTCACCTGTCGCAGCTCGCGCTCCGTTGGCTTTCACTAACGGCACGTCGTTTCCCGTCTAATGTCGCCTAGACACAGTAATCATACTATTATTTTAGAAATTGAATCGGAGCATTTGTGTCGTTTTCTGATGAGCGGGTGTGTGACTAATGCGCCGCAGGTTTCGCAGGTTAATTACGGAGGCTTTTCCAAGTAAAGCGAACAAAACCTCTCTAGGCCTGCTGTGAGCACGACATGTATCTTCCTGACCATTAGCCTACTAATTAAAATGTTGGCTATGGATGCTATTTGACCTGAACTGTTTTTAAACGAGGAGGCCATTCGTTGTCATTGGCTTTTTAGACTTTCACCGTCTCCACAAGTTGTGAGTTGGCCTAGTCCTGATAGTCCTGAAGGTAGCCTAATCTTAGGTTAGGTTAAAGTTAAGGTTTCTAATAGAGAATTGCATACCGTATTTAGATGGGTAGACTATACATGTGAAACTAATCTGCTCCTGCAACTCCTTCACAGGTCAACTATGAAGATCACACTGCGGTTCTGTGAGTAACACAACTATGAGAACTGCAAACTGTGAGTTGCTATTTTACATTTTTATGCTCATTTTATGCTGCTGGTTGGTTGGAATAAGCTGTTTAAATAGTAAGGGTGTGTTGGTGTATGAGCTAATTATAAGTCTTGGTGGTTTGAATTTGTTTTGCACTGCAGTGCAACCAAATATAGGTGCTAAGTGAATGTGGTGTAAAATAGTTTTGGGTATTTTTGAGATTTCGGGTACAACCAAAACTTGCTCAGGGGTGGTTTTCTGATTCCTTCTGTCCCCTTTCCCACTCATTTCCTGAACTCTGCATCTATATCACATGAGTTGTCTTACAGATGGTAGTGTGGTCTGAGTGAGCAGCGATGCATGCTGGGATACAGTGCTGTCTGAAGTCTACTGTTCTGTAGCTATTCCCCCTCTGGTGAAACCAAGTGTGCAAGAGGCCATTGTAATGCCAGTTGCATTAATTAGAATGTCCTTCAAGAGGGGACAGGGTACCCAACAAGAAACTAGCAAGATGTGAGAGCTTCCTCTTAGCGACTAGTATACAACCTATCTCTTGCACCAGAGAACCATGGAAGACATTTCAACGTTTCCCTCCATATATCTTGAAGCCTTGGTGACAGTTTGTCAATCTCCCCAGCAGGAGAGCACGACTTTAGTTCAAAAAGGGTCGTGGTTGGGCTCTTTCAAAGATGGTTTTCGATTTGAGGGGACCCATCTTCCATGTCGAGCAGGCCTTGTCAGTTACTCTGTAGATCAGCCTGAGAAGTGCTTGCATCTCGGGGATTGGTGTATACAAATTACCGTCCAAAGAAAACTTCCATCAGAGCCAGCATTCTGTGGATGATGATTTGTATGATTTGAGGATCCTGCTCTTCATGAAATATCACTCCACCACTGGGTTGTCCTTCTGAACAGATTACCTTCTGCTCACCACTTTCCCCAAGTCTTTCCCCGGTCCTCAGGCAATCAAAGCGGTGCGTTTTGCATCTGTAAAGGCTACACATTCAAACAACTGGACTGCCAGGATGTCACTTCAGGGACATTGAGTCAGTCAACCTTGTATGCTTGTTGGAGACACCTTGCATAATTGGACGCCACAGAAGAATGTTGTAAATCATTTGAGTATTTGGTGTCTAAGGTGTTATGGCTAAAGGGGATTGTAAAGCTCTTTAAGGAAACCCAACCCCCCTGACCCCATCTTTAAAAAATGCCCTCAGGATTTTTGATTCTGGGGTAGGGCTGCTGGCCTCCCTGTAAACGCCCCTTCAATTCAGTTTCAATAAGCGGAGGCCAGGTGTGTCAACGTTTAATCTGCATGTATCGGGTAACCATATCGGCCAATTAAGTTATGCGTGCAATAGCATGTGTTTAACCTAGAGAGGCAGTCAACTAATACAAACCAATGTACAAGTGAAGTTGGGTTTTACTTGTTCTTTAACAGGTTCTAAACTTCCCAAGTACTTGACTCAAGTTACTTTGTAACTTTAAACATTTCACATGATGTCCAAACACACAAATAAATAATGGAGACAACAATGCGAGTGACAATAACTTGAGTGATGTCTGACTGACCAACAGTCAGATTGAATCAGCAGAACAGGTGATTTAATTAAATGATTGCATTTTATGTTTTTTATTAAAAAAAAAAATAATTTAAATCCAAACTTGCTCTATAAAAAAGATGAACAAATGTAGCATGTGGGTACAGTTGACTGTAGCTTGGCATTTACCGGGCAAAGGTCACAACATGTTTGTGAGGATGGCCAGGGTTCAACCTGGCATAGGGTACTGTATGTATGTAAGTGAGGCCAGGGTTCGACCTGGCATAGGGTACTACTTATGAGCACGGCAAGGGTTCGACTTGGCATAGGGTACTACATGGGTTAGTGTTACCAGGGTTTGACTTGGCATAGGGTACTACATGTGGCCAGGGTCTAATTATGCATCGGGTACTACATGTGACTTGGCGTAGGGTACTACATGTGGCCAGGGTCTAATTATGCATCGGGTACTACATGTGAGCATGGCCAGGGTTCAACCTGGTATAGGGTACTACATGTGACCAGGGTCTAATTATGCATCGGGTACTACATGTGAGCATGGGCCAGGGTTCAACCTGGTACAGGTTGATACATGCGAGCGTGGCCAGGGTTCAACCTGGTATAGGGTACTACATGTGGCCAGGGTTCAATCATGCATAGGGTACTACATGTGAGCGTGGCCAGGGTTTGACCTGGCATAGGGTATTGCATGTGAGCGTGGCCAGGGTTTGACATGGGTGAGTGTTGCCAGGGTTTGACTTTGCATTGGGTACAACATGTGGCCAGGGTTTGACCTGGCATAGGGTCCTACATGTGAGCGTGGCCAGGGTTTGACATGCATTTTGGTGCATTTTGACATGACATGGGTGTGAAGTTTACATGAGATGGTATGTGGGATTGACACGTGTGGCAGGGGGGTTTGACATGAAATGTGTAGTTTCTTGAAAATCAGACATTTAACCTCAAAGCTTGAACTGATTGGTTTGTGGTGGTCGTTTCTGGATGCTTACACCCTTACTCACAAAATCTGCGGGGGAAAAAAATTGCAGGCAGAAGTCAATTGGACCTGGAAGATGGGTCCCCTTGAATCAGAAACTATCTTAAACATCCCAACGAAGGTTCTCTACAAACTGAAGTTGTGCTCTTCAGCTGACGAGGTAAAGAAACCCTCACTAGGACGTCAAGATCTATGTAGAGGAACATTGAAATGTGTTCCATGGTTCTCATGGTGTAAGACCTAGGTTGCATTCTTATTGCTGAGAGGAGGGGTACTTGCATCTTTCCCATGGCATTTCTCCTTGAGGAACTCATGTCACTCTTGAAGGACATTTCAGTTCATGTAACTGATGATACAACGGCCTCTTGGAAACTTGGTTTCTCCAGAGGGTGCACGTCTACAGAACTATACACTTCAGACGACACCGAATCCCAGCATGCATCTGTCGCTCAGTGACCACACGCCCATCAGTAAGACACTCATGTGATATGCAGAGTGCAGGAAAGTAGCGGAAAAGTGGACAAAAGTGGATCAGAACACGATGGAGTGTCTAGTTTGTAGCTGTAAATCAGGGATATTTGGGTATGAGTTCTGGAAATGTGGGTTGATTTTATTACATTGTCTTTTCTCTCACACACACTTCTCACTCCTTTCTCTTATCCTCTGTAGATGTATTTTGTTGACATGTCTGGGTGTTTATACCATCCACTGCTTAGTTTGGGGTAAGATTACAGGGTTACGGTTTGCTCTGTTGGCTATACATTTTTTTTTGATCTGTAGTTTATACCTGGACTTGTCTAGATAATTTGTTAATGTGGCCATTATTTTACATGAAAGATTTCATAGTTTTTAAGGAAGGATTTGGGGTTCAAAATAGAGTTGTGAGCAATGTTTTTATTAGTGATTCATTTGGTTTTGATATCCACATGGGGGCATTGTAATGTAAAGTCACAATGAAACTACTAGATCAACTTACGGTAAGTCTGGATGTGTTTTTGAAATGAGAAGATCGAAGGACTAAAAGATCTCGTCGTTCAGCTCAAGGTGAGGTGCTGGTTATTTTTCTTATTGCTGGGTTGGTTTTTACTCAAATGTTAGGGTTCCAGTTGGAAGATTTTGTGCTTCCTGCAGAGGATGGTAGTTAAGAAATGTATGCAGTTCGTACCATCTTTTCTAGTCTGACACTTATCTTCCGATGTGGTGGCTTTTAGGACAGGACGTAATTAAGGCCAATATGGTCACTTAGTTTGGTGTCATTATGGTTGGCATTGATTATAAGGAACATAATGGTACCAGAAACCAAAAGGGCACATTTGGTAGTTGGCTGGATGTTGAGTCACCTGAGGGGGCACTTGGCAGTACGTTCAGGATTGGGGTTTGCGGAACCTCATGGCGGTGCATTCAAGAGTGGCATTTACATAACGTTCACTAACAAAAGTACTTATTTCCATTAGTAACCATCTGGCGTAGTTAACCAACATATTGTGCTACTTTAGGTTGAACATTCATAAAACCGTACCGGCACGTACATTGTCAAATTTTAATTTGCTTTGTCCTACAATTTTACATGCATCTTCAGTACTTGTGCTGTATTTTTAACCAAGAAGACTCTTGCCGCGTACTAAACTGTGTTCTTGCGTACAAATGTCCGACTTTCATATAAGATGCCGTGATCATTGAAGGCTGCAAAAACATTTTAAAGCGGCAACAATTTGGCATTTCTATACTGGTGAAGATTTCTAACAAGCCAGCGCCTGACTATTGGTTAAGTATAATTTTACGACTCTATTTACTATTCATACTACTCGGGCTGTAAGTTATCTGTGATAAATAAATGATTGTCACAAAAGTTAAACCCTACCAAAGGGCAAGGCATTGTTTTTTTACACCATACTTTATGATTGGTTAGTACCCATTTGACTATAGAGCTGTACAGTTAAAATATATTGTCACAAGGTTTCTGCTCCCACACCTAGCACCATACCTCCCAGCTGCAAAGTGTGAAATTACTTGAATGTAAAAAGTTCATGCAGAAATACATTTTGAAATGGCCATGTAACTTCCTGTCGCTAGTCCGTTGTAGTGTTGCCGTGTGGTTGGTGTGTTGGTGCAGTGATGTCTTAATTTAAATGGCTGAAGGTTTCTTGTGTTTACAGTAGGGGGAAACTCCAGGACTTGCTGTCCTGAACTTGTAGGATGCCCAAGATCTTGGGGTGGAGGATGAAGCTGCGGAGGGTAACATCACCAAGCATATCTGAAACACTAGAAGCCCCGAGTTTTTTTTTTTGTCTGGTTATTGTAGTGTTTTTTTTATCCTGTATTTTAATCCTGTGCAATTTTGCTGTGATGAGGTAATTCATATTTATGGTTGAGTCTTTTGTGCTATTTGTCACAATTGCTGCTTCTACTATTTATTTCTACTAGTTAATGCATTTCTCAATACGCCAATTTGAAATGCAATGTTCTTAAGAAAGTTGGATATTGGCTACCCCTTTACAAATGAAACCACAAATGAAAAAAGTGTGCAGGCTTTGCATCCCCAGTTTGTTGCCGGACTTTTGACCAAACTGCAGCTGTTTGTTGCCAGACCAGGAATCAGTGGCAGCGGGGAGTTGATGGAGGAGCCATAATGGAGGACCTGCCTGCAGATGGATGTCCCTCGTGTGGTGAATGACACTCTAATGTGACACATTGCCAGTTCTATTTAATAGAGTGCTGCTACGAAACTAGAAACTACTATTAAACATGTCACTGCAGCCATCACTTCTGATCAACATGATTTAGAGAAAACAGTCCCTGGGTTAATGGAGCCGTGGGTTAATGGGATTTATTTACACTCAATTTCCTCTAAATGGGAAAGCTGCGTAGTCTGCTCTACTCTCTCACACAGAAGTTGTATTTTATTTAATAAATGATGGTAAATGTATCTCAGGTGGGAGACCTTTTTATTCATATCCTGATGTGTAATTGAAAGAAATCCTATGTTTTTGTTGTATTGTGGCTAGATGAAGCTGATGACTCACCAGGATCCGATTGGAGGACTATGGTGTGACGACTAACCTGTTTGGAAGGTAAATACCAAATGTTAAAGAATGTGTTCTGAATGTTCAATACCAGAGCCAGAGGTATGATGTCTAGTGTTTATAAATATATGATGCTCTTAAATGCTTAAGATGCTCGATCCTACTCAGCTATTGCCAAGAATGTCATGTTTGTTAGGGCAAGTTTAAATATAAAATGTACAATATTTTACACTGCTGCCAGCACTTTTGTTCAGAATTATTTTAACTAGGTGTCAAAAGAATAGAATCCAGCACCATGGCTCAATCAGCCCTGGATGTTTTTCTCAAGTTGGGTCTGTAAAGGAGAAGGAAGGTTAACTATTTTAAACCAAATCATGGCTGCCATGGGTTGCATAGTCCAGGGTCAAACGGGTCATTCTTAATGACCTGTATAAGATTTGTCTTTCAGACCCAGAGGAACACTGGGGCTTGGAGAACCAGGTAAAATGCGTGAATGCATCTTGTTCTGTATACTGCTTTATAAAAGGACCAGGTGTTTTTAATGGTGTATGTCGGTGTCCCTGGGGGGAGCAGAGCATCTGAATGAAGATGTGAATGTGGAGGAAGACCACCAAGTATTCCTTGTTTTCATACACTGAACATGGTGGACTTGTACAGGGCAAACTACTGCTGTTTACTACCAGATGTTAGAGCAAGCTACCGCTGTTTGTTACCAGACCAGGGATGCGTGGTGGAGGGGAGCTAAGGAAGGAGCCATGTTGGAGGACCTGCCCGGAGAAGGATGTCCCTTATGGGGTGAAGGATGCCCTGTCTTGCAAGCGATTATCATTCCCACTGCCACTCAACTATGGAGTAGAGTACTGCTGGTAAACTAGCCACTCGACGAGTCTAAAATCTCCCTGCAATCATCACTAGTTCTGATCGAACTGATATAATGAAAACGGTCCGTGGGTGAACGGGATTTATTTAGCATTTTCCTCTCTACCTTTTGAAGGCTGCAGAGTCTGCTCTAATCTCTCACGTGAGGTCCAAGTGTTTTATTTAACGTGTCTGTTACTAGATGTTAGACCAACTACCACTGGTCGTTACCATACCGTAGACCATACAAACTTCCACTGTTCGTTACCAGACAAGCCAAACTATCACTGTTTTCCTACCAGACCAGGAATACGTGGCAGAGGGCTGATGGAGGAGCCGTGAATCTGGAGGAAGACCATGAATTTACCAACACGTATTCCTTGTAAGTTTGTATGAACGGAACATAGTGGACAAGTGCAGGGTAGTGAATGGGGTGTTCGACTCCCAGCCGAATGGTACTGGGTTCAATCCCAGTAAGCAAGCATCCTTGAGCAAGATTCCCTAACTCCTACTCGTTAATGACGTGTATCTGAATTCACTGCAAGTCTCTTTGGTTAAAACAGCCTGCCAAATGACTGAATGTTGTATGAATAATTCATTGTTGAAATCCTGTGTTTGGTCTGGGGTAGATGCACCTGAGCTGTATCACACCTGTATGCTGACGTCCTTCTGGTCAGTCTCCTCACGAGGTTCATCAGAGCATCATCCTCAAGAAGAAACTGCTGAAGTTCTACAGGTCAGTATTCCACTGCTGAATTGCATTGACTACTGTTGAGATAACCTATTAATTACACTGCACTGCTTGGGCCTTATGCATCTGCAAATGATCCAATTTGTATAAATAACCATTGTCCTAAAGTGAACTTTAGCGTGCTTCATTATGCATTTTTCTTGGGCAACATTTCAGAATGACCGAACACCCAGCTGAAGTCATCGCTGGACTGCCGAATCATCTACACTTGCACACATTTCTCTGGTCAAACTCACGACACCAGATGTTCCATGTGCTTACGTGCACACTGCTGTTGGGAGTTTTTTCACCTTGCCTACATGTCTGTCTATTAACTAACCTCACAATTTCACTATTCTCTCTACTCCTGTGTTCCTCAAGATTTCTCCCGTTTCCCACGGTGGGGGTTTTTCCCTTGCCCTTGAGCAGTTCAGAGTTAGGGTTTAGAGTTAGGGAGAGTTGGTTAGACATGGGCTGGTTTCACGACATACCTCTTCACTTGCTTTTAAAAATGGTTTGGACATTGGACAGAATGCTTTCCCAAAAAGTTGTTTTAAATTGTACAAAATGGCAATGCAATGGAACATGCTTCTCCCCCCCCATGCTTTTTTCAAATGTTTTAAAAATGTATTTGTATTTTATAATATAAAATCCTATAAACGTCCTACCTGTTTGTGACTTTTTCAACATGGTTCGTGTGGTTAGGTTAGTGCCGTGTCTGGGTCACTATATAGCACTGACGTCAAGTAACACGTCCATAATACGTTACTATATATTAGGGGTGTCCCCGACTAAGAATTTACATAGTCGAATCTGATTCATCAAGTCTTGCCTATAGTCGACTGATCGTCGAATCATGTTTTTTTTTCTTTTTTTTTGCTCATTGATCCATATTCTCATTTGCGACATTGGCGGAGCACACCGCCGCTATGTGTACCCCCACCCCTATTATGCAATATTCACATATTGCTATATTGTACAACATGACATCCATATTTATACACATTGTTCAGATTACAATGAATGAAGACTTAATGTGGCACGTGGAGTGGGCTCTATATTGGTTTGTCCAGTTCTTATAAAATCATCGAATAACCTATGAAACGCACCATTAAAGCTGCTGTAGGTAAGGTTAGAGATTCGTAAAGGGAGCAGAAGAGGGCAAGACATTGGAAAAACACCTAAAAAACCCCCTCATGTATCTCCGTCATTGAGAAGTTTTGCGTTCATGCACTTGAGGTGGAGCTAGTGATTGACAGGCAAGATGGATTCCCCCGAACCAATCCGGGGACGGATACCCTGATTGGTCAGAAATGAGCTGGGAGTGGTCTAAAAGTCTAAATTGTATGGAGAGGCATGTGCAGTCAACCCCAACTCTGATACTCTGAGCCTTTCACTCACTGATAGCTAGCACCTTTTAATATGTTGATAGTGGCGTATTGTCGTGCTGTATCTGTAAGCCACCAGCAGAGGGTGGGGAAGTGCTGTACGACCTAATAAAACAAAATAAACAGGGTCAAAATAAATACTCTAGGTCATGTTCCCCTTGATCTAATTATGACAGATTTTTCTTATTAAAATGGCAACGGTTACAATTTGTAAGATAACCCTGAGGCATTTCTTTTCACACAGTAAATTCATGCAGATCTCAATAGATGCATACAGTTATGGTTTGACCTGAACCATTGTGCGATACAGCAGATCAATATGTATGTATACATGGGGTATTAACCGGTTAATCTGGTTTTTAAAAACCCTCTAGAACCACTCTTACCCGTTTAAACCTATATGGTACCCGTCTTATGGCCAAGAAGCTGGACGGTGTAGCCTACTGGAAAACAGGCAGAAGTTTGCTTCATCGGCCAGTTGGACTCGAGACAGTGATTCAACACAAGATGATTCCTGTCTCCAGGCCTTCTGCTGACATCACGCTTCTTCCTCAGTCTGTACAACCATCTTAACATGGATGAGATCAGTGGGGACAATGAAGTAGAGCAAAGTAGTAGTAGGCTCAGTCATTATAGGAAGCATGCATAGATCCTACTAATTAGACTTCTTGTGTACCCTATTACTAACACTAACCCTATTACTTACCTTAAAACTAACACTAACCCTATTACTAATAGCTAATGGGGTTAGTACACTACCACCCCCCTTTTCTTTTTCGATTTTCTTTTGCTTCATTACGAAAGGCTTTAGTCTTATTTTTGGTTATCTGTAAGGCTATATTCTTGAACAAGAGCCTGCACCCCTGTAACATTGTTACATTTACCATAACAGTAACCCTTTTGTTAACACTAACCTTATTACACTATTGATTGGTCCTGTTTATGTAACAAGCTATCTCCTGTAGATACCATATGTCAACCAGTTCCACCAGTAAAAACCACATTATTCTTTAAGCATGACAGAAAGCAGGGCGACGAGGGAGATATAAAACCAGGAGGCATTTGATGTGTCCGGAGCACCCGTCTATGTCTGTGTATTAAGCAGACACAGACACACTTCACATCCGCCACGTCACTGGATGGCGAGGGGGGGAAAAAGAAAGACAAAGGCATTTTCCTTTACTGTGATTCATTCATCCATCCAGCCGCTCATTCATCTATCCATCCCACCTGGGCAGCTCTCCTATTTTCCCCTCTTTCATTTCTCCATCTGTTTTTGACTCCTTCCATCCTGTCTCCTATCAACCAGGAGCTGTTCTGACTCTCCCTCTCTCTCTCTCTCTCTCTCTCTCTCTCTCTCTCTCTCTCTCTCTCTCTCTCTC
>JAOPJH010068713.1:0-10000 GCA_027122575.1 Merluccius polylepis
CCCCCCCCCCCCCCCCCCCCCCCCCCCCCCCCCCCCCCCCCCCCCCCCCCCCCCCCCCCCCCCCCCCCCGAAAAGATACAGAAAGAAAGTGTGAACGACAGGGAGAGGAAGAGCGACGGGAGGGAAGAATTGGCCTGAACATTTTCTGACAATGAAATGTCTCCGGTAATTGTTCTGGAGGTGATAAATGGTGTCCCGTTGTGTGCCGCCAGTCTCCTTGTCCTTGGAAGACAACGAGAGGGATGGAGGGGAGAGGGAGGGGGAGGGAGGGACGGAGGAGGAGGGAGGGTGGGGGTAGCAATGAGATGCAGGCGTGGGCTGCCATGGCAGTTTTAACTCTAAACTCTGGCCCTGGTCTCTAAAGCAGTCAGCAGCATACAGTAGCAGAGGTCACGGTCGGGTTAAGCCTAACAGAGCACATCACGGAGCAAATAACTTGGTGTGTGCCGGTCTGTGTGTGTGTGTGTGTGTGTGTGTGTGTGTGTGTGTGTGTGTCTGCGTGTGTGTACATGTAGAGTGCCTGGCTTGTTGAGGTCAATGGGATTTGCTTGTGCTTGACTAAACAATTGCAATACCTTACCAATCTGCTAGAGGTGGTGCTGCGGCGGTTCTCCCCATAGACCGTCTAACGCGGGTATTAAGTGACAGATGTGGAGATATTTACGAATGATACAGAGGAATACTTTGTATGTGTTTGGCCTAGTGTGAGCTGCACTATGTTGATGTGCGCAAGCCACATTTTTTTTGGCATTAACGTTAGCGCTTTATATAGTTTTCAGTCTGCAATTTGTAGCCATTCCACCATCTGGGTTTCATAATACTGTTGCTTCTGTTCTACACAATCAAACATGAAGGCTTATTTCTTTTATTAAGTCACTTGTTGCGATACTTGTTCTTTTTATGCTTCCTACATTTAGTCTGAAGCCATTCATGAGCTAAACCTACAGTATCATCAGGTGTTTTTTTCTTCTTCTATAGCAGAACACTATTTGGCTTGTTAGTATTTTTCCACAAAATGTCTCCAATGACAATAATGACAATGTGACAATTGAGGGGGATGCAGTAGGGGGCACTTATGATTTGATTTTAAATCAAACTAAAACAATTAGGGGTGCCTAACATCACTTTTAATAAAAATATATATACATCATATACATTATTATTAATATTTTTATTTTTTGCATGGCTGATTGCAGTGGCGCTAGTAATCCAGCGGTGGTACTGCAACCACTGTTGGATGCATGTAGGGGAAACACTGGTTCTGGACATCCAATGGGATGGATCTTCTACCATCGTCATGGTTTCCTAACAAAAACAACTGCTTACTAAAGGCTTGCATTGAACACACACAAGAGCCCCGAAAAAGACTAGTGTGTGTGTTCAATTGATCACGTGACTGTCTCAAAGCATATCAAGGCCTGAACGACACACAAAAAAACATGGGATTTAGTGTGTATTTGATAGAGATAGGCTTTGTACATGGGCAGCAATGATGCAACCAGTGCCTCAGCAACAAAAGGGATTTGTAGATAGTGTATCTCTAGAATAAAAAACCCTTTACTCGTAGGGCTTACAGATGTAGTAGTTGTAAAAGTTGGATGTAGCAGGATGTGAAATGTACAAGGATGTAGATGGATGTACTATTTGGATGTAGGATGCAGCAGGGTGTCGTTGGATATACCGTACAATGTGGGAGGGATACAGTGAAGATCACTTTGTGAACTGGACACTGTGTGTGTGTGTGTCCTTAGAGGACATGAGCAGAGCGGTGAAGAAGCCTTAACAAAGGGAGACAGGCTCCAGAACGGACGAGTAAGGACGGCTCATCCTCACAGCCTCAATATAAATGCTACACCCTCAATGTAAATGCTACGGACTCCCAAGGAGACGGCAACGCTTTAGCTTACCCACGACAAACATTAATCACCGACAGCCTTCTCCACACCGCATACAAAACGCGTGGCCGTGACGACGCACAACCTTAGCGCGCACCGCTCACGGTGTGGCCGTGAAAGAAACACAGGGCTGGTTTTTATATGATATTATTTAGATTACGTCTCCTCACCAACCCTATTTCTTCTCATATGCAGTTTTTGATATTATATTCCCATTCCCTCGCTTTCTCTCTGGTCCATCCCTTTTTCCACTCATCAACCACCAATCCCCCCCCCCCCCCTTGGACAGGCCCTTGCCAGAGAGAATGGATGTGGATGAAAGAAAAAGGTTAGCCTTATTATACCGATTAAACCTGTAAATGCCCTGTCATTGGCATAATCGATGTGTCACCTGTGTTGCTGTGACTTATCGATATTGAGGGGAGTAAGGGAGGGGGGGGAGTGAGTAGGGGGTGTGGGTCACTCACAGTGCATTGTTAAAGCTTTAGCACTAGCCGCATGTGCCTTTCTTTGGCCTTGTCTTCCAGATCCTTCCCCCTCCCTTTCAGCCTTTACAGGAGCTGCATTAAGAGGTAATGTATATAAGTGCCTCTCAGCCATTACCACTAATGATGCAGCGATCCTTACTGCTACCAGAGTATACGTAGTTAGTCACAAATTACAATACAGCTGTGAATGTGAAGTATACTGTGCAAAGCACAGTATACTATTTTCTTACTACCAACTGAAGTAAGAAAATATTTATTCATTCATCCATTCAGTTTTAAATAACTATGTGTTTTCGTGTTGTTATTACCATTACCATTATTTTTTGATAGAGCAGAGCCTTTCCCAGGACCATATTGAGATTGATCCAACGCCAATATACAAAGGCACCACCGGATAATCATATTCAGCGATTGGTGATGTCCATCAATTCAGAAATCGAATCAGGGACTGGCTGTTGTCAAATGGGCTGTGATTCATCTGTGACCACAAACGTGAGCCCTGTCAGACGGTTTTTAATGACTAATGACATTTAGAAATAGAGGGCAAATTAACCTCTCCCTATCTACGGTCCCAGTTGAGATAACAGCAGGTAGCAGTGGGTGAAGACCCACAAATGGTTTTGTGTGTGTGTGTGTGTTGCAGGGTCACAGACGTTTATTACTGTGCTCTCTTTGCACAGCCATTTGTCCTTGAATAATGAACAATAGCAGCACTGAAGCCACTAAAGAGAGTCGAGAGGAGAAAATCAATGGTAAGTAAAAAGAATAACACACGCACACATGCACACAGACGCACACACACACACACACACACACACACACACACACACACACACAAACACACATACACACACTCTAAATGATTTATTTGGTTTCTCATTAACGATAAAAGCTAAATAAAAGATATTCTGTGAGCTCGACTGGCATTCCATAAACCCAACCAATCTTATCTAGGACCTTAAGCATGTCTCAGTGCCTTCATTCTGACAACTGAAAGGAGAACCATTTCTCCTTTGAAAGGAAGCCTTTCACTGCAGAGGAGGAGGAGGAGGAGGATAAAAAAAGAGGCAGAGCAGCCACCTTCTGCCACATGCCGCCTGTATCTCCCACTCGACAGATCTCACCAAAACATGGCTCACAATTACAAAATGATACACCTCTTCCTCTCCTCGCCTCAAAGCAGCTAGCACCACCACATGGCTCTGCTACAGAGGACCAAAACCTTTCTTCTGTCCCTGCGTTCTCAGTCGGATGTGAGGTGGGGAGGGTATCAGGTGCGTCTCTGAATTGAGAAAATAATTGGTTTCGTTCAATGGGGAGATGGGGAGTTTGTCAGTGTTGGAGTTGTTGGAAGCGTACTTGGTATGCTTGTCGTGTTGCATGGCAACTCTTTGTTTTATATGCTGCCTTGCTAAAAAGACACCTGGTACACAGTACCAGGTATGCATTATGTATTACTCCACACACAATAAGAGCAGTCATTGTTAACTTCAACAATAATGGCTTCACCCGGTGCACTCTTTTCAGGCCTCACTCAGGCCCTCAGACTCACTCACAGTGGGATGTTAAAAAAAGAAGACTCGGCACATTTGTACACTCAGGGTGCTGGCGGTAAAAGGAGGTTTGAACACAGGTCAAAAGGTGACTGGAGGCTCCTCCCTCTGTAGCCGAGAGGCAAACTGTCCACGTAAGGGGCCTTCTCCTATTCGGTTCGTCGAGTCAACACACACACAGTGACCTCTGTCTGTCTGCATACCCCACGTCTCCATGCAATAAATGTCTGCAGAGTCAAGCGTTGCCGAGAAATGCGTCACTTGCGCATAGCAGCGCATTCGGGAGGCATTTGACGGGTGGGTGGGAGTGCATGAGTCTGGCCTTGTGGCTCTGGGGTGAAGCTGCCGGAGTATAAGGAGCGATATTAAAGGCTCCATCATTGCCCCCCCCCCATCACCACAACCAGCACCTCACTCTCAGTTATGGACGGAAACAGATGACCGGGAGACTGTGCTCTGTCTGACAAATGGCGCGATGGCGTCACTCCAACGAGCTGCCCACCGGCAAACTGCTGCTACCCGAGGAAAGGAACAGGAAGTCACCGGGGCCTCCCGCCGCTCCAATTACCGAGTCTACTCATCTTGCAGGGGGGGACCGCAGTCAGCGCCGCGTGACGCAGACGGCAAAACGCCGGCCCTCTGCAAGGACACATGACGACGGGGTCAAGGGGAACACGGCGTCTCCCACCAATCAGCTGTCAGCCCGGGTTTGTTACTTCACCCAAGTGAGAGCGTAACAGATGGGTAACACACACAGTGGGGACATTGGCAGATAATTAAAACAAGGAACGAAAGTTATCAAATAAAAAAGTTTACCGTGGCGCAGCGAAATTCTCCAATGGATCTCGAGGGGCCAAGGAACTCTGATGATTTAGGAGGTAAAATACTTGGGTATTATCGGGTATTATCCTTAGAGTGATCCTTAGGGGGTGGGGGTTAGTAACTTTGAGGAATAAAACGCTGGTAAAACATGGGTGGGGGGTGCCTGGTTGGATTTAAATGCAGCGCTATGTTCTTCCTGACAAGCCTGTGGTTATTTATTGTGGCAACCATTATGGTTATTAGAAAACTCACTCAGCAAGATGAATGGAGGACTGGCTGGTCGTTGGTCTTCCATCAACGCTGACAAGGGGAGACGGCACTCTTAGCTATTGACATTTTCACACGTAAAGCCAAGCTCTGCCAGCTGCATTGCAATTCGAGTTAATGCCAATAAGCTAAATCATCCCAGGCCTAGTCTCGGACTTCTGCCACCCCCACCACCTGAATCTTCTAACAGAAGAGCATTCTAGTAGGCAGGGACAGGGTAAAGCTTTATGGAAAACAACTATTTCCTGGGCTCAGATTTGCCCTAGACTGACGGATTAAAATGAATCCTGTCATAAATAATTTCTATGACAAAGAGCCATTAAGCGACGTCGTTAGGAGTGTCTAAATGGAAGCCATTTCGTCTACCTGACAGAGAGTAGCGTAGAGGGGATAGGAGATAGAGCCACTGGGTACCAAATGTGCTTTTTCACTTTCAACATTTCTCTTGCCTATGAGTAATATTTCACTCAGTGAACCAGCAGGGATGATGAATGATTTCAGTTGTTTTGTAGCAATTGGAAATTGAAAGGTAACATGGCTGTCTGTCTAGGCTTTGGCCCCCACAGTAGCCCTCTTCAACGACACAACTCAAATGAAAAGGGTAAGAAAAAGATGGTAAAGAGTTGAGCACAGCAACTCAAATTCAAAGAACTATTCTTTAGAAGTCGAGGCAGGGAAGTAAATATGGATGTGGAAACGCAAATGTCTGCAATGTCATCTCCTGCCGACTGTCGATTATTTGCAACATTTTTTTCTTCTTCTAAAGCTAACCAAATATAGCAAAATGCAAAGTACAATATATGACCAAAGGGTGCAGTGGACGTTTAAAATCACATTTATGAATAACAAGGCGTGAAAGGCCCAGTGCCCTGACACATATTACCATCCCTGTCGAGGGAGCACACATGACCATGAGCCACAGCTTGCTGAATAGCGGTGTGTCCCCGCGCTAATGGAATGTCACATGAAGGGGAATGCGGAGGGACACGAGGGTAATGGTGATGATGGCACTCCTACGATAGGGTCTACAAAGGCGTGCGCCACCACGGTGTATTAGTGCATTTGTCGCGGGGGGGGAGGCAATGTGCGACATACAGGCTGGTTTCATTATCACTCGTGTCAGGGAAACAACAAACCCACTGCATTACATCACCAACATCTTGACACTTGTGAACAGCTTAGCCTTTTCCCCATTGTGACGTGTAGCTCATAGTGCAGCAAAGGCTTTTCTGGTCATAAGCAGAGATGAGTCAAATGAACTATTTTACAAGGCAGCACGAGAAAGCGAGGACTGTACATCTTGTGATATGTTGTGCTCTGCCCTAGGCGTCCATTCAGACGTTAAATGGACTTTAGGCTCATTTTTTAGGCTACTCTAACTAATATGGCTACTAATGGCACTGCTACAATTAATGCACATGGTGAATACAATGTACATTCATACACTACGTATACATGTAGTGTACATATCCATTCATACACTAACGGCAGTCAACCATGCAAGGCGATGAGGAGGCTCATCGGCAGCAGCGAGGGTTGGGGGCGCATGCCCAGAGCCACTTCCAGGAAGTGCCAAGCAGCTCTCCGGTCGATCAACAATGTGCTCTACCTCTTGTTATTAAACGGATAGTTCCGGTCCTTGATTCTGATTGGCTCAACACTGTTGTAAAACACAAACCTGTGACTGCATAACTAGTCATTTTTAGTATTAATGTGCCTGTATGCTAAAGCCTGTATGCTAGCATGTGCAACCATTTTGCTGTCTTGAGGAACTATATTGCTTCGTTTTCAATAAATGACCGCATTTTATGTTGCTGTGTGTTTATTTTGTGAAATCTTACTTTAGCCTACAATAACCGTTTTAGTAACCAGTTTGCGCCCTTTTGCTGGTCTAAAATCACTGTAAACCATGGCCTCTAGTGGCATATTGCTTAAACCAAATCCTGGGAGTTCACACCACCCATAAAACTAAATATTATCCAAGAAAAAAGAAAAGGGCAGCCTTGGGTTGACTCTCACTTCCTGACAGCCCCCTATAAGAAAGACATACCCGGTGAGCCATCCCCTGTCAGCCAGTGGCCAGTTCCCTTGGACTGCTCATTTGGAGCTAAGGCATCCCCCATTAGAGTCAAAAAGCACACACACACACACACACACACAGAGCAGGGCTTGTGCACATACAGGCAGGGGTTCAGTGTGTAAGCATACTTACACACTAAACCCTTGTCAGACCACGCAGGGCTCAAACCCCTCCCTCAGTAGCCTCACTAGGAAGCCAGTCACCGTCCCTCATTAGGGTAATTGAGATAGGTCCTCTGGAGATCGCGGCGCTCCAGGAAGGCTGCCCACTCACGCATCTAAAAGAGCATTTAATTATAGTCCTTGTGTGTACGTTTTACTCCTTTTCCTCCTTTATTTCTTTTTCTTGTCATGCCCCTACTCTTTCTTGTCATGCCCTTCATTCCTTCAGTGTTTTGGGTGCACTTTTTGGACAGAGAAGGGGGGGGGGGGGGGCGGTGAAAATGAATGAGTCACTGATTGCCGATGAGAAAACGATTCAGACATTCCCTCCCTACTCTTGCGTTGCGCCGCGTTCTCCACCTTCCTAGCACCCAACGCGGCTACCATGGGTTGAATGGGAGGCAAAGAGGAAGAAACGGAGGGAAGAAAGAAAGAGGTGAAGAAAAAATGCTGATCTCTGGATGTGTTCGGAAGGGAGGGAGAGATTGAGTGAGAGAGAGGAGGGAAAATCCACCAGCTCAGCGATTCCCGGGGCCAGCTCGCTCTGAGCTGACAAAGACACCGAGATTACGGCCGGGAGGTTGTCTCGGCGAGGCGAGGTGAGACAGAGTACCCGTCATGTAGCCAGTCAGATTTGGCAATACTGCTGAGGTCAGGTCAGAGGGAGATTGAGGTTAGGCTCGTGACTGGCAACGCACTGCTATAGGCGTCAGACACAGTGCTCATCCATCTAGACCCAAAGTACCCCTTTAACTGAGAAATATTGCCCAGAGCATCTGCGCGTTTTTCTTGTGCTTTTTTGTATTCATTCACAAACACACACACACACACACACACGCACTTTCATATGCACATATGCATACAAACCCACAGCTATGTGACCATGATGTTTTGCATGGCTGATTGCAGTGGCGCTAGTAATCCAGCGGTGGTACTGCAACCACTGTTGGATGCATGTAGGGGAAACACTGGTTCTGGACATCCAATGGGATGGATCTTCTACCATCGTCATGGTTTCCTAACAAAAACAACTGCTTACTAAAGGCTTGCATTGAACACACACAAGAGCCCCGAAAAAGACTAGTGTGTGTGTTCAATTGATCACGTGACTGTCTCAAAGCATATCAAGGCCTGAACGACACACAAAAAAACATGGGATTTAGTGTGTATTTGATAGAGATAGGCTTTGTACATGGGCAGCAATGATGCAACCAGTGCCTCAGCAACAAAAGGGATTTGTAGATAGTGTATCTCTAGAATAAAAAACCCTTTACTCGTAGGGCTTACAGATGTAGTAGTTGTAATAGTTGGATGTAGCAGGATGTGAAATGTACAAGGATGTAGATGGATGTACTACTTGGATGTAGGATGCAGCAGGGTGTCGTTGGATATACCGTACTGATGCAGCAGGGTGTCGTTGGATATACCGTACTGATGTTGTTTTTGATGTTGTTTCAAAACGGATGTACTGTTCTGTATCTTTTGTGTCATGAAAATGAATGCTAGTGATCTATGTATATATAGACAGACACATGTCTACAATACACACCTGTTGCCATTAAAGGAAGATTCTCAAAGAACCTATGATGGTGGAGAAGAATGGTGAGTATGCAAGGTCTCTCTCGCTCACTCTCTCTCTCGTGCGCTTTCTCTATCTCGTTCTCCCGCTCTCTCTCTCTCTCTCTCGCTTTGTCCATTCGCTTAGTACATTATTTCTTAAGCAAGCTTGTGTTTTTCTTGTCGGATCTATTTTTCTCCGCTCGGCCCCAGAGAGGTTGGTGCCTCCCTTATCAGTGACAGGCTGGAAGCAGGGGGGGGAGATAAGGAAATTCTGAAGTCAATACAAGGTGTGTTGGTAGAACAGCCGGGCAGATTAGTCATTGACACATTTGTCAGTTAACAATGCCATGCAGGTGGTTAACAATGAGTCGATGAGAGCTGGAAAACAATGAGATGAATCTGCCGGCACGGAGACGTGTCGCAGTGAAATGTGTGTGCAGAGGTGCAGAGGGTGGGACAGATTACTGCTACTGCCAAAGCATAATCAGCACCTGTCCATCAATCATTTGGACAGACATTTAGACACCCTTACCATACATACGTGCACGCCACACCTACCCAACCACGCACATACTCACGCACGGACACACATACACACACACACACATGATTTTTCATTGGCCCGAAACTCTACCACTCTACATCCCAGTAGACTGGGAAACCGAGTGAGACCTCTCTCCTGCTAAACTCCCCGAAAGAATATATCCACACTGTACTTAGCCTTCATGATCCTCCGAGTAGCAGTTCAAAAGCGTTAGTGGCTACTTTGAGAATGAAGACATGGAGCAACGTGGAGCCATATCAAGATTTTAAGCCATTCCTGCAGGCGTTCAGTCTCTTTACCTCACTTTAATTATCCAGCCGATACCCTAGACAAAGCCCAAAGTCACTAAGCTCTAATGTTTTTATTTTATTTTTTTTACTTGGAGCTGACATTTCAAGGTGCTGTAATATTAAGGATTTCAATTATCTATTCTACTATATCACTCTACTATACTGTATACTGCCCACTCGGTGACGATAAAAAGTGAGTGATTAGGGTGTAGGAGCTTTGGGTCACCCGCCTTTTGCTCCGCAAAGTTTTCCTTCCTGTCTTTTTCTTTTTAACCTCTCCTTAGAAAGCTGCTCACCCGCTCAATTAAGTATTGATCGGCTTTGCGGGAGCAAATATAAA
>JAOPJH010068733.1:0-11369 GCA_027122575.1 Merluccius polylepis
TATATATAATTTATTTTTTTGTAAATTCATTTTCATAAATGCATCTTGCTATTTCTTGGTAAAGAAGTTGTAAGTAACTATTGATTGTTAACACGTGAACTTTGGCACTTCAGACGTCAAGTTGTGTTTTTGTGCCGGCGCATTGGCACATCATAAAAGGCCCCTTTTTAGGCGCAGTTAGGAGAGTTACTCATCAGCTGCTTTCAGTCTTTTCATTATCTACCCTAACCCTAACCACACATCTGACTGTTGTTGTTGTTGTTGTTGTTGTTGTTGTTGTTGTTGTTGAGTGTGTCATAAACATGAAAGCCATTGGTTTGTGCAAGGCATTCCATCTTTTAACCTTACCTGTCAGGACACCAGATAGATATAGATATAACTGCTCTGACCAAATTGTGGGCCAATTTTGCTTTAAAAGTCATCTACCACAGAGAGTGTGGTTATAAAATCTTGATGTGTAAATAAATGTTATATATATATATCATCTTGATTTCCATAGCAAGATTGGCAAGAAATAGGCTACTTTCTCACTTAATTTCTGTGACTTGAGCACAAAGTAGTACTAGTGCATTGCAGCTAATGCCTGTCTTGTTGTCTATTAAGAGCTGCTTCATGCTTATGTCTCTACAGATGCTGCCCTTCGATTCCTAGACAGAATCGCAGAGGAGCTTGACCTGCCTGTGAAAAAGATTGAGGTGTGTCCAAGTAATTTTATACATTAGCCCCCCACCAGTGGCGGACTGGTTTGAAGGGCAGGGGCGGAAAAAAGGGCACTTATGCATCATATATGATGCATGAGTATGATGTCTTTGTTATTAGGCAATCCAGATTAAAAGTATAACCTTGCAAGCACACACACACACCTGTGTCATCCAGTATCAGTCTGGTTAAGCTGGTTAGACTATATAAGTATGGATCACACACTGTAGTAGGATGTCAGAGTTACAGCTCAGATTGTATGAAGCCCCTCTGACATCTGAACATCTAGAAGGGGTCTGGCTAAAACTGAAAACTTACATGAATGGAATAGATGTACATTTTTAACTATGGCAATGAGTATTTTAAACTTTATTGTGTCATAGTTGGCAAGAATTTACTTTGTCTTTTACTATCAAATACAGTTAACCTTACACAATGTAACCTAAATGGTACATTGAAAAATAAAAAACAAGGACAGTGCAGGTGAGATTACATCAAAATGCTAGCTAGATATTAACCTAACTTATCGACCCCTTGCAAAAACGCAGAAAGGATTGGTTAATGGCCACTCAGTGTGTTTTTGAATGTAAGCAGGGTTTGAGGGCTGTCACTTACTAAGATACACCGAATTGTCTTGCTCCAGAAAGCACATCATCATAATTTATTGCTTGAAGGGGCACCCTATCAGGCACTCAATAATTTTTTTCCCATGTAAAGGGCAGCCAATAGGGGGGCAGTTGCCCCCCCCTGAGTCCGCCAGTGCCCCCCACCCCAAATCATCCAATATTGTACAGAAAGAACATTTTGTAAAAAGGAAAATAAATGTATACAATCGTCCGCCACCTTTCAGGTTTTTCCTCGCAGGGTCGTGACCATCATGACGTGGGAGGGAACAAACCCTGCTTTAAAATCAGTTCTGTTAAATTCACACACAGATGTTGTGCCCGTCTTCCAGGTATTCCATGTCAACAGTCTCCAAATCCAAATCATGTTGCTTTTACATTCACAGGATGGCAATAAAATATACTACTTTTTTTCTCCCGAGGAACATTGGAAGTATGACCCATTTACAGCAGTCAAGGATGCAGAGGGTAACATTTACGGTCGAGGAACGCAGGATATGAAGTCTGTAACTATACAGTATGTATAAACTGCTATGGCTCTCTATACGTTTCTCACACAGCCATACAGGGCATGTTACATAATCTAGTCTAGGGTTAATATTATATTAATATGCTCTTTTATTGAGGGAGCCTTGATTTGTATTTCATTTTTTAAGCTGATCTTCATTGCCTGCTAATGTTGTGACACAAAACCACCATGTACTGCTCCTGCCACATTTAGCCTCTCAATTTCTCTGCTATTTTCTAGGTATATCCAGGCAATCAGAAGACTGAAAGCAGAAGGAAATAAACTAATGCGCACAGTGCATTTAATGTTTGTTCCTGGTAAGACCTGAATTGTTACATGTGTTTTTTTTTCTATTACCTATGAATACAAACTGGTGATGCAATACAATGCATATAGTTGTTTTGGGATTAATCATTAAATTGCACGTTGCACTTTGCTTTTTGTAGATGAAGAAGTCGGGGGTCATAAAGGAATGGAAACTTTTGTCACTCACCCTGAGTTTCAAAAGTTAAACATTGGCTTTGCACTCGATGAAGGTAGATTCTTTCATTTCATTCTTTCATTAATGCAATTAAAACAAAGAAACCTGAAACCTGTCTTAAGATAGATCAGTGGAGAACAGCAGTGATTCATCAACCTAATATTTGTCCCAGAGTTAAAATCTGCAATGAGCCTTTTATAGTTAGCTCTGTAGTCCTAGTAGTGACACTAAGTCGCTGTCATGCGGTGTAACATATGTGTGTTGCATTAGGTTTGGCAAACCCTGGGGAAGCATTCACAGTGTTCTATGGAGAGAGGAACCCCTGGTGTAAGTAGAGAGTACAATAATCACTTTCCACAGTCCCAGCAACTCACTACTGTTTACTTTATGTATGTCTTGTAGTTCTACCTTAAACTCAACTCATTGTTTCAGGGATCACAATCCATTGCCCAGGCAATCCTGGCCATGGGTCTAGGTTTGTGGAAAACACCGCTGCAGAGAAGCTGGTAAGATGTACCTTCCTGAAGCAGTAGAATGTAGCTGAATGGTTTCTATGTTGGTGTGCTGTGTCAAGTCATAAAACCATGTGCTACTTTGTGTTTCCACCTACTTTTAGCGAAATATCATCAACTCTTTCATGGACTTTAGAGAGAAGGAAAAACTAAGGTGAGAGATAAATGAAAGTGTTGACTTAATGTGACAATGTGTAGGATTTGCTCCGATATTGGTTACTAGCAGTTTCTAGGCAGAATAAAATAAAAAATTGCACACTTTTCTCTTTCCCATATACTTGTCTTAACGTGAACCCTTCCACTTGCTATGGTTGCTAGCACTCACTTAATCACAACCAGCAGTCAAAGCCAACACACTAGGCATGTCAAAACTCAGCTGTTCTCTCCACCTCTTCAATTCGCATCCAATCCTGGTTTTACCCTTTTTCTCGTTTGCTTTCTTATATGTGCACCGAGGTATTTTTGCAGCTGAAGGCACTGGGTAGGGTACGCTAATGTATGTCATTTTACTTTATTTTGCATCAGAGTAACACTTTCAAAATGTATCAGGTATAGGGTAAAATTTAATTTATGGGGTTGTTGCTTGTTGTTTGTAGCTTTTAGCATGTACTACAGATATATCTAGATAATTTTACTCAAAGAAAATATGCAAAATTCTATCGACTCTATGTACCAGTATCCTGGTACTACCCCTGCTGTCCACCACTCAACTCTATGATGTTGATAACCCGTCACCAGGTTGGCTCTGCCCTCGCTCATTCCACTTTATCCAGATCCACCGGGATGCCGCCTCTGCCTGCTTGGTGATGTTGGCTACCAGCTGCTTCCTAGCTGGCCCTTCAATCCTGAGCAGTCCATGCTACCCTGTGAAGCCCCTGCAGCCGACATCAAATGGAAGGTTCCAGGCTTTCCATCCATTCTGTTGGCTCTCGAAGATAAGGGCCTGATATTTCTTTAGCTTGTGCTCATGTGGCTCCTCCATCCTCTCTTCCCAGGGTACTCTAAGCTCGATAAGAACTACCTGCTTGGTTCCTTTAGACCAGAGGACAATATCAGGTCTTAGGCTAGTGACCTAGGCTACTGCCAGGTCGCACACTCTCCCACCTTGTCTAGCTGCCCTGCTTGTTCACGGCTACAGCCTTGACATGTTGCCTTTCCTCCTCTGCCTTGTGAAACTCCCTCTACATCATGCCACGCCTCTCCTTCAGGTTTGCCTTGACCTAGCTTGCCCTGGTGGAGCAACCCAAGCCTTACCTGCCCTGGGCTACTGACCCAACAATGTCGGCATGATGCAGGTGATCCTCCGCCTCCCTCAGTGTTCTGCTGGCTGACCACTTGTGACCTGTGCTAACCTCAATGTCTGCCTGGCGGAATCTTGACTGACTCATAGCATCATGGCCTGTCGTGTTTTTGTTGCCTTGTACTCCTCAACCACGGATGTTACTGGCAGTTGCAGCTTGCTGCCTGTGCTGTACAGGCCAATGGAGCAGACGCTTCTTAGGATGCCCAGCCATCTCCTCAGGTAGGTGTTCATCTTCCTCTCGAGCCCCTCAACAGTGGAGATGGGTACCTCGTAAACAAGCAGTGGCCAGAGCAGTCTGGGAAGCACCCCATGTCGGTTTTCCATGGCCTTATAGAAGAGTGGCCTACTGGGTAGGCCGCTCTTGTCCAGAGATGATCTAGGTTTCAGCTTGAATGAGCATCTCCTTCACACTCTGCTTGTTGTTGAGGTCCGCCCTGTACCACTTACCCAAGCTCTTCACCGGTTTCTCTTAGACTGTTAGGATGATGTTCTCTCTGATCATAAAGTGAAACCGATCCTGGACATGCCCCCTCCTTAGTACCAGGCTTCTGAATTTTGCAGGTTTAAACTCCATCCTTGCCCAATTGGTGAGCTCGACCAAGTCCTCCGAAATCCATCTCCCTTCAGGTACTGAATGGTAATGGTGAGGTTGTCCATGAATGCCCTGATGGGCGCCTGCTGGATGCCGCTTGCCAGTACTGCACCCCGACATTACTTATCTCTTCTGCTGATTTCATGAGGTTAATCGCTTCTGTAATCGCTCAGGGACATGATAGGTCTTCAGTGTAATTTCCACTAGCTTGTGGGATCATACCATAGGCATTGGTTAGGTTGATCCACAATACTGTCAGGTCACCATGGTTCCTCAGTGATCTTAGAGCTATGACCGGCGGGGTTGTCTCAAAGAGGAGGACAAATACGCGTCCGGCTTGATGCTGCGCCGGACGCCGGACAGGGCTTTGAAAATCCGGACAGTCCGGCCTAAAGCCGGACGAATGGCCACCCTAGCAACAACACGGCTACTAGCCTACATTTTACTAGTAATAGTAGCACTAGTAGTAACCTAGCTAGCCATGCGAGAAGCTTTTACATGAACACACTTTGCAACATAAAAAGGTACAGATGGAGTTATCTGAAAGTTTCTTTCTCCCTCTATTTCTTACACAAATCGCCTTTTTTGTGTCGACATTAAAATGAACATGACAGTTTACTACAATTTACCTTGGTCTGGTGTAGCGGAGACTGCAGGTCGGAAGATCCGGTACGCTAGCATCAGTCCAGAGTTCCGAAGTGTCACGACCGGTCCCGACTACTCCCGACATTACGTCTACTACAACTCCCAGAGTGCACTGCGGTGTTTGGTGTTTTGTGCCACCAACAGCCTTCAAGGCAGGGACGCCGGTCGCATACCATGACGTTGTGTATTGCGCATTTCGTTTGATGGCGCACGTTTGAATACACATCTTTATTTATAAAGATACGAACATTTTACACTGCGGTACAGAGTGAAACATTAAATGAGCCTATTATGTATGCTGTCGTATCACATCAGTAAGAAAATGTTTACAACATGAATTGTTTGGAGTTCACATTGCGGGACATACATTGTGGTGTGGGACAATAATAGTTGTCATAGCGGGGCGTCTCGGTGGCATGATGGAAAGAGCCGTGGTCTACTGCTCTGACTGACCTGGTATCGTATCGTGGTAGTCGAACTCTCTCCCCATTCCCTGGGCATGGGGGTATAGGAAGGGCTCTTGGGGATGCCAGTGATTGACAGAGGGCTGTTGGAGACTAGTATGGCACTCCTGACATACCACAACAGTCAGGGACACAACTGCAGCATTTGGGGACACCTACTTGCACAACTGTTAACAGCCTAACTGGGAGACCTGTGTCCCTGACTGTTGTGGTATGTCAGGAGTGCCATACTACATCTCCAACAGCCCTCTGTCAATCACTGGCATCCCCAAGAGCCCTTCCTATACCCCCCTCTACCCCTGGGAAATGGGGAGAGTCCGACTACCAGGATACAATACCAGATCAGTCAGAGCAGTAGACCACGGCTCTTACCATCATGCCACCAAGACACCCCGCTATGATCTGCAGGGAAGTCGCACTTGTATTGGATAGTCGCACAACTGGATAAGCACATGGATAACGTCCGTATCGCCCCCCAGTGAGAAGCCTGGAGGAAGCATTACTAAATTACGTCTTCCTAGGTCGAGTTTCCTCCCTTTGCTTGTTGCCGCAGCCATTCAGGATGAGGAGAGACGGTGTGCAGGAGGAGATGGATGAGGAGATGGATGAGAGGAGAACATCACCCACTAGTACCTGTGTCACCTGGAGGAGGCTAAGGTCTGCACAGCGCTGGCCAGTGTGGCAGGGTCGGAGGAAAGGGCGGGGCGGGAAGTGTCAAAAGCCTTTGGAAAGCACAATGTGAGGTCGCATGTAAGGAGTGATTCTGATCTAAGATGGAAGAAAACAATTCTCGATAGCAATGTTATTGTTAGTATGATACTTCCATTAAAACCCAATATTTGGGGCCAGCACAGCCACATTTTAATCAACAAATTCATATAATGGTAGGTCTATATTCTGGTAAAATGTTAAATATTGTCATTCTAATTGTGTTCGTCTATTTATTAATCGCCATCCAAATGCGTCAAGCACATCAAACACATCCATGCACCGGCGCAACTGGCACAAGACAGAAAACCCAATTAGTCGATGGATCTCACCATAGACTAATTGGAAAAATAAAGTTAGTGCAGACGACACGTCGCGGACGTCACGCAGCTTCTCCCGTGGCGTCTCGCGGGCCAGAGGGGTGAGCAGCGGGTGCTTCTTCTCTAATGTCATCGGTCCAAGTGTCAGTTCACAGCAAGGTAAGCGACGATTGACACGACTGGCTGTTTAGTTAGCAAAGTAGCCTACTGTCAGCTATCACACCCCAAACTCATCCCATATGTCAGGGCTCCAGACTGCGACCAAATGGTCGCATTTTGCGACCAAAATCTGAGAGAATGCGACTGAATTTTACATCTGGTCGCGCATGTGCGACCAGTACATTTGCCCTTTTTTTTTTTTTTTTTTTACACGTTAAACGTGGAAGGAGCGCGTCAATGAATCCAGAATCTGTAGCAGGCCAATGAGTGTGAGAAGGATAGGGAATGGCCACTGTAAGTGGCTAATGTGTGGAGGGGGAGGGTCATAGAGATTATCGAGCGCGGGAAACCGGCGCGGGTCTGCCTTTCGAGAAATGGCCAAGCGAACTATTGATTCGTTCTTCCGACCTACGGCACTGGCGGCTAGTGTGCCAGTGCCGCAGTCTACAGAGTCGGGGGATGATGAAGCAGAGCATTGTATGGCGAAAAAAGCCCGAACCCACCATTTTCGGGAAGACTGGCTGCGAGAATTCAGCTGGTTGAAGTACTGTAAGGAGAATAACTCCATGAACTGCGAATGTTGCAGTCGCTACCCCAAAACTGCGGGGAACACCAAGTTTGCCGACAGTGTCGGCACGATACCCTAGTTTAACACAATCTTAGCCTCAAGCATAAAGTAGAGACATGTTAATAAATGAAAAAGCAACGCCACTGCCGGTTGCTTTTAGGAGACAAGAGGCTGTAAATCATAGCGCAGATGAGGCAGAAATGATGCTGAAGTTTAACACAGCATACTTCGTTGCTAAGGAGGAACTACCCTTCACTAAATTCAAAAGCCAGCTCGACCTTCAAAGGAAGAATGGCTTAAAATTGAACGACACATACAATAACGATACAGCATGCGCACAATTCGTTGGAGTAATTGCAGATACTCTGAAGGGGAAGACTTGCACGAAGATCAATGATGCTCCGTATATATCAATTATGATCGATGGAGACACAGAAGTTTCGACAAAGGAATGCAAAATCATTTACGCAAGGATCCTAAACGAAGGGAAACCAAGGAATATTTTGATTGGCCAAATCGAAGTGAAACACGCTCAAGGTATGTTTTAATTCAAATTATGTTTAGATCTAACTTCTTTAGCTGTCTTTACTGTGAATATGTTTGTAGTATAAATCAGTGGTTCTCAACCTTTTTGAGTTGCGACCCCCAATTTAACATGCATGTTGTCCGCGACCCCCCACCCCCGTGTGAACGCACTTTTGATAAAGCGCAGTTTGTTACTAACGAGACCCAACTGTCTTTGTGCGGCTATTGGGTCCAAACCACTCCCGTTACAAACTCAGTTGATATGACACATTTTGGACAAATAATGAAGCAGACAACTACCCGTATTTTCCGCACTATAGGGCGCACTGGATTATAAGGCACACTGTCAATGAATGTCTATTTTCGAACTTTTTCATATATAAAGCGCACCAGACTATAAGGCGCATTAAGCGAAACAAAACAGTCAGATAAGTCAGTCAGTCAAACTTTATTAAACACGTTCACAATAACTCTCAACATTGTTCAAATGTTAATGAGCGTATTCACAATAACTCCCAACCTTGTTCAGTTGTAACACGTAAAAAAAACACAGTCTGATATCGCTAAATCAAACGTTAGCGTATTCAGTTTGAAGTCCGCGTCGTAAGCGTGTCTCTTGACAGGTGCCATGTGCCAGGGTCTTTATACACACACACTGTAATATTATGGTGAAGCACGTGTATTACTCCGCGACGCTCCTGACTACGGTAGCCGTAACAACCAGAATTAATCCATATAAAGCGCTCCTGATTATAATGCGCACTGTCGTTTTTTGAGAAAATTAAAGGCTTTTAAGTGCGCCTTATAGTGCGGAAAATATGGTAAAACATCTCCCTGTCTGAAATTATTTTGTGCACTTATATATTTATTCTAACCCATTTTTCATTTTAAGGTGTATATGATGCCACCAAAGAGGCCTTCAAGCAACTAGGGACAGAAACAGGGTGGTTACAGAAGACAGTCGCCATGGGAGCTGATGGTGCAGCAGTCAATCTCGGGCATAAAGGAGGGGTAATAGCCCTCCTCCAAGCTGAGGCAGGGGCTTTTATTGTCCCATTTCATTGCATGCCACATAGGTAGGTTACATGTGAACCTTCAGAATAAAGATAGGGTTGTAGCCTAAACAATGCATGTTTAAATTTAAGTTGAATTAATTGTAATTGTAGACTGGAGCTGGCAATGCTATCTGTGCAAAGGAAAATTTCCATGGTGGATCATGTCTACAATCTCCTCAACATGGTTTGGAAGACATACCACTTCAGCTGCAAGTCTATGAGAGAACTACGAGCACTTGGAGAGGAGTTGGGTGTGCGTGTCAATGTACCAGGTAGTGTCAGTGGGACACGCTGGCTTCCACATGTGAACCGGGCCCTGCAAACCTTGCTGAAACCTGGTGGAAAGGATGGACATCTGCAGAACCCTGGCCAGTTCACAGCAGTATTTTACCACATGGAACATTTGACTGCATCATCCACCAATGCTGATATTGCTGGGAGATCAAGGAAGGTCTGTATTTTATTAAAAAATGATTTCATATATGGGAGGCATACAAATAACTAAACAAATAATATTGGTGGTTAGTGGTTACTAATTGGTTATGTCTTGCAGGTCAAGAAGATGATGGAAGATGGAAGCTTTGTGGGTTTCTGTCACTTCTTGGCTGACTTGTTTGAGGTCATAAGCAAATTCAGCCTTCTTCTCCAAAGAAATTGTGTTATTTTGCCTCAGGTAATGTTGACATGTTAAGAAGAATATAGTTGAACCTTATTAAAACAGAGTAGGCTACAAATAATTGTAATGAAGTTATATGTAGCTTTTCCCCTTTATGTTTTTCACAAGGAAAATGTTTTACAGGCTGTGAATGGGATTGAGAATCTCATTGCAAATATTGAGGCCATGTCAGTCAGATGCAAGCCGGATGGTAGGCTGGCAGAATTACTGGCAGACCTTCAGGCCCAGAGAAGAAAACAAGAGGGTGAGCCTCACCCTTTGTACAAGTATCAGGTGAGCAGTTTTCTCTTTTTGTTGTCAATTTTAGCTTTGGAGTTTATTTACATTTTTCTTGTCTAAATGTTGAACATTGTGTGAACTCAGGGGATCACCATCAAAGGTGAAGCTGCTGGGCTGGGAAAGGAAGGACTCTCCATGGCAAGCACACCTAAGCTGCAACAAGCAGTGAGAGCAACCATAGACTGCACTGTACTTCATTTGAAGCAAAGATTCAGCAGTCTGCTTCATAAGTGAAAGCACAGAATTATAGATTTTTAAAAAATCTGTGAAGATAAGCTATCATTATGACACATTCATCTTTCTCTTTCTCTCAACTCTGTCTTTCTATTCATTGATAGATGAAGAGTCTACATCAGCAACAGCAAAGGCAGTGAAGTCATTCAAGATATTCAGTCATGATTCCTGGCCAGAGCAACGAGATCAGCTGACCGACTATGGTGCAGAGGAGCTGGACTTCCTGCTAGACCACTTCTCCTCTGTCTTAACAAGGTTAGTGACTATTTTTCAATTATCATAAAGATATAAAAAGTATAACACAAAGCAACATTTCAAACATCTACTTTGATCCTTAACCTAGATTGTTTGGTAAGTTTTTTCTTTCACTCTTTTCAGAAATGGCTGTGATTCCAATCTGGCTAGAGAGGAGTATCATTCCATGAAGACATTCATCTTCAGGAACTACATGGACAAGTCTTACCATGCCTTATGGGAGATGATGGTAACAAAGTTGCCATTCTGCTCTGATTACAAGGTAACCAATTATTACCATATCCTTGTTAATTTAGTTAGCAATTATAATTTTTTGATTAAATAAAACCTATGCTAATGATCCATTCTTTGTAGAACATCCTACATCTTGTGCACATCATGCTGGTCCTTCCAGTCTCCTCTGCTGTATGTGAAAGGGGATTTTCTGCTCAGAAGAGGATTAAATCTGATGTCAGGGGGTCCCTACATGTAGACACTGTGGAGGACTTGATTCGAATTAGCATGGAGGGACCTAGTTTACAAGAGTTTGATGCCAAGGAAGCTGTACAAACATGGTTCAGTTCAGGTAAAAGGTCTAGGAGGCCAAATTACAAGGGCTGGCCTTCTGAGCCTCCTAGTGGAACACAGGATCTGCTCTAAGTAAAGGCACAAGTTGTTTAGGCCTACTTGTTCTAGTGGGATGTTATTGGCCAGTGCCCCTAATGTTTACATACATTTGTTAGAAAGGTTACTAAGCACTTTTTTTTTATTCTGAATGTATGTT
>JAOPJH010068745.1:951-11367 GCA_027122575.1 Merluccius polylepis
GCGGGCGCCGCGCCCCGCCCCCGCGCGGCCCGCCCCCCCCCCCCCCCCCCGCCGGCGCCCCCCCCCCCCCCCCGCCTGCAGCCGCCATACACCTACGCCTGACAAACCATCTTCTAGAGTCACGGCAACTACACCCCCGAAGCTTTTCCCGTGTCCTGCTCAGAAATTAGGCGATGCGACGATTGAGACAAAGCTTCTCATTTAGATCAATTATGAATAAGCCCACCACTAAAAGAACGACGTTGCTCATGTGCCTTGCCTCGCACTCAGCCTCACGTCGGCACATGCACATGTCGCAGAGCCCGTGGGACGCTCTCCCTCGTCTCTCTCCGAGCCAACATGCAGCGCCATTGGCCGAGGGCCGCATCTCCAGGCGTCTACTTACCACCCCCCCCCCCCTCCGTCACATACAGCCTCAGTCCTCGGGTGCAGTCCCAGGAACGGTACCACTTGACTTGAGGCCATTTTGAGCCCCGCAGTACCTGCGTTGTCCTCAATCCAGGAGGCTTTGATGGAGACTAGTTAAGCTTGTGCTTTAAAAGCAAGAGGGAAGTAGGTTGCATGCACAAAAACAACTGCTCTCCAAACTACTTCCACATTTTATGGAAAGTAGTGGACAGTTGACGCATTTTTTTCATTTGGTTTAACGGTGACATGCCAGTTTCGATCTGCATTATGCATTTGTGCTGATGCCCACATGTCTGTCACACTTAAGACATGACGCACACAACTGTCAAGGAAGAGAAAAACAAGTAGCTTCCTTTTTGAGCCGAGACGTGATCAGTCTCGTGTTAGTTGGCCAGTTTAGCTGTTCTTTTTTTTTACTTGTTAAATGTTAGTTATCCGTTAAATGTTTGTACAGGTTTACCTTTGGACCATGACGGTTAATGAGGATGATGACGATAATGACGTGACTATTGTAAAGTAGGTTTATTTTGCGTTGTGGTTGGCGAACCATAGTGTCTTAATCTTTCAATGAGTTTTTGACAAGGTTGTTCTCGTTTCTTTTAGGCGGTTGAGTCAAAGGCCGACGGCTGAGGAGCTCGAACAGAGGAACATCCTCAAACGTAAGTGGATTCTCTTCCAAATGCAGTGCGCACTGAGCACCGCGGTCCTAGAGGTCTCCTATAATTGTATCATCTTTTTATTTTGACAATTTAATTTTGTCACCAACTGCCACCAATATTTACACCTGCTTGGGGGCAGGTGTAAATATTTAGTAAGTGCTATGTAAGAACTAGTGTGTGTGTGTGTGTGTGCGTGTGTGTGTATGTGCTGCAACCCGTTTTGATTTTAGTAATGCGTCAACCCCGACTTAGTAAACACTTACTAGACAACGCTTATAACTAGACGACGTTTGAACTTGCGCATCTCTTGCTTTTTTGTTGTTGTGGGGTGAGGGAGAAGGGCAGGCTAGCTGTGGGTCTCTGTATGGGAGCAGTGTCCAGGGGCTGTGGGCTCTGTAGCCTCCTGCCACAGACTGAGTCTAACCGCAGCCCCTGCTCTCCCAGCGGCCCGGCGTGATTGGCAGAGAGGGTTGTGGAGGAGGGTGCACTGGTAGACTCGGACTCCCTGAGTGACGCGTTGAGCGCCTCAACTCGTCACACACACAAACACGCATGCATTTTATTATGGCACACATTCTTGATGGGACACTAGGATGATCAGCAGTCAAGCAGGGGATTTAAGATGTGGAGTTTCGTGATTGAGACCCGTTATCCTACCCTAGTTACCGTTTAGTTTTTTTTCTTTAGTTTAACATTTCTTTTTTTTATTTCTGTCTTAAGAAAAAGTTTGCTTTTCTTCGTAGCTGGAATGCAAGTTCCGTTGTTGTTGTGTACAGGAATACCGACGACATTTTACGATTTCCTGGAGGACATGAATGCACAATTGTCGGCCAACTTGACTACTCGACACACACACACACACACACACACACACCGCAGAAACCCATCGACCCCGCGTAGCCCCTCATCCCATCCATGTGTTTCTCCACAGCTCGCAACGAGCAGGAGGAGTTGGAGGAAAAGCGGGAGCTAAAACGAAGGTTATCGCGGAAGGTAAGCCCTTAAAATAGCTTGCGACCACAAAAAAAAAAACGCAACAACATATTGAACGCAGCACGCCGGCGCTCACTGTTCCTGTAAGTGATAAAATGGGCCACTTTTTTTTTCTTTTTTTTTTCCCCGCTGGGCCAAATGAGCACCTGAGTTATGATGACTCATGATGAGACGAGATGTGAAGTCAGCGGCAGGCCCCGCTAGCGATGCCAGGCCTGCATGCCCTTGGCTGTTCTCCATGCCCTTGGCCCTTTAGTCCATGGCAAGATGGCCTCCGTCTCATACAGAGCGCGTCGACGCCTTTTTAACGTCACTGCTGCTGTTTTTTTGTTTTTTTTAACGGCGTGTCTCGCTGTCGTGTGCTGCGCAAACCAAAGATGTTTTCAATTGTTTTGTGGTGAATTTATCGTCACGGCGTCATTCGCGGTGAGGGAAAACTGTCCGTGTTTTTACATTTCAACGCAAACATGCTGGACTTCATGGACTTTCACCAGGGTGAAATCTCCCGCTCTGGAAAATGAACAGACGGGTTACGCGACTGTGAAGGACGGTTTTGCGTTTACCGTGCGAGTCGAGCTATTCAGTCCATCGTGTAATTATATCCATCGTTTCTCCTCCTTTTTCTCAGCTGAGCCAGAGGCCCACCGTGGAGGAGCTGAGACAGGCCAAGATCCTGATCCACTTCAGTGACTACGTGGAGGTGTCAGACGCCCAGGACTACGACAGGAGAGCCGATAAGCCGTGGACCCGTCTGACGGCAGCCGACAAGGCCAGTATCACGGGAGGGCAATTCCTACTGTGATCCCTTTTCACCGTAGCTCTTTTAGTTCTTTCATCCACACTTTTTTTGCGATTTTTTTTTTAATTTAACCCTGACTATGTTGAGGACCGATCATCTTTGTGATTGAAAAAAAAAAAAAAAGATGACTAAAAAAGACCACCGTGACCTCGCCTCACATGTAACTGACGTGTACATAATTGATCAGATCCCCTGCTCGCTCACACACGTGCGCGCACAGCGAGTGCAGCCTCCCTCAGTACACGCCCTCGCCGCTGCTCCCTGGCCGACCTTTGTTGCGTCAACGCGGCGGTCCCCCTCGACCGTGTAACTCGTGGGAACCCGCCAGGTCAGGTCATACCTGGGGCCTACTCTTGCAGAACCCCCCCCCCCAACTCACACACACAATGTGCCATAGCTTACGCAACAATGGCTATTCCTTTACATAAGACCGGCACAACATGTCCCTCCGAACACACCCTGTGCTCTGCTGTGAGATGGTTTGGGGCGGCAGTGGGGGGCGCTAGCAGCCTGGCGAGTTTCTGGTTTCAGGTCTCCTGTAAGCGTTTCTCTTTACCCAAGGCCAGAGACGGGGCGAGGCACGCGGATTACAATGACATCCACATGGCAGCGACTGCCCCCATCCCTGATGTTGGCGCATGAATTCATGGCTGAGATGGATTAGAATTGGTGGCCCTGGGCCCAGTGGACATGATGCTTGGACAGACTATTCAGACTCCTCTCTTTAGTGTGTGTGTCTGTGTGTGTCTGTGTGTGTCTGTGTCTGTGTCACACATCTCTGCCACCTCTCGCTCTGTCTCAAGTTCATTTTCTGTCCTCTACAGGCAGCCATACGAAAGGAACTCAATGATTTCAAGAGCAACGAGATGGAAGTACACGAGTCAAGTCGCCATTTAACCAGGTATGGCTCACCCGTGCCGATCGCCGACAGCCATCGCATTCAGCCATTTTAAGTCCAAATGTAAAAATGGCGTGGATTACCTAAATAAATGTGTGCTACAATATTTAGTCAAAACTATTGTCTAGAGGAGTGGTTCCCAAACTCTTCTAAACCATGGCACCCCTTCACAGTTATTTTTTTCCAAAGGTACCCCAACCCACAACAACAAAAACATTTTTGTGGGTTGGGGTTATTAAACATGCCGGGCTATGTACAATTAGTTATGAAATGAACAGAAGACCCCTTCTCTTATACATGTAGGGCAGGCAAATGCTGAAAATAAACAGCGGATAGCTGCATTCTACCATTACATTTTAAGGCACACCTCAAGATAAAATATGGAAACGGATAGCAGAAATTCCCATGCAATACTTGAAGTTAGTATATCTAAATGTTCATTAGTTGTAATGTTTAACATTTAAAAATGAAAATCAGGAGTCAGCAGAGTTACATGATACTGCATTTTATTGATGCTATGTTGCTGGCAAGTTGATGTTTGCATCACATGACATTTAAAATTGTTTATGTAAAAAATTATAATAACACCATTACTACAACAGTTGTAATTGTGTTATTTTACTATACATACGGTAATGTTTTACTCGGAAGGGATAATTACAGGACACGCGTTACACAGAGCCTTATCCAAAGCACTGACATCTCCAGGTGTCGCGTGATAAAGAGAAATTGTTCAATTTACAATGGAGGCTGTCAATCCCATTACTTCAAATATTATAAGCTTAAACTGTTTAGGACTGTTTGCCCATGAAGAGATTTAATATGAGAAACGATGGTCGGGACAAAATCAGGACTGAGTGGGTTGTCGTAAGCAAACAAAGCACACAATGTAACTTCAACATGAATGTACTGATAGTTGCTAGTTGCGTCAGTCGTAATTTAATGTGCTGTTTTTGTTGACTGGGGTGTTTACCGACGGTATTGAATTGTCAGAACCGACGGCACAACACAGTGCTCGCATCTTATTTTAATCGAGACCTTACTCCACGTAGTGAACTAAAACAAAATGTGAAAACCACAATGGACCGTCTTGGATGGACCAGTCTTGTGACACTTTTATTTTTTTGTATATTTTTAGTATAGCACTGACCACAGCCGCGCTACCCTTGCTGCTAAATAGGGTGTCAACATTTGAAATCCATGAATAGTAATTGTATCGGTGTTCAATTGTAATCCGTATTATGATTTCATTTTTAAAAAGTTTGTGTATGGTAGAAAGTTAGACTCGGCAGGCGAAGGGGGAAGTCGGCAGGCTATGAGAAAGAGGAAAAAAAAAAAGTTAGATGTTACGGCACCCCCAGCCTGTCGTCACAGCACCCAGCTCGGGAAACACTGGTCTGTAGTGTGCCCCAGTGAGCTCTAGCTAAAATGATGAAATGCAAATGGCTCCAATGCTTCAAAGCATTTCTAAGATGTATTTATGATTTATGTCTGTTCTGTCTTGTCTCTCAAAGGTTTCACAGACCCTAACAGACCACCACTGTCTTTGAGGGAAGCCAGATGGGGGCTCTCCTCCACTCAGACCCTTAAGTGCTGGCCAGTACCTGATGCCCCCCCCCCTCCCCACCCCCTTCCCAACACACACAGCCTCAAAACATCCCCCTCGCTGAGCTCCTGGGCAGGGCCACAGATGCCTCTGTGGTGTACCGGACACTCGGACAGTGGCAAGAGTTGGTAGTTTTAAAACTATTTAACCCTCTTATCCATCCTCCCTCCCCCGTCCAGCGGGCGGGGGCATGTGAATGAATGTGACGGATATGGCAGGGCTGGCTTTGATGACCTCACAACCAGTGCCTGAGATGTACGCCTGCGATGGATACTCTGACGGGAGCCACTAACGTCTCGCTTTGGGAGACAGTGGGAGGGAGTGGAAGGGAATCCGGCTCCTCAAGCTCAAATCATGTGCAATATTTTCTGTGCTCTCCTTAGATCCAAGCGCCATCTAGTGGTCTCCCCGTGTTATTGCCACATAGTTGCCCAAGTTTTCCCCCCCCCAGCCTCTGGTTTGTGCAATTCCCACTGTACCGAAGACGTTGACATCAAATTGCTAACTGTGAATTTGAGAGTTTGGGCAGTGCTTATGCTCTCTACAATTGTACATTTTGTTTATACTATGGTAGGGAAGTATCATTTAAAGAAAAGGAAAAAAAACAACATACTATACTATATTTAGTTTTGTCCGAAATAAATGATAAATGTTAAATCTTTTTTTTTTTTTTTTTTGGGGGGGGGGTGCATTTGGCAGATACATTATGCATACGTTTTGCTTTTTTTATATTATTTTGTCCGTTCCTGATTGTTCATCATAGAGGCACTTTTGGATCTGAATTGATTTTGAACTCTTTCATGTACTTCAGGGGTCGTCACATCTCGTTGTGACGAAGCGCAGGGCTCTCCGTGCTGTTGTTTTTGTAACGTTTGTGTCTTCATTTGCAGCTGCGTTTTAATGACGCATCTCTCAACCGATGCGTTGAGGTCCCACACTCCGCTTGTGTATTCATACTACGTTTGTACGCTTTTTAAATGAGCAATATGTGTCTGTAGAGAGAGGAGAGCGAGGACTGCAGGTATTTTAGCTTTTTATTTATTTTTTTACTCTTGCTTGCTTGCCTTCCCTTGTTTTAGGGTTTAGTTTTTTTATACTTTCTATTAACATGGCCTATATCAGCAGGACTTCGGGGGACCTGATTCAACAAAAGTTGCCAGATTTTATTGAACGCAGTTGTAAAAACCCATTGATAACCAATCTTTTAAAGGCCAAAGTATCCAGTAAATTTGGTAGAACATGAAAATAATATAGCCTTTTTAAAATTTTAACCACTGGAAGGGTTTGCATGGGGAGAGTTTAGTTGTAAAAAAGAAAAAAAAGAAAGTGACTGTTTAATGGTCAAGATTCATACATATTAATAATTGTTTTAGTTCTGTTCTAAGCCAATTTGCTTTGTGTTTCAAATTGTCCTGTTACCAGTCCATTACTGCTGATAAGCTATAGCGTATACAGGCGCAAACTATTTTAAGGATTTTTTTCGTTGCATTATTGTACACCAAGGTAAATTGGAGCAAATAAAAAGGCTCTAGGCCATCCACTTTATTGCATTTGTCAAAGGAAAAAACAAAAGAAAGCTCATTTTAAAGATTGCTAGCATGGCGGAACAGAACTGGGACATGGCACTTAGTTTTATTTATGAAGATGTATGATTTTTGGGATCAAATTTGGAGACATTATCCTCTAGACCTAGTTAATGGGTTGCCCTTAGAGTCCCTGTTTTACAATGATTTGTTTTGTACTTGATTTTTAACTCTTTTTTTTTTTCCCCTCCTAAGTTTCAGTACACAACTTGGATTATAAAATGGTGTTTTGCGTTAAAACCGCCAGCTTCCATGTGATTCCAGCATCATGCCAACATCACAGCTTAGGACATTAGTCATATGTTCAATACAAAATTGTTTATCTAAAAACTCACACGATGAATTCTCTTTTTCTACACTGTTGAATTACTTGAGCCACTGGGTCACAGACCGCAGGTTAATTTTGCTGGAATCAAGGAATATGAATTCAGCAATAATCTGTTTCCTTCTACGTTATTGCCGAGATTGAACACATTTGAAAAGTGATTTTTCTTTTTCTCACGTTTGAAGTAAATTATCATGTAAAGCATACACCATGTTTATTAAATTCCATTTCTGAATGCTTTTCATGTATTATGAGTTATTGGTGGGTATTTGCTCTACAAACAGCCTATAAGAGATGGGCAACATGTTGACTTCATGATGTGACAAGATGCATTTTATTGTATTTTAGATTTCTGCCTTTTTAACTGACGAATCAACCATTTTACCTACCCATGGTCTTTTAACTACATCACAAATTAGTGGGTCTATTATGTTCAGTGTTTTGTTGTGACTTGTTCATGCTTAAAGCCTACATTCATAGCCCAGGAAGCAATACATTTCATGTGTTGCAAAGTTTAAAAAGGAATTCGACTTGCACATGAAACTGGGTATTTTTTGCCATCTTTGTTGTTTACGTCAGGCTACCACAATAGTTTGAAAACCATGACCTGTACGTATTTGTATACTATTAAAGGCGTATTATAGGTATTCACTGCAGAGGTCAAGCAGTAGCTGGCGAGGGATTTGCGTTCAACATTTCTAGAGCCGCTCTTTATAAAATATTGTTTATGCATGCTATATTTGGATACAGAACATGCCATTTTAATCATCCTAGGACAACCGATGAGCGGAATATGACATAAGATGATGAAGTGAAAGTGACATTATAATGCATTGAGTCACTGCTGGGTGACTACTAGTGGTGTTATGTAAGCACACTAGGCGTCCGCTAGATGGCGGTAAACACCACAGCATGGAGACCACGCGGCCTATGAAATGGCGTCTCGATCAGATGGCGATGAAGTCGTCCGTCTCAACGGCTTGTCTTTAAACCGCAGTTCAGTGCCGAATTTCCGGCACATCCCCAAGTTGCGAAGGACGTCTATGGTATGAGCATAACCGTCACATTTTAAATAAAGCAAGTTCAATGCTTTATAGAGAATTAAAATGTAAACAAAAAATCAACGGTTACCACACGTGGAATTATTTGATTACTTGATTATTTTTGATATTTTGATCTTTTTTTTATGCCGAAACAGCCAATGTTTATTTTTTTTAAGCAAGGTGTTGCATACAACGGAGGTTAAAAACTGGACGTTTAAATGAAACGTGTTTTAATTTTATTTAGAGCTCTGTATTTCAAACACCGCCTCTCGTCTCTTTAAACGGCGCAAAGTACGACGGGAAATGTAGTTTTCTCCGAGGGGACGTTTACGTTGTGGCTAGTTGTGGCGAACGCGACGTGCGGGTCGGCCGAGCACACATATCCCACAATCCAGCGCGGTTTTTTTTTGTTTTAGCGCGCCCATCTTGTAATCGCCTCATGAATATATATCATAAGGAGAGTGAGCATTTGCGTAAGAGGTCGGGCCGACGACGTTCATTTCATATTCCGCCATAGTAGTTCGCCCCCTAAATGAGACGCGCCAGTCAACGGTCTCCGCCCCAGATCCGGCCCGACGCTTCCCACTGAATTGAGTCGGTATTAACGATGCTCCGCCGAGCCGTGAACGAGCCTCCGCCGAGAGGGAAGCCGCGGCGAGAAGTGAATGACTAGACGGAGAAGTCCACAGCCGCACATTCGGGCGGACATTTACCGCGTTTTGGGGGAAACGTTTCTTGTTTATATTGTTGGTGGTGGTGTGTTTTTCTCCGGGATTTTTCAAATGTAACGCCAACCAAAAAAAAACGCCGTTCCTATCTAGTGCGGGCTACTTTTCGTTTCGCCCGAGATGGAAAGTGCGCAGGCTGTCGTCGCCGGGGAGGAGGAGGAGGACGGCGGCGGCGCGACCAAGTTGAAGAAACCCAGCGGGCCGCCCGTCGCCCGGGGGACCCACGCGGGTGATGATGATGATGATGGCGGCGGTGGACGACATTTGGCAGCCCCCCGCGTCGACGCGAAAAACTGGAATAGCCTCGTCCGCGCTGCGTCCACGTCTAACAACGCGTCAAGCGAAAGTGTCAGCACCGCAACTAACGGCTTCAACTCCGCGTTGCTAAGGCGGCGGCGGCTAAAGCGGAATCCCACTGCCGCTGCTGTTGCCGCGACCGCTGCCGCGGCGGCTGTCACCTCCGCCTCCGCCAAGATGAACCCGTCTCTCTCCTCCGCGTCCCTCCACACCCGGAGTCTGGACAGGAAAACCCTGTTGCGGCACCGGCAGACCATGCAGCTGCAGCCGGCGGACCGGGAATGGCTGCGTGCGGACCTCCACCGCGGCTCGGTGCACGTCCACGACCGTCTCGCCGCGTCGTCTTCGTCGTTGTCGTATCCAAGGCCGGTGCTTTGCACGATGGACACCACGGCCGGCGAGATGGCGCTGGGCTTGAGCAAACCCTGCGGCGGCAAGTCCGGGTCCGTCCTGCGCATATTTTGCAAGGACCGACCCAAGACCGACCAGAACGGGAACTGCGACGCGATACGCGCGGTCCACGACACCCAGCAGCAGCAACGGGTCAACGCGGACGATGACAAGTGTGACCGCCGCGCGAGTCCGTTGAAACCCGCCGAGTTTAGAGACGGCCCTTCCGGCCAGCCCGGTGACAGGTTGAGGCTGTTGCTAATGGAGACTGCGGACCACCAGCAAGAAGAAGAAGAAGAAGACATTGTTTCCAAACTTTTCACGCCGGACTCCGAGTCGCAGCACGACAACACGACGTGCTCGCTGTCCGACGACTTCAACTCCAACTCCCACGGAGCGGAGGAGATGCTGGACGACCAGGAGGAGGAGGAGGATGAGGAAGACGAGGAGGACTATGGCGTGAACTCGGGCTCCGACGTGGAGAGCAGCGCCTTCGACGACCTGAGCTCCGGCGCCCGGCTCAGCGAGCACCGCGACTCCCTGAGCGACGACATGATCCTGGGCACGGAGGCGTCCATACTGGGCCACGACGGCACGTACGGCAGCTCCTCGGACGAGCTGGACCTCGTCGGCGCTGAGGTGGACGCGGCAGACGCGGCGGCGGCGCCCCCCCACTACGCGCGCCGC
>JAOPJH010068767.1:0-11361 GCA_027122575.1 Merluccius polylepis
CTTAATCGCTTTTAGTGCACTTTACTTTAGTTTCTGATCTGGTCCGAACAGGGTCCGCGCCGTCATAGGCCTAGGTCAAATTTTTCCCTAACAGCATCCAGGACCCCCATGTACAGTGGCACAGCAGCCAGGGCCTTCATCTGCTGAGATGCTACAGCCAGGACCCTCACCTGCAGGTTCACCACCACCACCAAAGGATGTCTCCTTAGCTGGGGGTGAACCTAGAAGGCCCATTATGACTTTAGTGTCAGTAAGTAATGATGATTTACTTATGCTGATATTTATATTAATATTATTAATATACTCAACTATATAAAATGTACAAAGCCCCAGTGAAGGTCATTTTTTTCTTTTTGTCAGTTTACAAAGCCACGGCTTGGTGGCCCTCATGGTGCCATGGGAAGCGTTCATCTAAGGTAATGTAAAGACATACATAGATTGACTTTGATTTAAAAAAAAACATACACTGTTATTGTTTTCATGTAGCAGTAACTATAGTGGGACTTTCATGCATTCATTTCATGTTGAAATGATCTGGTTTTATTGACTGCTATACCAATAATGATAGATTAAAGATAGAGTCATTCATTCATTATCATGTATGGTTATCCTATATTGTGAACTGTGCCTTTATTCCCTCAGACCTCTGATGTATCCAGCCTCATCACAAGCCCCACTAAAAGAAAAGTGTCACCACCTGGCCCAGCTTCTTCCATTCTGCCCTCCACTGCTACAGTTGTAAGAAGATATTCTACTACACTTGAAACAGGAACTGCTCTTGAGTAGATTATCATATCTATGTATTTACCTTATTTTATTTCTCCTCTGGAACCCCCTCTGCTCCTCTCACCTCGCCATTGCCTGAAAATGTGGAGATTCCACCTGTTTCAGACGCTGCCTGGCTGCCCACAAAGCTCCTGAAGACCATACCACCTCAAGATCAGAAGTGGATTTCAGCGGCCCTGTGGAAAAATCAGCGTCTGCGCACAGACCTGAAACTGGTATGATCTACCAGAGCCATCCCTCATATACCATCAGGTCCCCAATCCGGAGCGCTTTTTCCACCACCGGCTTCTCTTATGGATGCCATACCACCTGTGGAAGGTCAGGCTGTCCTGTCCTGCTTGTGGCACACAGCTCACAAGCTATGGAGCTCACAAGAGAGCCTGCACATTCTGGATGTGGACAGGTATTACCTGATGATTACAGAGACTCTCTGGTGCAGTTCAGCTGGTTGCAAGACAACATATCTTTCCTCCAGCAAGACAATCTTGGACCAGCTGGACTTGGCTCACAGGCTGGAGTTCAGATTGATTCTGACTCGAAAGTAAGTATATGTCGATCAATTTGCCTTAGTTTGTTATCAAGAAATTAGAAGGTTTTAATGTTTGTCTCATTCGGTCTCTCGTTCCCTTTGTTTTATACAGATTCGCTTGTGATGTGTGGGTGATCCGTTTCCTGAGGGAGAGGACACTTGGAAACAGTCCCACCCGCTTGGTCAGACAGCTGAGGGAGAACCATAGCGAGGAATGTCTTAAGCGCCTCTGCCGGTACCTTGGAGCGTGCTCTGACTTTGCCGCCAGACCAAGCCTTTTCCCAGTAAGATTCCAGGATCCTGAGCCTGTGGATGTTCCATCACACAGATGGATGCTGGCTGTTTACGGGCGTGACATTTTGAGCAGGCTGGACCACATCAAAGCCAGCATAACGTCCACCTTTGGCAGCATCCTAAAAATGGACTCCACAAAGAAGGTAAGTATTTTTAACAGCTAATGCTGTAAAATACAGTAAATACATGTAAAATAAATACATAATCATTACCCTGGTGCTATCAGGCATTGCTAAGGGGACAGCCTTGTGGCTTACATCTGTAAGCAACGAGAGAGGGCAAATCCTTATCAGTGTCCTGTCTGCTCAGGAGGGTCCTGCCCTGGACAGAATGGCAACTGGCCTCATCTGCAGGTACAGTAATGCCGGTGTGGCTCCACCTCAGCTGCTTTACGTTGACTGTGACTGTCGGGAGGGCAGACAGACAAAACTGAAGGAGAGATTTGGTGGGTGGCCAGACCTCATAGTCAAGCTGGACATCTACCATTTAATGCGGCGACTGGCATCTGGGTGTACAAAGGATGCTCATCCTCTGTACCCTGTCTTCATGTCGAAGCTGTCGAGCTGCATCTTTGAGTGGGACAGAGGAGATGTTGCCTTGCTGCGTCAGGCCAAGCGGGAGCAGCTGAGACAGGAAGATGTGCCTGGTATCACTGACACTCTCGTCGATCAGGACATCACCAAAGACGAGCTGGCACTGCACTGCCGGAGGCAGACGAGGAGAGCGGCAGACAGTAGTCATGATCGAGCAGCTCCTCAATGAACAGATGGGGGCAAAGGGCAGGGATTTTCTTGGTGTTCCTCTTTTGGACCAGGAAAGGATGCAGCACATCTGGCAAGTCCAACAGAGGCACGTCAAGTGCATACAGGAAGAACCAGGTGTGCTTCTTGACACCCAGACAGGTACCACCACCAAGGCAGGCATTGTCCTGCTAAACTACAGGTGTGCCAGAGGGTCCACATCATTGGAATCCTTTCACCTCCATGTTAACAGGTTCATTCCAGGTCAGTATGAATCATTATTCATCAGTAAGATTCTTTAACATCGCAATTCTGTTGTTTGTCATTACCATTATCCTGGAAACAGTGGCACAATAATAATTTACAGATGACCAAACACAACAAATAAACGTATCATTGTGTTTACCTTTCTACTATCTTAAGGAACGAGTGCCAACAGTTTGAATTTCCAGCTCTACCTCCTGGAAGGACTGAACAGGTGGAACCAGGACCGAGAAGCTGCTTCTCTAGCAGTCAAACCTGCCTCCCTGCCGAGTTATTCTGGAGACCTTGTTCACTGTGTTAACACCCTCAGTGTCAAGGTCTTTGGAAGGCATTTTGTCCCGTCTTTTCAGCCACCTGCTGTTTACACTGGTAAGTTTAAGCTTTTCATCCTGATAAAGCTATTTGCTGTATTCACTATATCTTAATCTTTTTAATGCATTATCTGAAAGTGCATTTTCCACCCTCTATTGTTCTCTCACCTGTCCCAGGTGAGCATAGACTACTTCTACAGCCAAAGGCCTTGCAGGATGTACATCCTGACTCAGAGGAAACTGAGGCACTGCTTGAAGATGTAGGCACTGAGGAGGAGCTGGAAGATGAGGGTTTTGGAAAAAGTGGATTAGACCCCACTGTAGAGCTGCTGGACCTGTCTGATCCAGCCCCTGTCACCACCAGCTCAGCTCGCACTCCAACTCCCACCTCTCTCCAGCTGCTGTTTCCACCTTAACAGCACCTGAGCAACAACTGGTAATTATACTGGAATTATAATTATAGTATATATATCTTTTTTACTTGTTACTAATTTATTACTGGTTGTTTTTCTAAAAGTTATATTTAAAGTTGAGTTTTGGTGGTGCAATAAACACTTTTTTTGAAATCAATTAATAATCGTGTTTATTAATCGTGATTTCAATATCAATCAAAAATAATCGTGATTATTATTTTTTCCATAATCGTCCAGCCCTACCAGTTGGTCAGTCAGTCAAAAATCACTCCAGTCAGTCTTCGTCACTCAGTACGTTCGTTTTTGGAAAATCAAGAGACTCACATTGTTGCCTCTCCATTATTTAATTGTTTGTAAAATGCTTTGCAAAGTAATTTGTAAGTAGTTTTCAAATGACGTACTTTTTACTTTGACTTGAGTAGTTTTTTAAAACCAGTACTTTTACTTCGACTTGAGTATGATTTCATCAAAATAACAGTACTTCTACTTTTTAGTACTCTTTGCGTCCTTGCATATGAGTGGGCTCCATGTACAGTGGGTGCAGCGTGTGTACCTTTGAAGAAGACAATCTTGTGGTCCCCAGGTCTCTCGTACACTGCGTCCAGGCCATCCAGGTTGGCAGGCAGACCCCTCCAGAAGCGCTGGATCTGGGCAGGACGCAGAGACACCAGGTGCTTCTCCCGGGTCAGCCTCCAGAAGTACCTCCCTGTTATACACAGAGGAGGATAGATTACTATTGATCTAACTATATTTTGTAATAATTAGTTATAGTTACCAAGTAGTTATTTTAAAGGGTAAGTAAACCTCAAAATCACGCTTTTTCAGTTGAAAACAGTCACAAAGTGTTGGTGAACATTTCTGTGTTCTTGAAAAAAAAAATGTACAAAGTTGTTAAACGGGGGAAATTCTCTGTAAAATAAGTCTGCAACTAAAAACGCTTTTCCAGAGTGATAGTTTTCTTTTTCTTTTTTCCCCCTATATGGAACCAATGTGTCAGTTTTTTCTAAAATGTTTACAACTGTGACACTCAGATCACATTTTTTTAAACTCGTAGGCGGAAGTGTTCTTGCTAAATCCTGCTTATCCTTTAAACAATTGCTTGTTGGAAGTTATTTGCTTATTAGCTAGTTTGCCAACACTACATTTTTATAAAGCAATTACATGACTTCATAATTAATAAAATCCCAATGATTCTTCAGTTTGTTGCATATTAGAATGTTTTGTTGTGGTTTTATGGGGTATTCATCAAGAGGTTAATGGTAGGTACAGGGATTGGGATTCTCCTGGCTGTCTAGTTTTTCCACTGAATGTTATTACAGAGTTAATGCTAATTCATTCTGTCAGGCGGGTTTCTGTAAAGTCCATATCTCCACTCTGATCCGACCGATCCAATTAGTTTCCAATGTGAGAGAGCGAGCACAGATCCAGTCAGATCCTGACTGCAGCATGAGAAGGCATCATTGAAGTTCTACTCATGTGTTCACCTCATCAGTTGTTCATGACAGATTGACTGAACAAATGGCACAGATCACAGATTTTTCTTTTCCCTACCCATGTGCAATTAGGATCGTTTTTAATTAGCTCTTGGAGTTGGTGGTTCGCATGCACACACATCAGATCAGAGATAGATATTACCATATTCATCTTGAAATCAGCAAAGTCATTAAAAGTGTCCATTTTCCTGTGTCACTTCACAGATTCCGCAGTTTCACTTTCCACTCCCACTCTTTTCTCAACTCTTATCTTATCTATTTTTGTCTATCCATCTCATTCTCTCTCTATCTCTCGATCTTGTCCTCCCTGCAGGTTTGTGTACCTTTGAAAAAGAAGGCTTCTCCTCGGATCTGGGCCACAGCATCAAAGTGGCTTGTACATCTGTCTGGGGCATCTTGTGCCAACCTGAGAGAGAGAAAGAGAGAGAGAGAGAGAGAGAGAGAGAGAGAGAGAGAGAGAGAGAGAGAGAGAGAGAGAGAGAGAGAGAGAGAGAGAAACAGATAGACAGACAGACAACAGAGAGAGAGGGGAGAGAGAGAATAGGATGATGGTGATGGAGGACAAAGAGGGGGGAGAGAGACAGTGCAAGAGAGCGAGAGCGAGAGAGAGGTGTATGAGAGTGAGGGGACAGAGAGAGAGTGAGAGAGAGAGAACAGAAGAATTTTTTAGATAACTGCCAATAACAGAACAAACTCTTAAGGTGCGTTCACACCAAACGCGAAGCAAATGTTCGCCTCGCTTTTTTCTCGAGTTTGACCACAGGATCATAGTGTTTACTCGCGCAAGTAACGCGATTAAACACAACCCACGAAAGTTCGCCCCTCTCTTCCGGAGGAGGGGCTTACCACATACCGACGTTTCTTTCTGCTATTTCCTTCCATCTTTCCGTAACCACCATTGCTACCCAATGCTATTAAAAACCAATCCCTGTCGTGTCTGGGTTCATAACATCAAACTGACAGTATAATACATGGAAAATTGTGCCATCTGGTGTTGTTTTGTTCTGGCAAATTATTATTCTGATGCAAGTGTCCCACTGTTCTGCTTTTTAAATTATCATATAAACCTGATATTGACCTGAGCTGATGAACAAAACATTTATCTCATGACATAAAAAAAGCACATAAGGTTGTATGTGAGTCCGCCGAGGCCTTCACGTCTTCCGTGTCGCATGGTGCAAATTATGAAAAATGTGCTTTGCGTTTGGTGTGAACGCACCTTTACAGAACAGTTGTGTTATATGTGTGTTTTGTGTGTGTGTGTGTGTGTGTGTGGATATGTGTGTTTGTTTTTGTGAGTTCACGTGTAGCGTGTGTGTGTGTGCATGCGAGTGTGCGTGTGTGTCTGTGTGTCAGTGTGTGTGTGTAAGTGTATCCACTAGACTGTATCTCTGCCTGAGCATTCAAGCATTTCCCCAGCGTGTTCATCCTGTCACCCTGCTAACACTCTCCCACTACCACCTACCTACACCGGCTGCATGCTAATGCTGCTAGCTAGCTGGGTGTGGGCCGCGAGCACCGCCACTACACACAGTACCACTACTGTGAGTGTGGGAGTCAACCACAAAGAGCCCTGTTCACAGCCCTCATTAACACTAAGCCACTGTCCACCTTCACCACACACACACGCACAGCACACACGCACGCACACAAACACATGTGCATGCGCACACGCATGCACACACACACCTCCAGATGGACATCACATGACCTAAGCAGAGAGTGACTGACTCAACAGGGCATGATGATAAATAAGCTGAGTCATCCACAGATGAACCGCACTGGTTCAGTTGGTGTGTGTGTGTGTGTGTGTGTGTGTGCCTTATTTACAGAATAGACACTTTCAAATCCAAATAGGATTTGAGATGGGAATAACTACCCTGGCTTTGTTAGTCACTTGCCCTTGAAGTGCAAGCTGAAGCTGAAGTGCTGCTGTGGTTGTTTTGGGTGTTTGGCATGAAGTTGAACCTCAAGGGTGACTGGATACACGGTTTCTGTTTAAATTTCCATTGTTCTTACTGCCGTTTCGGGGTCGACTGAGGTCATACACCTGGATGCGACGAGGAAGCGTTTAAACATGATAAGCTGAGAGGTTCGGCTGTGTCTGATCCGTTCTTGGGGCCACAAAGACTTTACCTGACCTTACTTTTGATCTGTTATAGATCACATACCCTAAATAATGAATGACCCAATGGACACTGTCACCTCACCTCACAAAAAAGGACTTTTTTGACAAAGGTTTAACCCTTTGTCAAATATGTGTCTTTCTTTCATTAACAATACGAAAACAATGTTTTACAAAAATGTTCAAATGCGGTTCAGAAATGCCGGCATGGTTACGACACTAACACTAAAGTGATGCGCGGTTAAGGTATCTTCTCACCTGAATCGGCATATAACAAAATAATAAATACAATAGGCCTAGACCTAGGCTATAATGAAAACATTTATCTTATTCTTAAATAAATGAGAACACAATGTATATGTAATGTAAAATAGACTATCCAACAACGACAACAAAGATAAGCTGGAAAAAAAATAAATCACATAGGATTTTGTTTGACAGGCTATAATAGCATTAAAGGATATGCAATACCGAACTTGAACTAAATAATTAGGAGGGCATACAAGTAAATAGCTGATAGCAAGAAATTAAGAAGCTGATTTCAACTAATCCGCCTGCAAATCACCCACATATTATGAATACCGAAAAAAGGCTGATCCGCAACGGCCTACAACTGCCGGTTGTAGTCAGGTCAGCACATCTCTAGTACACTATCTATTGTTGAGATAAGAAGGGCTTGAGCACAGAGCTTGTAGCTTGTTTAGCTATGTGCTATGCCCAGACCCAGCATTGTACTTCTGGGGCATCCCTCAAAGCCTGATACAGCCATACTCTGTGGTATTGTATATTCTTCCTTGATGTGCAAGAGGGTTGAAGTAAGACAAGAACGCAAGCAGCCCCTGTGGGAACAGTGGGTATAAAGATAAACTACAGCCTAAAACACTTTGACATCATTAGGATATCTTGTATATTGGTGATGAACGCACCCCAGGTCTCATTTTACCATTTAGCCACGGCTGAACTCGATTTCTGTAGACTACGTCACATGGAGACATGCTGTAGGCTGCAGTAGTTACAATGGGGTTTATTAGGAGAGTATGTCTACAAATCACTGTAGCATCAACCATAAGTATCAGATATTAGTTGAATTCCCATATGACAACAACTCAGGGGTTCTGTCTCAGAATCACGTTCCTATAGCGAGAAATCAGTACTTTAGTAAGAGGACACACCCGTTTTTGCAGAGCCTCGTAAATCCAGAATGCACTTCGGCTTTGCGGGCTTGGGGTGTGGCCATGATCTCCGTACAGCAGCTTGGCCTTGTTCGAAGAGGAACCAGCCTGGTAGTCACTGTTAACCCGGCCGACTTGGTCTGTTCTGGTAGTGGGGAGCCTGGCATTTTTTTCTTTGAGCATACATTTGCTAGCCTCAGCAATAGCTGCATACCGAAATGTTTACCAAAGTATTGGCCACAAATCTGTGAAAGGTTTCCTTTTTGATCTCCTCGGTGTATATTGTATCATAGCATACTGCCAAATGTCTAGCTAGCATTCACAATTATTAATAAAGCCTGTTATACATATCGTTATAATTTGATTCATTTATTGAATTTAGAAATGTACAATTTACAGAATGATGATGAAAATCATCATTCGGGGGGGGCAGTGAAAGTCATTCTGGGTAATGTAGGAAAACAGCACACTGGAGCAGATCACAGGAAGCCTGACATGACAGCCAATGACAAATTGCAAATAACGATACAAAATTACAAACAGGAATAGGAAATTGATGTTAGATGTTTAATAACAATGTCAATGTTTTAGTGTATATATTTTCCTTTAAGGTATGGAATAAGTCCTTAAATGATATCTGAGCTGTTTAAAGGTTTTACTTATGAGGACATGGTTGGTTTTAATGTTTCACTGACAGAACAGTGTGTGTGTGTATGTGTGTGTGTGTGTGTGTGTGTGTGTGTGGGGGGGGGGGTTTAATGTTCTACTGACAGTACAGTGTGTGTGTGTGTGTGTGTGTGTGTATTATAATGTTTGACTGACAGTAGTATGTGTGTGTTTGAGTATGTGTTTGTGTGTGTTTGAATGTTTGACTGACAGTAGTGTGTGTGTATGTGTGAGTTTTAATGTTCTACTGACAATGTGTGTGTGTTTGTGTGTGTGTGTGCGTGCATGTCTGTGTGTAGCACTCACAGGACGGTGGATCTGTTGTCGGGCAGGTCTAGCAGGACGGGGGGTTCCTCCGTGTGGGAGGGGTTTCCCGGTCGCTTGGTGTGAGACACAGAGTCCCGGACCCCTGGAAGCAACCCGGAGGGGAAGTTACACACACACTTCTACTTAGCACCAGCATCACTTTAGACCAATCACATGTCTCTCTCTCTCTCGCCCATAACGCACAATTGACGCACCCCGTACCAGCTGTCCCTAACCAGCAGTTATCCACTTCAGTAAAAATCCTCCACCGCTCTGATGTACGGCATCATGTTTAATATATTGTGTATTATGTATTGCGAGGATTGTGTATTATATGAATGTGCACTGGGGGCGCTCCAGCACTCCTCATTCACACTCCTCTCTCACTCTCTCTCTCTCCGCTTGGGTTCAGACCAGGAGCTTTTATGCAGCAGCAATAAACGCTGCATTAACATGTGTGTGTGTTCCACGGTCCCCTTCCGATGACAGGAGAGTCTTTCACTGAACTCTGATTTGCAACAAATATAAAATGAATTGTACGTCTAGCTTGCCAAATTGCTAATTTCTGTGACTCACTCAGCTGAATTCAAAACAACTGAACTCCATTCAATTCACTTAATTAAATCTACCTCTGCGAGGACCTTGCCCTAAGACCTCAGATTCCTCTCAGTGCTACAAAGCATCTCCCTCTGCCCCCCCCCCCCCACACACACCCACACACACACATGCAAAAATAAAAAACACACACAGAGTCTAAATAGCGGGGTGTTCCATGGGTGGTGTGTGTGGGTGTGTTGCGTACCATAGAGCTGCCAGACGCGGACCTTGTCCTCGTAGGGCAGGTCGTACTTCAGAGGGTCTCCCACGGGCCCCTGGTAGTACGGCCTCATAATGGACTCTAGGGCCGAGGTGTGGACCAGCCCGATGGCGTGACCAAACTCATGGACTGCTACCGCAAACAGATCCATGCCATGGGTGTCTGGGGGAGAGAGGGGAGAGAGAGGTTGAGAGAGAGAGAGACAGAGAGAGGAGGGGGAGGGATAGAGAGGAGTGACAAGATAGAGCGAGAAAGGTGGAGGGGGAGAGTGAGAGAGAGAGAGAGAGAGAGAGAGAGAGAGAGAGAGAGAGAAAGGAGTAACAAGAGAGGTAGGGAGGGCGAGAGAGCGAGAGAGAGAGAATGAGAAAACAATTGAAACTTTTCAATCAACCACAAGAAACTTGTGTGAATTAATTTAAATAATTCATATGGAAACAGGTACAAGAAAGCTTGATTATGACATACATCAAGACCAATCAAGGCCAGCCTTGAAATCTGACTAATTACACACAATGTTTGCATTGTTGTTATCTGCAGAGATTTTGGCAAGATACAAAATCTAGGAGGTGCAAGAAGTAACGAAAAGATGTTTGGCAAAGTATGTGTTTGTTTGTTTTCTCTGCAATCACGCCAAATCTTCTTTTCTGTAAAGAAGTATACTGCCTGCTTAACTCTTGGATAGATACCAAGGGGAGTGGATCGTGGACAGCAAGGCATGGCAGACAGATCAATGTCTTGGACACGGGCTACGTGAGTTAAAGTGTGTACGGTCAGGTGCTGCGATGAGCAGCCGACAGCAAACGTCTTTATTCTACAAAAAGGATGTCATGTAGTTGATGTATTGTTGTCTGAGCCCCAAAGCTGCCAATCGAAACCCCTAACTTTGTAAAAAAAAAAAAAAAAAACCTGCATAATTCACATTGTCTGCCTCTTTGAAGCAGGACAAATCCAGCGGCTTTAGGAGATTATTCGTTCTAGTGCGAGGCTAGCGCTAGTGTGTGGAGGTGAGCCATCCTAGCGTCTCCCTGGTGGTTTGGGCTCAAGCCGTAGCTTGTTGTGAGCCCTTTAGCTTGGCCGCTGGCTAGGAAACTCCTCTGCGTTGGCGCCGAACAAAGAAACCAAGGAGAACAGAGGACACACTAGTGTGACTCCAGCAGCTGTAATCTACAGATGGAAGTCAAGCCAGAGAGACACTCAGAGGGAAGTATTCCTTTTATAACCTCATCTCCATGGCAGCACTTTCTGCCTTGGATCAATATAAGAACAGGGAAAACACCTCTATAGATGGACAACCAGTGATAGAGAGAGCAAGGGAGAGAGAGATAATGATAGAGAGAGAGTGCGATAGAGAGAGCCAGGGCAAGTGATAGAGAGAGAGAAAGAGAGAGAGAGAGAGAGAGAGAGAGAGAGAGAGAGAGAGAGAGAGAGAGAGAGAGAGAGAGAGA
>JAOPJH010068774.1:0-11358 GCA_027122575.1 Merluccius polylepis
AGCCAGCACAAGACAAGCCAGCTCAGGACAAGCCAGCTCAGGACAAGCAGCTCAGGACAAGCCAGCTCAGGACAAGCAGCTCAGGACAAGCCAGCACAAGACAAGCCAGCTCAGGACAAGCCAGCTCAGGACAAGCAGCTCAGGACAAGCCAGCTCAGGACAAGCAGCTCAGGACAAGCCAGCACAAGACAAGCCAGCTCAGGACAAGCCAGCTCAGGACAAGCAGCTCAGGACAAGCCAGCTCAGGACAAGCCAGCACAAGACAAGCCAGCTCAGGACAAGCCAGCTCAGGACAAGCCAGCTCAGGACAAGCCAGCTCAGGAACAGACAGACAAACAGGAACAAACTAAAGTAAAACACGTCAGGAGTCACAGATAAAGTGGTGCGGTAGTTAAAAGTAGGCCTACAACAAAATCTACTGAAGGAAATATGAGTGAACAGGCGATGATGAAAGTGATGTGGAGGAGGATGCATGTGACAACACACACATGGAAGAGGATGAACAAAGAAAGACCTCTAGCTGCAGGAACGGTCCAATAAAAACACATGAGTCGAAAAAGAAAAACCAGCAGAACAACACGACTGGAAAAGCTCAGACAGTGATGGTGACATGAAGTTGAAGCAGGAGCCAGGAAAGCAACACAATGCTCATAGTGTTCATAAAAGAAACTGCAGAAAACTAAAAACGAAAGATGTAAATGTTGAAGACCACTTTCCGGATAAAGGGGTTTGTTGGTTTGGTCAGGCTAGGAGTAAAGTCTTTTACAGATCAGGAAGTCTGCAGTTTAAAGAAACTTGTCCATAAGTTCAGACAAGGAACAAACAACAGCTTTTATCTCTTATTCTATGAATGATTATGAAATTAGCACATTGAATCTTAATGGGACAAGAGATGTTAACACAAGAACACAGTTTGAGCTTTTACAGTTAAAAAGATAGATGTTGCATTTGTACAAGAAAGGCGGATCGACAGTTTTAATATGAGCGACTGGAAGAGGAACAGGGAGTTAATATTAATAATATTAATATTAATACTAATAGCCAGAAGATCTTCCCTGGGGTCGGTTTCTCTTCTCCAAAACATTTATGTCTTTTGATGTTGAACAAGTTGTGGAGAGCCTCGATCATTAAAACAAAGTCGATGGGATTGTGGGAAACAACTTTGCCAGCGGTAGACGCTCAATGTCACACACTACTAGATTATTGATCTGGAGGTTGAAACAGTAGAACTGGGAAGACGAGTGGACAGGAAAGCGAGGACATAGTCCTCAAATCCAAATGAAATAAATGAATAAAGACTACTAGGCACCAAAGTATAATTCACTTTCAGTTATTCACGTTGTATAATGAAAAAGGGGCATTGCCTAATTTCATTGTCCTAGACTCGAATGCAATTCAGCGCCACATCATCTTGTCCATTATCCAAGTTGTACAAGGAACAAGGAAGTCGTGAGCCGGAAACAGAGACAGCTCGCCTTCAAAGTAAAGCTTGCCTTCAAAATAAAGCTCGCCTCGCTTCGAGGTAATAGTCGCGTGTTTTGAAACGTGTTGGCTGCAGCGGTCAATTTGAGAGAAAAACAAAATAAACAAATAGCCGAAATAATGAACATAATTCATAACTGTTATACAGTCACATTTCTGTCACTTTCCCACAACTGATGGTGAATATATTGCCAATGGGCGCAAAGTTTATTTACTGTTCTCTCTCTAACTAGGCTACATACATTTCTAACCCTAACCCAAGAAGCTCAAGTCTGATCACGTTTTCTAAATGCAAATCAAATGGATGCACCATCTAAATTATGTTTTTCTATTGAAACGAGAAATGTCAAATTCAAACAAATTCATACACGACACAGGAATATACCGATCCAGGTGGAAACAAGCAGTGCCATTTTATTCTCAGCTGTATAGCACCGTGTACAAAGTGGACAAAGACCCACAAAGTCCCAGGACCTCCCAGGACCAAGTCCCAGGACCAAGTCCCAGGACCTCCCAGGACAAAGTCCCAGGACCTCCCAGGACCAAGTCCCAGGACCTAACTAACTCTTACTTACTAACGCTCATCTTCAAGGTTTAAACCTGGTGGCAGAGTTGCTGCCCTGCAGATCATCAGGGGGAAAAGCCGCAGGTGTTGATGGACTATCAGTTAAATTCTTTAAAGCCTTTTGAAATGAGCTAAGTAATGACTTTTTAATGGTTTTAAATTAAAGTTTTAATGAAGTTATTACCTTTAAGCTGCAGAAGGGCAGTAATAATAACCTCGCTGCCAAAAAAAGGAGACCTACAAAATATAAAAAACTGGCTTCCTGTATCCCGCTTGTGTACAGACTTATGACTTAGAAAGATGTTGATATATTAAGAGACATTGTTATGACCTTAAAGTGAAGCCCTAGCAATAGGGGACTGGAAAGATGGTCTCCCTAGCTTACCAGGAGGTTTAGTCCAGAAAAAAGGTGGCTTGAAATATTTGGACGTGGATCTGGGAGATCTGTCAAAACTGGGAAGTGTTGGTAGAAAAGTAAAGGCATTATGGAGAAGTGGAAGCTCATGAAGATCATGAAGCTTCTGGTGTGAGCTTCATTCATTGTTCAACAAATTACAATTGTTATTTTAAGGGGTTTGATGAGAACTAAAACTGCCTTTGTGTTTGGAGCAGGTAGTGGAACCTTTTGAATTTCATTGTTGGTGAAGCAAAATTGGCAATATATAAAAAGTAGAAAGAATACAATTGAGAATATTCAGAATCAAGAAATATTCCCAATATGTGTTGCTTTAATAAAAGCTTTTTAAATAAAATACAAATCTCTCTCTCTCTGTGTCTATGTCCCTCTCTCTCTCCTTGTTTCATCTCTGGCTCATCACTTATCTCTGTGCTAATGCAGGTGAGTGGAGGCCACCTGACACCAAATGTGATCATATTTAATTCGACTATGCCGCCATTCAGCCTTGTGCGTTACATGATTGCGCTTGTACTTGATGAGCACCAGTGGAACTCGTTCAGAGAGCAAGGTAAACACAGGTTACTGCTGTGTTATGGACCAAACCTGGTAAATTAAAAGCACATGCTGGAGTCGGCCATGTTGGTCTCAAATCCAATTTGAATTAAATTGTACATACATAATCACATGTCAAACGCATTCCATGAGGATTAACGTGTTATCAAGTAAACAAAGCATGAACCATGACGGTGATCCTTTTTGGTTAAATGGTAGGTGTAATGTTAGATGGTAAATATCGACAGAAGACAAAAGGAAGAGATGGTTATGAAATGCTTCGAGAGGCTGATTAAGGATTACATCGGTGCCTTCCTCCCTCGTACCAAACAGATCCACAGAAGATGCTCTCAAGTACTTCACACCTTCACACTTTCTCCTCTTGACAGCCGGAAGGGGGGCTTTGTGAGACTGCTGTTCAATTGATTACAGTTCAGCTTTCAACAGCTTAGTCCCCACCAGACTGGCTGGCAAGCGGATTGAGCTGGGACTGAACCCCCTGTGTGCCTGGAAACTGGACTTCCTGCCCACCAGGCCCCAGGTGGGGCAGAGACACCTCCAACCCCCTCACCCTAACCCTAACCCGAAACACAGGCTCCCCCAGGGTTGCGTCCTCAGGCCCTTACTGTGCTCCCTGTACACATGACTGTGTTGCCAGGTTCAGCTCCAACTCCATCATCATGTTTGCGGATGGCACAGTGGTGGTGGGCCTGATCTCCCACAATGAGGAGAAGGCCTACCTGGAGGAAGTGGCTGACTCTGGTGCCTCCTCATGAATGTCACCAAAACCAAGGAGCTGATTGTGGACTTTAGGAGAACACAACAACAGAGGACATACACACCACTGTGGATTAATGGCACTACTGTGGAGAGGGTGAGCAGTAAATACCTGGGAGTCCACATCACAGAGGATCTGACATTTGCAACACATACAGACACTGAGAAAGGCAAGGCAGCGCCTTTACCACCTCAGGTAGCTGAAGAAAGTCTTGCTGCGGATCCTTCAGTCCTACTCTGGACCTGCAGAGAGCATCCTGACAGGAAGCATCACTTCCTAACTACACTCCCCTCCCTGCAGCACTTCTCCACCAGGAGGTGCAGAAGCAGAGCCTGTAGGATCATCAAGGATCCTCACCCGCCACAACGGACTGGTTCAGCTGGGATGCAGAGAGACTGAGAGACTTTCTTTCAACACCAGGACTGTGAACATTGATCTCACCAGAGCCCTACCAAGCCCCTCTGATGCACACACACAGACATCCCTTATTTATATGTCTCGTACTGCAAATAGTATTGCTTCGTTTTACTGTAAATATGTTGCTTCTTTTTATTGTAGATAGTGTTATTGTTGTTGTTTTTCCACAATCCCCTGAGCATTGCCAATTTCATTTCACTGTACATCCTGTATGTGTATGTGACGAATAAAGTTCTTGAATCTTGAAAAGTAAGCATATATTTAGTGCACAAGTTTGCGTCCTATGTTGGCGTTCCCTGAATGCAGATTATATCTTCATTTCAGACTCTGCTGCATTATCCATGCTGCAGCTCTGGATTCAAGTCACCATGAAACAGGACTTTTTCACCTTTCCCCTATTTTCCACTTATTATTCACCAATTCAACAGTGTGTATGTCAACAGTTTTAAATGTATTATTTTACCGCCGAATATAATGAGCGCAATATCCTCCACTTCTGGAAAGGAGTCGTTTTAACTTTCAACTGATAATATCATTACATGGAACAATGGCCAACTCTTTGACTGATGGTTCATTATTATTATTATTATTATTATTATTATTATTATTATTATTATTATTATTATTATTATTATTATTATTATTATTATTCATGAAGCTTTTTATTTTGATGAGAAACCAGAGTTGAGAGAGAAAAAACAATAATCCACATGAGATTGGACAATAAATCCAATCTCACAAATAACCCATAGTTTGTGTCACTGTATCTCTATACTTGGTGGTTTTCCACTCTCTGGTCTCTGTGACTTCTAACTTCCTGTTATGTCCACTAAACTGTTGATGGCTGCCGTGTGTTTGACCTCTGAGTTCCTGTAAACTGTTTGTATTAACCTTGTGGTATTGACCACCTGCATCCTCCATTTACTGTAAATGAGAGTAACAATCATGCACAAACTGTACATGGGACTCACCGCATACTTTAGGGTAACATTTTGAAATGTGATTAAGTGTAGAATCAAAACAAGGTATCACTTGTGGGAATCAAGCAAATATTGTGGAAGTTGGCTTATTCTCTAATCTTTAATAAGATTAGGTGCTGCAAACAGAACTTAGAGAAATCCCTTTTATAAATATTTTTTTTCAGCACAAAATACACATTAAGAAACACAATTAGTCCTTTAAATGGTTACATTTGGATAGTGCTGTATATACACATACAATATGTATTCATCACACATTATGCCACACAAACCTGTACACGTAAAATACAATATAGTATGACAACTTAAACGTTCTTAAGACACCGCAGGTTGCATTGGCTCCCCTGATGCATGACTGGTTCACAGCCAATACAGACGACTCAACTCCTCATGACGAATACGTTTTCTTTCAGGTATTGCTCACGACACAGAAGAGAGCTCTACTCTGCGTATGGCGATGTGCATCTGACACAAGAACACACACTAACACACAACATAGTCAAATTTGAGAGCCATATTTGTTTGCGGGACACATCAACACTGGTATTATAATTATATGAACAAATGGATAATAATGAATCAAGCATTTGAGAACTCGACTCAAATGGAGATGTGTGTCAGCACAACAACACACACACCCTTTGTGTTTAGTTTTATATTATAGCCTATCGTAAAATTGTATTGATTCGTTTAAGAGACAGACAGAACACACAATTATATCCCAATGATGAATTCAGTTTGACGGTGTTAGAGAGCTACTAGAGCCGTACCGAACATTGAGGTCACCGAGGTCTCGGGATTTAATAAAAGTTGTGGCAAATTTGGTGTGGCAAAGATATTGTACAACGCCAAGATTTGCGCATCTGATCACATCATTGCTTGTGTGTGTGTGTGGTTGGTGAAGTGGATGATCTTGTCGTTATACAAACTCTTTGATTATGTCAACCACTTGAGGCAGCGCCTGGACCAGGACCAGCGCCAGGACCAGGAGCAGACAACAAAAACTTACACAAAAATATAGCAGATAGAAGTAGTGTCATCAGATTGGCATTACTTGGGTTGTTCCACCGTCCGCCATTTCCACTACTGGGGATAGCTAATAGGGATAGCTACTGGGTAAACAACAGTGCTATCCCTCCTGGTTTGGTGGTTTTCTTAGTACCATGAAGTGAGCCTCCATGTTTCCTGGGAGGTCGTACCGGTGGCAGCAGAGCTGCATATTAAAAGTGCGGCTAATAGGGAAGATTAGGGAAGCCATCTAAACGGTGTCATTATTCTGTAACCATTACCCTGTGAGGTCAACATTTACTTCATATTCATATACGTTAAAGCAAAAAAGTTGTCTACAGGACCTTCAAAAACAACAGAGTTAGATACTTAAATTCTGCTAGCTATTTTGAATTAGCTCTACCAACTGAATTGCTCAAAACACAAGTCCTAATTACTTCCTATATTCACCAGCAGCAGGATAACATGCAGCTCCTTCTTCACCAAGACAAAACTCTCACAAATGTAAAAATCCTCCCAGTCCTCCAGATCTTTAATTGCCTCAGTAAAGCTGAAACTGTAAAGCCCAGAGGCAGCGTTGATAGCACAAGCTGCCAGAAAAACAGGAGCTGGAAAATGAAGAAGCTCTTCTCAGAGCTATAAAAGAACAACTGGAGTTAGAAGTCTGCGACACGCCGCCTGTGTGAGCGGTTTGTGTGCGTTGCCTCGCTGCTGCGGCGTTGCCTTGCTGCTGCGACGTTGCCTCGCTGCTGTGGTGTTGCCTCGCCGCTGCTGCGCTGCTGCACGGCTCTGCCAGCCGGCCCTATCTTTCTACATTGAGTTAATGTCCTTAAATAATACAATGTTTCATTTAATTTCATTATAAATTTCATTTATATTTATTTTTGACCGGAAACGTTTAAGAAGCTTATAAAAAATAACAATAATAAAAACTTGACACAGGGCACGTACTTTGAAACCGACACAGGAAGTGTTTTAAATAATTATATTTTATTCATGTCTGTCACACATTCTACAGATATAGACTGTATATAGATATAGACTTGAAACAGTCTATTTTTGCGTTTCTCCGCTCTAACCCGTTAACATGGGCACCAAAATGAAAAGCGGTTACGCCTCCTATCTCTTTGAGTCTTTGAGCGAGTCTTCACAACGGGCCGATCAAGAGAGTTGGTGTGCAGTTCTGAGTTCACCCAATCAAACGGATATTCGGAGGAAGAGGCAGTTGAAAATACACTTTGGAAATGACTACAGAATTGCTCCAGCCTACATCAATAAGGCACTCAGCTGGCCGTCTATTAAAGTGGAGGACTCTGAAGCTTTAAAGAGTTTTTCTGTGTTTCTTAATGGCCGTCTAAATGCAATACAGTGGAGTACTTGGAGGAAATGGATCATTTGTCCAATATGAAAGCCATTCTAACAAAACTTCCCTATAAAAAAGAAAGATGGAGGGTAAAGGCCTGTGACCTACAAGACTGGGATGGTAGAAGAGCCAAGTTTGCAGATCTGGTGCAATTTGTAGATAATCAAGCCCAGATCTTGTCACACCAGTGTTGGGAACTTAGAAGACACCTTCACACCAGCAATGAGAGGAAGCCCTATGAACGCCTCACTCCAGCGGCAGAGAGAAAATGAGAAGAATGGGTTTGTCACCAGTGTGTCTCCAGTAACAAAGGCAATGTGCAAAGACAGTCGTGTCCCTAGCACATCTTCTAAAACACAGTTCAAGCATTGGTTATTTTGCAATGTAGCTCATAGCCTTGATACCTGCTCTCAAATAAACAACATATCTCACCAGGAAAAGCTGGAGTTCCTCAAAAATAAAGGAGTGTGCTTTGAGTCATTTGAAGCAGGACACATGAGCAATGGATGAACTTACCTGTCAAGTGTGCGCACTCAAGCACCCCACCACTTCGCATTTCACCAACAAAGAAAAGTCAATCACAAGTGCTTTTGTGGAAATAGATAATGGATGATATTGGGGCCGGTGAATTGGAATCCATCCAGGCCATCGTTTACTGTGAAAGTAAAACTACAGAAGCAAACCTTAGGCAGCTCCAAATGAAACCCTAACTGACATACTTCCATGTACAATGAACAAACAACACATTGTCAAGATGTCCATTGCATCTGATCTGGAGGCAAGTGACTTGGAAGGCAGCAAATATATTGAACTCCCAGACACTAAACACAGAAGCAAAACTCTGTTAAAAAAGAAAGGACAGCATTCCCAGTAAAAAAGGACGTGGAACAATGGCCAAACATAAGAGAGGTTAAGGGCTTTTGGTTGTTAAGATGGAAGAGTTGATGCAACAGCAAATTAATTATGACTTTCCAGAGCTTCAGTCTGGAAAGTCAAGGAACGCCTCGAGATGTCAGGAGGATCACATGTTCATTAAAAGCGTCTCCAAGTCTCTGTAGTTGGTAGATGGGCATTATAGCATTGGATTTCTAATGAGGAATGGAGACATTCAAATTTCCCAACAATTGTTGTCTTGCCGAACAAAGAGCCATAAAAAAAGAAAGAAAAAACAGAAACCTGTTGCCTTTATGATCAACACAGAAGCAATGTTTCATCAGGTCAGGGTACCGGAGGAAGACTCTGACCTCCTGGGATTTCTATGGTGGTCTGGTGGAGATTTTGACAATGAGTTGGAGTACAAGATGTGCTCAGAAACGTCCAAGTGTATGATTGTCTTAAATCCGTAGCGTCAACAAGCTCAACAAGTGGATCAGCAATAGCAGAGCGTTAATACTCTCAAGACCAGAGGAGGACCGAGCGAAGGTGATCAAGGATCTGGATTTGGACCAGGACACCTTGCCTGCTGAAAGAGCACTAGTTGTACAATGGTGCATTAAATGAGATCAGATAATGGAATCAACCTCAGCAGAGCAGATTGTGAACTGTGAGAAGATACAAGCCACTTTACACAGTAAGGGCATCTATTGGTTGTTCACCCTCAGGAAAACAACATGGTGGCATCTGGGAGAGACAAATTCAGACCATCTTTGTTCAGTTCAGCAGATTTGTTCTGAAAGAGGTGGACAAAGGAATAATTACCTGAGCTCCAAGAACGGCAAAAGTAGACAAGTAAAAGGAACTTTGTGAAAGCGTTGAGCGTCGTCCCAATCATTGATGATATCACCAAACTCATGGGGCCAAGTCGAGTACCAGATTCCAGATGACTTGTAAGGCAAGTCGAGTGTGGACCAAGACCAGCGCCCTCTGCAGGCCCATCACCAAACTTTGGCAGTTGGTGTCTGACCACACACACATTTCCTCAAGGACTATTGACACACATGCTCATCAACCTTTTACACACTTCTTCATGAACTGCTTGTGAACACATACGCAAGTCCAGGATCTATGGATTTCTATGCTTGTGTTTTGAAATTGTAAAAAACCTTGAAAAGGGAATTTGGCTCCTTTATGTTTTTGATTAAGTAATTATCCCCTTGTTAGACAGGTGACCGCCTGTTTCTCATCAGGAGTGTTTATTATGGCAGGCGGGATTCTCAGTTATGCAGCCGAACAGTTTTAGACCACTGACAAGCGGCAGATATGGTTTATTTAAATATTTTTTTGTTTTTGATCGCGTAGAAACGCACCTGCCTGTCCCTCCCTTCCGGTAAGACTGATCCATTTTTGTGTGTGGAGAATTTTTGGACAATAAATAACCGAAAGGAGGAAAAGTTGTGATTTATTGTCGCTTGGGTGCATATCCTGTACCTTACCACAAGAGCAAATTATATAAAATGGAAAAGGATTGCTCTTTTAATAGGCCTATACATTTTATATTCTTGATAAATATATAGCGAGAGTGTAGATCACATATAGAGAGGTTGGCGAGGAGCCACTGCACTTGGTGGAGGTCCAGCTCATCCAACATGGCTTCCAGAGGGAGCTGGTGGGTTGTCAGTAGCTGGTATCTAACACACACATAATCATATTATGAACAAATAAAACACACACACCTCATCATATTATGAACAAATAAAACACACACACACACACACACACACACACACGCGATTCTAGAGTCTGTTGGGGCCCTAGGCAAAAATTTCCAGGGGGGCCCTCAAACCAGCGTTCATTACCGTTATGTTATAATAATCTGACACCAACGAAAAATGTATGAAATTGTGATGGTTTTTTATTCTAAAAGTTCAAAATGAATTTTCAAAACAATAAAATACTGTAAATAACATTAAAAAAACAAAGTGAAAAAAACAAACAAAAAAAACATAGTATATTGTCATAAAGAAACTTTACATGGCATGACATATGTTATCAATTTAAGTGGAATACTGAACTTACAGTTGTCATTGTCATCCTCTAGAGGGGGCTCTTTATCCTTTTGTTTTGCTGACAAAAACTTTAATAAAGATCCTGAGGAGAGATAAGAGTGATTTTTAAATGTTCTCTGTGGGCATGGCTTTCATTATTATTAATTGCTTTACTACCTTAAGTAATTGCAACACCTGTAGTTCCATATGTAATTTAATTTTGGTAGCATTGCCTGCGTTTAATGGTTATAAAGTCTCAATACTGTATTAGCTTAGATATTATTATCCAGTGACACAAGTTGCTAAGCTAGCAGGCTTGCAACTAGCAAGCAATTTTAACTTGTTGGCCACGGTTAACGTTATGTCTATCGCGCCATTGCGGGTCCTGCTGCTCCACTACTTGTGGGTCCAGCAGCTCTGCTAGCTTAATTAACCAAAAACGTGAATAAACTTAACACTGGTCACTGGTCTGACGCTAGTTTCGTCTCCCCGTTTGTGACAGCACAGCAGTCAAGCTAACAAAAAAAAATGTGAATAAACTTCACACTGGTCGCTAGTGTAATTAACTGCATTTGTTCCATAACGGCAATTATTTGCTCCACTTACCACTGTCTTGCTTTCTCTTTTCGTCGTCCTCTTTTTTTTTCTTTCTCTTGTCGCTCCCAGACGGATAGTTCCTCTTCATTTTTTCTTCGGCATTTAAAACGTTCCAGAATAATAACAAGTTCGCTGCACACACACGACACTGCGTATTATACAGGTAGACGGCCGGCCCGGGAATGATATGGGGCCCCCAGACGCGCAGCTTGTGAACAGGCGAGGCAGGCAACTGCTTGGGGCCCCGAGTCATTAGGGGGCCCCCGAGACTCAGGCCTGAGGGCTTAAAAAATAA
>JAOPJH010068822.1:0-11349 GCA_027122575.1 Merluccius polylepis
AGGGGAGGGAGGGAGGGAGGGCCCCGAGTCTTTTCATCTACCTTTCTTCCTTCCATCCGCCTTTTGATCCCGGGCGAGATCGCTGCTCCCAAAAAGCGCGGCTACTCTACATAATCTGCTTTATCAACAACACGTTCTGCCTGTCTGCACCTCCCAGCATGCACAGCTCATCTATAAATAATACCACCCACTGCACATTTGAACAGGCTGGCAGTGCGGGGGGGTGGGGGTGGGGGGGAGTGAGAGATTGAGAGCGAGAGAGCGAGAGAAAACAGTCTTATGAAAACAAAGTCCAGGTTTATCACAGCCACACACACACACACACACACACAACCTTTCCTATGTACCTAAGGCTTCCCTCCGGGCTGATTTGGGTGTGCTCTGTGTGTTTCCTGCCCTCAACACACAACAGGACCACAACTTGCTTGTGGTGTCCAACCTGCGGCCAGCCACCTACTACAGGCTGGAGGTGCAGGTCGTGACCACCGGAGGGGAGGGTCCCGCGACCGTCAAGACCTTCCAGACCCCCAGCGTCTTACCGCTCCTCCAGCACAGTAAGGCTTGATGTGTGGACGTGTTTGCACATGCTATACACACACGCACATACACACACACACACACACACACACATATGCTACATACACACCCATACATACACACACACACACCACACATATGCTGCATATACACACCACACACACACACACACATACACACACACGCACACACACACACGCTACATATACACACACACACACAGGCACATAAACATATACTACACACACGCACACTATATATATACACACAGAGACTGGGAAAAACAAAGAGAGAGAGAGAAATAATTGTATATTTGTATTTATAGAAGAGTATCCTCCTAATCGTGTGTGTGTGTGTGTGTGTGTGTGTGTGTGTGTGTGTGTGTGTGTGTGTGTGTGTGTCTCGTGTAGGACCCAGACTTCGACAGCACCATGCCCCACATCACCAGAAGCCCTCAGTAGAGAGACACTGATTGGCCCAGAAGCAGAAGAAGAAGAAGAAGCAGAAGAAGAAGCTGAAGAAGAAGGAGAAGAAGAAGGAGAGGGAGAAGGAGGAGGAAAAGGAGAACAAGAAGAAGGAGAAGAAGGAGAAGAAGGAGAAGAAGGAGAAGAAGAAGAAGATGAGTCCAGATCCAGTGTGGAGGAGAACACAGTGAGGCCCCGGGGCCCGACCCGCTCTGCCAGTGTGGTGTGGAAGCCATGTGGATCCCGACACAAATAGAGCAAACCACCAGACTATGAACCCCCCTGCCCCCCCCCCAACCTCTCCTCACCCGCCACCACCTCCTCCTGCTTCCTTCTGCGCAGGCTCCCTATCAAACACGCTGTATGGTTAAAGCACAACACTCGACTCCAAGCGGAGGATCCTGTCTGTATTATCAAACGTATATCTTAGTGTTATTTAACAACAAATAAATTATACATAGTACACCATCCAAAAAAAAACTACAATGAATTCAGATCCATTTCGATGGAAAATCTCAGTATGAGATTCGAGATTTCAGCGTGATTTCATCTGAAGACTCCCCCCCCCCCCAACAGGGATGTGTTTGACAAATAACCTGACACTATTTAATGCTTTTTCCTTATATATATCTATATATCTATATATAAATATATATAGATATATATATTCACAACCCGCTAGAAGACACTTGAACATTACCGGATGGACATGCCATACATCTGTACAACAATCGTTCCTCCAGAAATAAAAAACCCAAGTAGAAATTCATCTATTTATTTTACCCATTAAAGAGGCGCTTAGTACGTTCTGATAAATGATGTAACAAGATATCGTAGCCTAACCCAAGATATTTCCTATAGTACGCTGCATGTAGAAGTACATTAGATTTTTAAACTGTAAATTCATTCATATCGAATGCTTGTAATGGTTTTGCATGAAAAACGTTCGCATTCGGTTGGCATGAGAAAAAAAAGTGTCCGTGTTACTTATGACTATGAATATGTTAGCAATATTTCATTAACAGATTAACAAAGACAAATATATGGGGAATATTATGTAATGTTTATTAATGAAATTATAACTTGTGTGTGGAAATGAGGAATTGTACATGTTCTTGGCTGTAGAAATATTTGTCGTGAAGCAGTCAGTGGATGTCTATATTTATTTATGTGTGTATTACAGTTTGGTTTGGATGTGTGTGAATGTGTATGTTGTGTTTTTTTTTTCGTGTTTAGTCTAGAATTTTTGAACCAGCAAACATCTTGTAAAGACATTTTGTAAAAATGGAATTGTAAATACAATCTTATGTTACATGTTATTTTTCCATGGTAGAAACTGTACAAACTGCTAAGTAATAAAATAATCCTTAACCTACCCCAACGTTTTTCTGCTATTTTGTATAATTGCTGCTTTGGGCAAGCCAATAGACACTCTCTTCTCTTTCCAAACGATTTGGCAGAAGTGCTTGTTTATTTTGGCCGTGAGTCTCATAATGCCAGAGTTTCAACACAACACGGTCTCTGATGGATGCGGGAACAGCAGACATGACCTCCGCAAATCCAAATATACAGGTCATCTTACCAGCCCCCGTGAACATACCATGGCCAGTGTTGGGCGAACCGACGGCTTACAGTAACGCTTGGCTGCTCGCAGCCTTGTATACTTGAGGAAATATGTGAAAACCTACACTTGTTAGCTGCCTTTTTGCCCTAATAATATAGAACGTGTTTATAGGAACTAATGCTTGCCACGGAGGGAGTGACTCCTGACTCCGCGAGTTTAACCCCTGATGTACCGCAATTTGCTGGTTGGAAGACAAGCAAAGGCGGTCGTGTTTTTTTTCATTTTTTTTATTTGAAACCACCGTAACATGAATCCTAATTACTGCGCTGTGTGTATTGTAAACCCATATTTATCTGTGCGTAACTCTTTTATTTTTTTTTTGAACTTCAGCTTCGGTCAGAATATATTTTAATGAATTGGATGTGGCGGGGAGCAGCACCTGTTAAACTTCCTCCACCACAACCTTGATTCTGACCTCTGGGGGGGGATTTGGTATATTTGGCTAAGTGCGAGAGAACCACATGAATTCGGGCGAGTAACCTTTGAGGCGCAAGATATTTTTGTGTATTTCTTCGGTTTTCCCCCTATTAACTGGGTGGTCTTCCTTTGAATGCTCTGTACAGGTCATTCAAACTTACAAAAAAAAAAAAAAAAAAGTTGGCTCGTTTACACTCAAATTTGACTTTCTAATGACACTCTGCCTCTCTATCCAAAATAAAAATGTTGACAAGTGGTATTCCAAAACTCTGAGATTCACCTCATAAGTGCAGCACTGAGGACCAGATCAATTGTCAGATTCTGCTCTATAGGGAAGCCATTGGTGCCAATTCATTAGCGCAGTCTCCAAATGGGAACGAATGCAAAGTAGCACTCCTATTCTCTTGTCAATGCTTGTGTGTGTGTGATTGTGTGTGTGTGTGTGTGTGTGTGTGTGTGTGTGTGTGTGTGTGTGTGTGTGTGTTGACATCATGGCCTGTGTGTGTGTTTTGAGACTCTGTGTCCAAACCCTACATCCACTTGCATTGGCCGCATTGTCTCTGCGGTGGAACACACAGATCTGGGGCCTCGCTGTACGTTTTGCGACTGGCCGCGTTTCAGGAGGGTCTAGACCTGTCTTCAACCGCACGTTGTGTTTAATTTCCACGGCGTGTGAGGAAGTAATTATTCCGAGCTTTTCACACACTCGGGGCCCTTACGGTGGGCCGCTCGCTCGGCGACTCGCGTCTCGGGGATGTTGTTTATGTACAGTGCTATTATGTCACGGGAGATTAGACCCTGTGAGTCTGTGCACGCTAATCCTCCTTCTCTTTTCCAGGAGCCTGGCCAGTGTTTAGCCAAGGTCCCTCTTTTTTCCCCCCTTTTTTTCTCTTCTGTGGGAGCCGGCCCAGCCCCTTTCCCCCATTCAGGCTGTCAGAGTCCCTGAATACACATACCAAACACCACAGCCCTCCAGTGTGAAAACCTCCAAACAAAGGGGCCTCCAGCCTCCTCCTTTGAGGCATGTTGAAAAAAAGGTCTGGGTCTCAGAGGACGTTTTGCCCGGAGAAAGAAAAATCAGCAACAGTTAAATAATAAAATTAATGTCCGGTCGCCAGTACCGGTGTCTCCTGGCGGTACGAGCCCACGAGAAGACTTTACTCACTTTGCATAGCATTACAAGTCAGTCATTTCCGAATGTCAAGTGATCCCGACAAAAATAATGTTATTCATACATTCAGTGAAACATTTATCCACCGGGGGAGTAACCCGCATTAGTGTCCTATGAATGGCGAATAAAACGCTGTCCACATCCCAGAGGAGAGCCAATAACCGCCCGTTCCTCCCGCAATATTTTCCCCTTGACCTGCCTCCGTGCGTTCTGCAGCTTAAGAGCGCAGCGAGCCACACTCAGGATTTATCAAAGCAATTTCTGTGGGTCAAGCTGCAATCATTGAAAGAATAGCGGTAACATTACTCCCTTGCAGATGAGAGGAATTTCCATTTTGATGATAGGCAGAATCCGTCAGACGTATGCGCAGGACAGAATGAAATAAATGACGGTACCTTTCCGGTTACCCCAGCAGATGACATAGATTGTAACCGTCAACAATTCAAACGCTCCCAGTCCACCCCCCGCCCCCCCAACTCCCATCTGGGCAACAGGTCAGCGGGGATCGTCGAGCGCTGAGTCCCTCCAGATTACTACCACATGGGCGCGGGGCCATTTTGCGCCGGTGTGCTCTTTTAGATATGATGATATGGAATATATTGTCTGTGAGATTGATGAACGCCCGGCCCCCACCCCTCCATTAGGGAAAACAATGTTGCTCTAATGCAGTGGCACGGTGGGAACTCTGACCTTGCCCCCTGGCTATGGCGTGTTTCTGGTTAGGCTCTGTGGCGTGCGGGACCGGCCAAGGGGGACACATGAAAGACTGCCCCTGTCAGGCCGCAAGGATGTTCAGTCTAAGGCCTAATGAGGAACAGCACACGCGGGACCGACCTGAGAACATGGGCATGGCACACATTACACACACCGCCATTATACGAACGAACGGCAGCCACACCGAAGCACCGCAGTATGGGTCCTGGGTGGACCGAACTGGGACAAAAACAAAACCTAAACCTGACCAGGACCGGCTCGGGATACGATTACGAGAACGGGTCCAGAGAAGAAGAAGAAGAAGAAGAAGAAGAAGAAGAAGAAGAAGAAGAAGAAGAAGATGGGGGGAAAAAACGACAACGTTATTAAAAATGTCCTGCTGAAAGACGGATAGATAACGTAATGAATACCTCTCTGGCAATGATTTTCTGCTGCCTTTCCCTTGGCCTCCGTGGCTCTGGAGGCTACACGGGTTAGCGCTGGCGCTTCTTACCGAGTGCTGGTTTCCATCTAGTTAGGGAGAAACGCAGGACACTTCCTGTAACGTTGCCTGCTCCCATAACGACACAACCGTGTCGTAAAAAATGAATAATTAATCATTAATAATAAAAAAAAAACAGAGCGGGGTTCACATGAACACACACACACACACACACCCATGCACATGCAGGCACACACACACCCACTCAGCCACACACACCCACAGAACATTTGCGGTAGAGCTTTACGATCTACAGAGGAAGCATTTTCCATTGTGTCAGTTTGCAGCGCGGCTCTGTTGGGAGGGAACCTGCTGTTTCATGGGCTTGGGTCAAAGGTAAACAAGAGGTCCGCAGAGAGCCCCGGTTTATGTTTGTGTTTTTGCGAAGAATGCATCCCTAGAGGAAGCATTATCCGGATCGTCTTTCTCCCGCTCTCTGAACCAAACAACCCTCACCAAGGGCGTGCAAAGAGCAGAGATCAGCCAGGGTCGGACCATCTATCTGCGTAACTAGTCAACTTTTAATCCCTTCTGATTAGTGCTAATCCCCTTTAATGCCGCTTCCTGACAACAAACAAATATCGACCCAAGCGACCCCGGTCACGATTAATGAAGTTACCCAGTTCTTGTTTGTGTTGCCCCAGAGCCCGATAGGCTTTGATAGAGCAGCGGTGATTGGCTCAATGTTGGGGGGGAATTAAAGGCACTTGGTGGTGGTGAACATCAGGGTTTAGGCGTAAATCAGAGCAGAGCAGAACAGAGGGTGTGACCTCACCTTCTTCAGGCCTTCACATCTTCAAATGCCCCCACCTGGGATCATGAGGATTTTATGGCACTTAAGTCTTCCTACTTCCTAAACCCAAAGCTCTCTCTCTCTCTGCCTCTCTCTGACTCTCTCTTTAGCTCTCTTTCTCCCTTTCTCTCTCTCTCTCCCTGCAACAAGCGACGAGGGGGGAAAACGTTCAGGTCTGGTGTCGCAACGGTTACCACTTCTTCTATGAAGTCAACACACAGGGCCGGGGGGATTTGGACCAGGGCCAAGTCTTCAGAAGAGGGGGTGATGAGGGGCCAAAGTTCACAGGTCGGCCTCCACCCCCGGGGAGGATGCAGCGGGAGTGCAGCGGGAGAGCAGGACCCGGGGGCTGCCTGACAAGGCAGGGGTCAGGGGAGGCGGCGGGGGTGGTGAGTGGGGCGGCTGGGGTTCAGATGCAATCCACGCGGGAGGGTGATGGAACAGATCCTGTGCCCGGGGAGAACCTCTGCTTTCTTCTTCTTCTTCTTCTTCTTCTTCTTCTTCTTCTTCTTCTTCTTCTGCTTCTTCTTCTTCTTCTTCTTCTTCTTTCCAGACACCTGATGCTGCCTCCAGGGCTCGTAGCTGCTGCATTGGGGATCGGATGGATGTCGGGTGGACAGATGGATGAATGAATGGATGGATGGACGGATGGACAGATAGATGGTTGAACGGATGGGTGAATGGATAAATGAATGGATGAATAGATAAATGAGCGGATGGTGGATGAATGGATGGAGGATGGATGGACGGATAAATGAATGGATGGATGGATGAATGAGCATCTGAGTCGGAAAGTTTCTTCCCAACTTCGAACACTATCTCCAAGGTGTTAATTGGATGGAGCATAAGCCCCAGAGACGGGACTTTTCAAGGTTTGGAAGTATGGGGGGATAATTTGGTGGGCCTATGTTCTTTTTCAAGGCCACTACTTCCTAGCAGAAGTGCTCACTCGATTAGCATCTTTTTGTTAGAAAAAAAGTGTGGAGGCAAATGTTTGAGTAGTGTTAAGGGGAAGAAAAATAATGGAGGCAAAGCAGTTTTTCACACTCAAATCAATCCACTGCTGTTTCACTTACATGCAGGTCTTGTCTTTGTTTTTTTGTTTGGTGGAGACTGGGTCTTGCTGTTTAAATGTACTTTCCATATCTCTGTTCTATATTCATGTACAAGCCCATTGGGCTTCGTTCCCTCCTTGCACCATTTAATGTTAATGTGTGCTAAATAAATAAACTAACTAAACTAAACTATATGTTGATGTCTCTTTTCATCTGCCTCACACCTACCGTGACTAGTGAGTAATAGTAGTAAGAGTAATCGAACACAAAAAGGCATTGAGCCTTTTTATTCGTCTGTCTGCAGTCATGATTGAAATACAACTACGGTCTGAATCAATGGACATGGAATTGATTAGGCTATAATAGGAACAAATGAAAAGTCCAAACAGAAAATCAATAATAAAATATATAAAAACTACAACCCATCAAACGGGTAGAAAGCAGAAAAGAGATTTAGTCCACTAATAAAACAGCATTACATTCTCGTGACGTATTTCATATCATAGTAAGAAGCCGATTCTAAAAACATTATAGGCAAAACCAACACATGGCTCCTACAAACCACAATGTTTATAAAGTCGATTTAGTCTTGCTCCTGTGTGTGTATATATGTATGTGTGTGTGTGTGTGTGTGTGTGTGTGTGTGTCTGCGTATGTATGTATAGGTATCTGTGTATCTGATTGAGTATGCAAGCCTCGAGTGTGTGTCTGTGTGTATATGTGTGTGTGTGTGTGTGTGTGTGTGTCTGTGTGTATGTGTGTGTGTGTGTGTGTGTGTATATGTGTGTGTGTGTGTGTGTGTGTGTGTATATGTGTGTATGTGTGTGTGTGTGTGTCCGTGCTCCAAGGCTAAGAGCTCATTTCCAGCCTGATGATCACAGGCACCATTGATTGTTATGCTGACGAGCAGCCTGTGGCACACAAAGGAATCTGGACATGTTTAACGCACTAAGCACTACACTTTTATGTTGTTGTGTTTTTTTCTCCCTCTGTATGAAGTGGAATACTGATGTTCGGGGCAGCTGGCTCTGATTAACACACCATGATGTCAAACAGAGGGTCTAGCTGGTGAAAGTCAAACACTCTCTGGTCCGCTGGTGTCTATGAATCCTGCGGTGGTGGCCGCCAGACACTACCGCAAGGCCCAACATCTGAGACACGGCGGCCCTTGAGGGGCCGACGCTGCGGCTTTCGCCAGTGAGATATTACAATGAAAACAGTTCGCGGAATGCCGAAAGAACAAAAAAGAATGCTAAATATGTGTTCATCTGTGAGAGAAACGAACCCCCGATTACAAAACTGTAAAATAGAAGAAGGAAAAACGACACGCATGGCGAGATGAAGTGCGTGTCAAACGGTTGTTTCACTCAAACAAATCACAGGGAAAAAAAATCACAAATCACAAACAAACCCTACCCCCGTCGTGATTTTTACAACTTCAATGTATGCCAACTTCAATGTACGCCATAACTCATGGGCTCGACCGCCACGCCCCTCTTCTCGGATGAGCCCACGCGGTTGCCTTCGGCACCCCGCAGCCGTACCTCATCGTCCGAACCGCGGCCGGCGCAGCGGGGCAATAAATAACCTCCCTAAATACGCACGTGAAGTGGAAAAAAAAGGAGTACAGTATATACATTTTTATATCGGTGCTTATTGCCGAAATGATACATTTGGCATGAACGCGTGTATTTGGGGAAGGTGTTGGACTGTGTCCGGGTTACCTCGGCGCAGAGGTTTACCATCGTCTTTGTCGTAAATCCCGGGGCCGCTTCAACGCACTGCTGGCGTTGAAGCCTGTGTGTTTGGACCCACGTGCAGCATAAACAGTTCCGTTTGTGTTGAGGTGCTGAGAGCCGCTCGGATTTAGGTGGGCCGGGGGACGCGCCCGCGGCTCGGTGTCAGGACGGGTCCCGACGGCCTGCTCGGCCTGTAAACACGTTTACGAGACTCCAGCGCAGCTCGGCATATGGGATGGATGTTAGGCCGCTTTGCGCCGAAGAGCCAGAGGCGGAAATGTCTTTGATGACAGATAGCCGATAACCGTGTCTCACCCTTGGGAATCGGCGGCGTGACGCACGTTGACTAAGACTCAAGAAAGTTGAGACGCTCCCACGTCAATCTTTATAAAAGCGTGCCAATCGAAAGCGCGTGTACATTACCGGATTCTTGCTTTTTTATTCAGAACTGATGTCGTAGCATCGAGTAGGCTACGCGTTTCGCATTCAACGATAGAAAGCCTCGTCTTAAAAACAATAGGCGTCCCAACAAAACTTCTAGTGGTTTGGCTCAGCGGCGTCACTCTAGTATCTATTTACTATTACTATTTAGTGATTTAGCAGCCACTTTAATCCAAAGTGACTTACAGTGGATTCAGATACATGATATGAATTTAGAGGGGAACCGTCACGCTCGCTATTTTCTAATATAAAGGAGTGATGAGAATATAAAAGCAGTGCTTCATGTGCGTTTTGCGGTAAAAAAAATCACGGTCTGAAACATCAAAAAAAAATGTCAGGAAAATGTGGACCGTTGGCGTCATCGGTCCGAGCATTGCGTTCTCCATTGGTCCCGTTTGGAAAAATGACACCAAAGGCCCAACATCTCCGCACATTTTTCGCAGAAATTGAGTTGATGTCGCAGGTTCTGTCACGACGTGCGCATGAAGCTCTCGTATATTATAAACTAGCCAAGCGTTCCCCTTCAAGATCCAGCAAGGGGGGGGGGGGGGGTCAGGCGTCAGGCCCAAGCCTGCCTCCAGGTAGCTTGTGGAGATAGGGGATCGAACTTTCTACCTTTGGGCCAGGGAGTCGAGTGCCCCAGACATCGCACTAATCCTGGTGATTTCCAGCGTTAGCTGCCAGGCCAAACAAGTGTTATCCTCTTCTCTTTTCGGCGACTACGTCATGTTGTTCCTATCGTCATTGAAGACAGTGTTCCTCTTTCTCACACGTATGATTTAAGGCCCCCCTCCCTTCGCCCTTAGCTCGGCGCATCTCCCAGCTCCTCCTAAACGTCATACTCTCCTTCAAAGCAACGCTTTCCGATGACAATGAAATATAGCGGGGGGTTTAATGATCTGATTCAAAACAGCTCCTCCGAGCTCCGGAAAAAAAAAATAACCCTGAGGACTTACGCCACTCGGCAGTTCGAAAAACAGACGGCTTGAAATATTGTAATTTGATTAAATAGATCAACAGTCCAGTGAGTTACTGTCACTGCTGTGGTGGGAAGAAGAGGACTGGTTTTGATTTCTCTTTGAGAAGAATCTTTCACCTCCCCAGCAGTTGTCCTGCTAATGCAAGAGGCCATCCCTTCCTCTGATCCTCCATGCGAGGCACATAATGTATCACAGACCCGCTCGGCCTCGGACAAAATTTTACTATCATCACGTTGCTGGATGAACACCCTAATTAATCATACTGATACTTGAAAGCAGACCAAATGCACTTGGGTCCAAATAAGGTCAACCTAGTCGTTGTTTTACCATGGGTGCCACAAAGAATTAGGTGGAAAAACTAAAGTCATGTATTGACATCCAATGAGATTATTAGATCACTTCTCTCTGTGTTTCCATTGCTACATGACATGTTAGCTATGATCACACACACAATACAATACAGCTGGGTCAATATAAACACATACACACACACATATACACAAACCCACATACACACCCATATACACACACACACACCCACACACACACAAACATATACACACACACACCCACACACATACACACCCACACACACACAAACATATACACACACACATATACACACACACACACCCACACACATACACACCCACACACACACACCCACATACACACCCACATATACACACACATTATAATTGGTTTTATTTGTTTTATATTGTCTTCATTGTTGGTGTTGTATACATCACTATTTTACTGCTGCGGTATAAAAAAGTATTTTTATCTTGGTAGTCATTATACCTGTTTAGAAATTCTGTCACACACACAAAGACACAATGCATCAGTGACAAGCTGCCAGTCCACCCACACACACACACACACACACACACACACACACACACACACACACACACACACACACACACACACACA
>JAOPJH010068910.1:0-11314 GCA_027122575.1 Merluccius polylepis
CACACACACACACACACACACACACACACACACACACACACACACACACACACACACACACACACACACACAGTCAATACCAGAAGGCAAACTAGCTAATGGAGATGAAATAGCACTGCTTAGATGGTGTGTGTGTGTCTTATGTTTTCGATGAGAGTGTATTTGGATGACCTCCAAATTGAGTGATCAAACTTCATAGCCAATAACAGACAAAGTTCATATCTCTCTATCTCTTTCTCTCTCTGTCTCTCTCTCTCTCATTCCCCTCTGCCTAATAGCGGCTGTGAAAAGCGGTTGGGAGTTGGCAAGAATTAATCAATTTTGGTGTTAATGTAACCCCATTCAATGTATATTCTGTTCCACCATTTGGTATGCGGCTGTTATGATGTTATTCCTTAGGTGTCCATAGATCGTTTATTGAAGATGAAGTCTGTTAACTATTGAATAGAGTTGGATTTGAGTTATTTTAGGTATCAGAAGTCGATGGTTTCAAACACAATATCCATTTAAATGCTTTGCTGATCACTGCAATGTAAAGACTACTTTCTGTTAATAGACATGAACTGAAACACATACTAGGTTTTGGTGTGTTTGCTGTTTCCTGGATGAGACCAAATCAATAATCAGCCAGCAAACAGAAAAAAAAGCTGAAAAAACCCCAGATCAATAATCCATAGGTAATCTTTTCTTCCCTAGTTCCATAAGCTTTCACTTTTATCAAACTTGCACTCAACATCTTCAAGTTCACAGCATCAGAAGCGACGATCGTTGGGAGAGCTGATGCAGAGCCTTGTGTTCTCGTTAGTGGCCGGGGCGGCTCGACAGATCGTCTGTGTGTCTGTATCGGAGTCTAGCTGAGCCGCTTCCAATCGCTGGTCTTAATAAGGGAACAGGGTGTGTGTGTGTGTGGGGGGGGGGGGAAATCAATACAAACTCAAGATGAAAACATAGTCTATGTGCAACCTGGGATCTGTTCAACCAACCCGGTCTCATCAATCTGCGTACAAATAACACGACTTTACACTTTCAAAAAGCGTGCATATGATACGCCAAAATCCAATTTTGCGTGCATATGATACGCCAATCCTTCCCATTCAGGTCTGTGGAGAGCAGATGCGTCCAAATACCACACATCACCTTGAACGGTCATGACATCACCAGCGAGGCGCAGTTCACACACCGGTCACGTGACGGTCAAGTTTCCCCCTGTGAAAAAAAAAGAAAAGACATTCCTTATATTTTCCGTGGAAAATGCAATATTTTGAGCTACCATCCGTGACCAGCCTCGCTGGTGACCAGCCTCGCTGGTGACGTCATGACCATTCACGGCGTATCATATGCACGCAAAATTGGATTTTGGCGTATCATATGCACGCTTTTTGAAAGTGTAAAATCGTGTTATTTGTACGCAGATTGATGAGACCGGGTTGGTTGAACAATTGGAGTCATTCTGAATTTAAACTTATCGGCCAATGCATGGCCAAGGTTTATTTACTTTGATATTGCGATTGTGATATGATTCACTGTTAGTGGAAATGACCATCATAATTTTCATTTTCACTGATTTTATCATTTTAAAATCATGATGTGACATTTGTTGGGGTCTGTACCAAACAAACATGTTTTCTTACATCTGAAGAAAAACATGTGTAGGCCAGGGCACCGCTGCAGCACTACAGTACTTTCAATAATGGTGTTCTTAATTTACATTTACACATTTTACCCTTATCAAATTGCAGCTGCTGCGATTTGGATATTGAACTTGGCCATATTGCGATTTCGGTAATATTTCGATGAATTGTTCAGCCGTGGTCGACCGCAACCTTTAATGAAACTGAAGCAGCTCAGCTGTCTCATTTCCACACTGTTTCTTTCCTCCTGCTCAACCCCTAACTGATACTCCTAGTCTCCACGATGGGATAGTGACCGAGCCATAGGAAGGAATGCAGCCCATAGTTCTCCACAGACTAAATTGAATGACAGAAATCCTGGGGTTGGTTGAGAGGTCTTTTATCATTCTTTAAACACCGGCTGCAGTTCTGACAAAAACAACAAGCGATCACTTTTCAAAGTGAAGCTTTTTGAAGTTCACTCAAACTCTGACCATGTCAGGAAAGTTTATGGCAGAGTTTGTAAGCCGCCATCAATCACTGAAAACCCTGATGCGTTATGGATTGCGATCATGATTGCAACAGAGAGAAGCATTGTGCACAACCTATTTTACTGCTGTCAAACAAAAGGGGGTTGTCATGGCGATCATACATCAAACAACATATATATGATGTATGATGACTACTATCACTTCTGGTTTCCATTTACGTTTAACGCAGCAACAACAAATGTAAGGGAGATGGGTTTCGCAAAAAATAAAAGTTGAGTTATTGCAGAAGAGTATGAAGTTTCCCAAACTAGGCTATGCTGCATAATAGATGCAACATGTACCTACTTTGCATATAACTGGAGAATTGGGGGCAGGTTTGTCTGCAATGTAGGCCTACTGTATGCAATATACTGTCTATGGAAGATCATGACACAATAAATACTACTTGCTATTGTTATTTCTACTGACACGTTGGCACAAAGCATCAACTTATTTTATGTTGACTTTTGCAACTTTTGCAAAATAATTGTTGTACTGTTTCCACTGTGTTGACTTGCTCAGTGTGAGTCAGACAAACTCAATTCATGAGACAGGAAATGAGCGCCAAACAAATCTAATGTCCTTTAATGTCAATCAAATCTACATGACTCATATGGATATCACGGTAAAACTGCAATAGGAAATACAATAATTAGGCAAAGCACTTAACAAATGAAATCCACATGATGCAAAGAAGATCATACAAACTAATGTGGTAATATAGAATTAGAAAATACTTGATAAACAATGCCAATCAATAGAAAACAATAAAACAGGTGAATAAGAACATCTGACAGCCTCAGCCTCTGACAGCCTCACCTAACAAAATCATTCCACAAGCACCACACCAGCAAACATTTCCACCAGCTAGCAGTCAATAAGGAAAGCCAGAAAATGTACTTCCTACTAACACAAAATAAACAACATCCAATTGTAAATTAATAGATGAGGTAAATAATACATGAAATTGCTTTTACATGAAAAAGTGTTTTAAGCATTAAGCAAATAAACACAATTAATTACAGGACTGAACACTTTTATTGAATTTAAACATTTTAAATTGTATTGCATTTTTGATTTGCATTAGCCTATTTGTTTGTATGTAGGTAGGTTGTTGTTGTTTTTTCTTGCTTATTGTTGACTTGTTTGGTATGTTGAATGTCGGGTCACCAGAGCCGAAGGCTGTGTTATGGTTGTGTGTGTGCATAGTTTGTGTTTTTGTGAATGTAAAAAAAAAAGAAAGATATACAAAATTCCACTCTGGTAGACTACAAATTACTGCAAGAAATAACAGACAGACAGACAGACAGACAGACAGACAGACAGACAGACAGACAGACAGACAGACAGACAGACAGACAGACAGAGAGAGAGAGAGAGAGAGAGACAAGACACAGCCATTGGAGCACAAGAAAGAGGAAGCATAACCGATGAACATCGACACTGACGAACCAATCAGTCACCAGGAAGATAAAGCATTCATTTTCCCTAGCAGAAGATACAGGGTGACAAATGAAACAAAAGACAATTTGACAAAATAGAAGATGCAGAAAACAGAAAATTGCAAATGCACTTGGGTACCTACAGTCTTATCAGTGTTTACAGTCTCAGGAAGGTAAACAAAGTAAAAATAACATGGGGTGTTTCCGTCGCATATTCAGCAGGTAAATCCATTAAACCACCAGCAGCAGTGAGGAGAGAGAAAACATTTTTTTTAAACCTGAAATGCAGGAAAAAAAAGCAAGATTGAAATGAAGTACCCTGGAAAGATATAGGAGGTGTGTGTGTGTGTGTGTGTTTGAGTGTGTGTAGATGATGAAGAGGAGGGTGTGGCGGTCAAAGGAAAAAAAACATCTATCCATTCATCATGCCAATCCTTCCAATGGTGAACCCTTCGTTCCCTTGCGGGAGCAAGTCACTGAGTCTGTTTGAAAACCCCCCAAAATGAAGATACACTACCTCTTGTACATGAACATGTACCATACGCACAGTGAATAAACCCTTGATGTCTTCATAGGACCAAAACAGGTGTCACTCACAACACTAATAATGTGTCTCCTCCTTTAATGTGGGTAGTAGATATAGTAGTATTGGTAGTACTATGGTAGTAGGTAGTAGTACCGGTACGCCCTGGTACATGAAAGGAGCAGACCCTATAAATAATGAGCGACCCCTGGGTTTGTCCTATGATGATGCCTCTGTGAATAGGGTCCATTGTGCTGTGGATTTGGTGATGGGTCAAGATTTCGGGTCAGTGATTGATTTTTGTTGCGTTTATTTGTTTCATAACCACTTGTTTGAGTGACAACCTCATCTCCCTAATCAATAGAATCCTTGTGGAGATTTGCACGTAATTGATAGAGGTTGAGTCATTCTCCGGGACGCCCTCTGAGACGCACTTCAACACACACTTATACACACACACACACACACACACACACACGCATTACACATACACAGACATGCACGCACACGCACACACATAATGGAGGGTGAGGGAGACTGTAGAAGACTCCACCGTAATTAAATGTTGGCTGGAGTTTCCTGACCTAGGGAAGTAGGGAACTAACTAGGGATGAAGCCATGCTTTTTATAATGAGAAATGTGTCAATTTCACTTTCTATGCAGTAAATTGGTGTGTGTGTGTGTGTGTGTGTGTGTGCATACATGCATATGTGTGCATGCGTGTGTGTGTGTGTGTGTGTGTGTGCATGCTTGTGTTTGTGTGTGTGTGTGTGTGTGTGCGTGTGTGTGTATGTGCATTCAAACTTGTGTCTTTGTGTATGAGTGTATGGATGTCTGGCTGTCTGTGTGTGTCTGTGTGTGCGGATGTCTGTGTGTGTTTGTGTGTATGAGTGTGTGTACATCTGTGTGTGTCTCTGCGGGTGTTTGTATATGCATGTGGCTGTGAACATGTGTGTATGTGTCGTACATGCGCGTATGTGCATGTGTCCGTGTGTGTGTGTGTGTGTGTGTGTGTGTGTGCATCTAGCTAGGGGCATGTCTGCCTCTACCCAACAGTGTGTGAGATGGTGTGTTTAAAGCAAAGCAGGAAACACTTAATTGGTTTCCAGATTCAATAGGTTCTCCCCCTGCTGTCTCCTCGATGCCTTGCCTATTACCCAATGAGAAAAGTGCTCAGGAGCTGACATTAAAATCAATCGTGTTGCATTATGGGTAAGTAAGACGCATATCGTGTGACTTGGAGTCTCTTTTTAATCACCACATGTTCAAGCGTGTGTGGGTCTGTGGGTGTGCATGTGGTGTCTGTGGGGATGTGTGTGTGAGAGTAAAAGTGCACTACAACCTCTTCGGGGGAACAACTAACAACATACGAGTAGAAATAAGAACATAAAGGCACTACTGAAGAGAGCGTCTGAAGCAGAAACAAAAATGGAGAGAGACAATGGGCTAACAGAGACACTTTAAATGAGAGAGACTATAAAGATAAAGCGTTGTCACTGTTTGCCTTCTGCCTTTTTTCCCCCCGCAATATCGATGCATAAAATAAGCGAATAAAAGGTCTAAACTTTAGTGGACTCATGTGGAATTATGTAAACAAAAGTTACTACACAGTGGTAATGATTATCCTTTTCCTTTTAGGAGGAAACTATTACCAAATCAGGATCTCCAGATAAATTGCCCAAAACTCAGTAATGATCCACAGTAAGTCTGGTTAATGATTCAACATTAACCTTAATCATATTGGAGTCAGAATGTGTAGCCATGAAATCAAAATATATTAATTATTATAAATGAAATATGATGAGGGGATTTACACTTTTGACAATTAAAATGGGAGGCTTGAATATCAAAGAGAAATGTATATGGTCATCCCAATATGTGGGATGACCATATACAGTCAAACGGGCGTGGTCATGGCAATCTGTTTCGAGTTGATTGGACCCATTTCTGAACATCAATGCATCTTTTCCGTGATTGGGTCAGGGAATCCATCTTGCCTGTCAATCACAGGTGCGTGCAATGCAACACTACTCAATGTCGGAGAAAGTAGGGAGGGAGGGAGCAGAGAGAGAGGGTACGTTTTTGTTGTCGTTTAGTTTCAAAATCTTCTCTTTCCTGTTCTCTCTCTTACAACTATCGAATCTTACCTTCAGCACCTTTAAAGTCTGTGTAAACCAAAAGTAAATATGTGTTTAGAGTGTGTCACACTATAGAAAAATGTGTTATTAACCCCCCAGCCAAATTTGAATGAAATTAGGATACAAAATCGTGAAGAAATAAGCAATATTCTCAGCTGGGGGCGTGTCCGCTGAAGGTGCTGAAAATACGCCCACTGCGCATGGGGGGGCCGAGCCTCTCTCAACTGTCGAATAATAACTGTCAAACTAATAACTGTCAAAATCGTGATTGAGCATGACAAGCAGTGACACAACTGCGCTCTGGTTGTGAGGGGTGGGGCAATGCTGGGGTAGCGCTTACATCAACATGTACCCTATAAGCCTCGCCCACAAAATCCTGAACACAAACATGGTGAAAAACTAAAAAAACGGTCTAACTCCACAATTCAACTTTAAAAGGTTATACAGCCTTTTCACATGTTTTCAGCAATGACTTTCTAACGTGTGTAATATGTTTAGAAACAAATCATCCTATAAAGCCTTCAGCGTTGCATATTGTTGTTGAGACTAAAATACGTTTCTTCTACAATGTTTTACTGGCCGGTTAGGAGGAGTTCCCTGCAATCGACAAGTTCCGCCCATCTGGAACGTCCCGACGTCAAAATTGCGCAAGGCAGCAAGGGTACACCCAGGCTAAGACGAGTCTGTCTGGTCTCCAAAACTCCAAACTACGTTTAGACACGCTTCTCGTGTATATTTCCTGTCGTTTGTGACCTGATTTGCAGCGAAAAAACTAGTTAGAAAAAGAACAGAATTTGGAGGCGGAAATGGTTGGGGACCTTTAAGGGAGGCTCCAGAACAAAGCCATCAAAGACATTAAACATTAAAAAGCTCAAATGCCATCAAACTGTAGCGTAGAAAACCATAGTTTAGACACAACAACAATTTGGGAGCAGATGGCTACAAAATATATCTGCCACTGCAACACCCTAAAAAGTTGGGGTTAAATGTTTTCGTCGACAGAGGGCGGTGTGGCACTAGTTGCTGCAGTACAGCACAGACTGGGAACCGGGATCTCCGCTGCCATCGGAGGATACAATTCACAGACAAAAGATCTTCTCCACCAGGTTTATGCAACCAAAACATCAGATTATATAACCGAGACAGACCTATACTAGGCCTACTGTCTTGCCAAAATTAGTTTTCTCTCTCTCTCCCTCTCTCTCTCTCGATCTCCAAAATATCTCTCTCCCTTGCACACTCTCTTTCTCTTGTGTTCACTCTCGCTATATCTTTATCCCCCTCTCATCAAACACAAACTTTTCCTTGTCCTTTTTTGCAGTTGTCAGGGATTACTCGGGGCTTTCGGAGCGATGTCTCTTATCTTTAGACCGCGGTGCCTGGTTCTGCCTTCAGCCTCCCCTGCCAGTTGTAAATGATGTGCAACGCAGCGCTAGGCCGCTAACCATGCATGGTGTACACATTGATACACACACATGCACGCGTGTTGCATTATGGGTAAGTAAGACGCATAATGGGTAACTTGGCGTCACTTTTTAATCACCACGTGTTTAAGCATGTGTGGTTGTGTGTGAGAGTAAAAGTGCACTACAACCTCTTCGGGGGAACAACTAACGACATGGAAATAAGATCATAATGGCGCTACTGAAGAGAGCAAAGTCTGAAGCAGAAACAACAAGGTAGAGAGACAATGGGCTAACGGAGACACTATAAATGAGAGAGACTATAAAGATAAAGTGACAACAGTTGTCACTGTTTGCCTTCTGGCTTTTCCCGTAAAATCGCTGCATAAAATAAGCGAATAAAAGTTATGTCTACACTTTAGTGGACTTAGGTAACAAATGTACGCAGTGGTAATGATTATCCTTTTCCTTTTAGGACAAAACCATTACCAAAGTAGGATCTCCAGATAAATGACCCAAAACTCAGTAATGATCCACAGTAAGTCTGGTTAATGATTCAACATTACCGTTAATCATATTGGAGTGGGATTGTGTAGCCTTGAATTAAAAATATATTAATTTAGTCTAAATGAATTATGATGAGGAGATTTACCCTTAAGACAATTAAAATGGGAGGCTTAAATGTCGAAGAGAAATACATGTGGTATATGGTACATGATGATATTTCAATGCAATGACCATGCCCAGTTTGAATTGTATTGTATTTTGAATGCATGATTATGTTTTGATATATGTTGATGTTGTGTAAAATTCCTACTCATGCTTATTGTGACAATATAGGCCTAGTCCCACATTAGTGCCAGGGGCGTAGAAGGGCAGGTAATATGGGTAGGGATTTACAGGGCCAAAGGAGTTGAAGGGCCCTTGAAAATCCAGAAATTAAAATGTTTTGTTTGTAATTTCAAAAATCATTATCACAACAAATAAAACACAACAACTTATAATGGTTGAATCTAGAGGCTGAGAGACCTAAAACATGTCTAGGGTATTACAGATTCTCCCAGGTTACCCCTCTTTTCAAAGTCACATATGGTTCTGTCCACGGCCTCACACACGTTTTGTTTGTAAGCAGTGATTCTGAGACAGTGTATGGAGACACAACCCTACAATTAGTTGATTCTCAAATTTTAGTATCTTAAAAGTTCGTCACCATTGTCACCTAATTACAACACAATTCCAAACCCAAAACAATCTAATAAGCATGTAACAACAAGAGTTATGTATTTCATACCTACCTGTGCACGTGAAATAGCAATCCTTTTCACGTCATTTTATCTACACATACTATATATCATGCGAGCCTCATTGATTCCAACAGTCCAAACCCAAAATTACTCTGTGACCAAAATTCAAACTAGAGGCAAAAAAACAATCAAGCACCAACTTCACTTTTTCTAGTTACAACCACAAATTATGTCTTATCTTATCGTTGTTGTCATCAAAGTTGTCTTTGATCACATAAAACCACCGTAATCAGATAATCCAGTGTCTCTGCACCATTTTGAAACCTAACAGGGTGTTGACAAACATGTATCATAGCTAAGAGAGGGTTAAGCATAGGGTCAATTGCCTTCAATCAGAACACACGGATGGTTTGGCTTGGTGCCATTCAATTTTATTTGCCCTAACTTTTCAATAGAGGGGTCAAACGTAAAAGATGAGGTTCTCAAGATATTCACCTGTTTTTTCTCATATACTGTCTCATCACATTTGTATTGAATTGCATTGGCTTGCATTAGATTTATTGTTGTTTAGAAGTATACTGTGGATTATGTTGGTTTAGTATGGTTGCCGTCACAACCATCTTGTAACTGGTGCTGGGGCATTCTGGGTGCGTGACTTACGTAGTGAGATGTATGGTAAGAACTAGCATGCAACGTGAATAAACCATCTCACTGTTGTATCCACCTCACTGTTGTTGTATCGAGCGTTGTATTGTTTGTGCACATATATCTACAAAGAAGACGGCTCAAGACTCCACCAAATTGACTGGCTCGTCTTCGATGAAAACATTGCCAACAACGGGGTGAAATTCAAGCGAGAATGGTGCGTATACAGCAACGTGGAAGTATCAAACGCAACTAACAATGTGAATGCGTACACTTTTCTCAAACTCACAGGTTCCGATGCACTGGATAAATCCCGTATCACGGAAAGTGAGTGTAAAGAGGATTCTGATCTACTGGTTAAAGAAATTGAGGAAATATGCCTCCATGTCAAAAATGTAATAATGTGTTCAACACAACAAACCAAAAACCCCATGAGACAATTCAGTGATGGTATCAACGTTAAAAACCCTGGTGAAGACATGTAAGTCTTGCATTATGATCTGATCAGAAATTGGGTGGTATCTGGCATCTGAAATGTTGGCTTCCACTCTCAACTACTAAAGGAAAAAAGTTAGATCTGGAGGCAGCCATTCGGGTATGCATGTTGCATGAACAGTCAGAGAGGAAAGAAAGAGCTACAAAAAGAGGCAGAGGAATGTGCATTGCAATACCGTTCATGCTTCAATTGTAATGGCCAACACTCCTTTGAACATAACAGCTGTCCTAATTCAACATGCGTTGTTATGCATGTGGAGAATTAAACCACTTCCCCAAATGCTGCAGATCAAAACCATAGACTGGGGAATATTCTTCTCAGTTTGGATTTAGTTGAAGACCAAGAAGTCGCAGCAACAAGTAGATTTGCAGCTCAAGCGATTTAATATGAATTAGGGCACAGCCAGACTCTCAAGGCGGGAGAGCAACACTGAACACTGTCCTATCTTGCACGAGGTTCATACAATGGTGATCTTCTTACCGCTAGGTCTAATGAGTACCACATGTTAGAATGTCATTATACTGAAAACTAAGACATGTTTTTCACTAAGGCCAGGCCTCATTTAATGTATACCATGTGACAGCACCTGTAACATAACAATGACACTATTGATCTCTGTCACAAGCTGACATCATATACCATAACACACAGAGGAAGGAATGCTTTCAGACTGAAGAATGGACTCAATTAAAAGCATAAATAGATATATAATAGTTTAAGTACATTAGAATATATTGTTATCCTACATAAAACCACTTATCAACCACCCACCTTGAACAGACAAGGTCCATCTCCTAGTCCACGAAGGGTCAGGGTTCACACGCAGAGTAAATCAGCTGAACACAGCATGTGAACCAACAGACTTGTTTTACTGTGAGAGACTGGAGATGCCTTCTCAGAGGGGGACGACCACCAATCGGCCTGCAGTCAACACTGGTAAATAGCTGAAGGTTGACACTGGAGCCAGATGTAATGTCCTGTCCAGAGCATTACTCCAGTCTTTTGATCCAAGTGCTAACATTGACCACACGCACGTAGTCAAGCTTGTAGTTTATGGAGGTCAGGTAATGAAGACGGTGGGGTGTTACTGACTGTGGCAGGGTTCGCTCCTTCCACACGCCACCTAAGTGGCTTTCCTTGGGGCCCTCCGACACAGGACACGGGTAGATGTTGTTCAAGATGTTTATTTGGAGTTTTACAGGCTGGTGGTATTCGCCGAGCTGATGGTATAACTGCCATGGCTGTGGCTCCTCCTCGAGTGTGTGTGTTGATGGCTGGTTTAT
>JAOPJH010068939.1:0-11303 GCA_027122575.1 Merluccius polylepis
CACACACACACACACACACACACACACACACACACACACACACACACACACACACACACACACACACACACACGGTGCCCTGAATCGCTCCATCTCAGTGTGGCCAGGAGTGGACATCGTGCTGCTGTGTGCGGCCAGGTATTCCTCCCGAGTGCGGGGTGTCACTCCTCATCCCGGCCCGGGAGTGAGAGGTGGACCCTGGGAGGACCGCAGGAGGCAGAGGCATCCATCACCGTCAGCAACGGGTCGTCCAGTGATGGATGCCCCTGTTTATGCCCCACCCTACCCCGTCGCCCCCCCCCCGCCCTTCCCCCAGCAGGAGCTGATTACTGGATGGTGAATCTCTCTGCATCTCAGGCTCCTCTTCCTCCTCTTCATCCCTGGCCGGCCAATCAATAACCCTCTTATCTGCCATCTGCATGCGGAGGTATTTCTCCATGGGAAATCAGAGGACAGGGACAGATCTGGGGGGAAGATTAATTGCTAGCGTGCACTCTGTGTTTTCAATTACAACGCCAGCGATGGATCATATGTCCGTGTGTGTGTGTGTGTGTTTGTGTGTGTCTATGCGTGTGTGCTAGAGAGAGCGAGAGCGAGAGCGAGAGACGTGCGTGCTTGTGTCATCTTGGCAGCCAATCCTATTTTCCTGTGGCCTTATTAAGTTGAAATCACGCACAGGGCTTTCAAGAGCAAATTGTTATCATCTCAGCGCTGTTTGTCAAAACAAAGCATCTCCGCAGCCCTTCGTGTGGCCAAAAATAGGAGACATTGAGTTCCTTCCTCTCCTGGGCTCTGTGCTCAGGTACAGCCGGACCTAATCCCTGTCAAACAGCATTGTCTCCCGTCCCGGTGGGACCCGGCAGCGCTTTGTGCGGCTGGATTATCCGAGACTAATTCCGTTCCTAATCACCTTATGACAAAAACACACCGCTAGAAAATGGTGGCCCCTTCCCTTATGCATATCGGATGAAGGCTAGTATTACCAGAGAGTGCTTTGCATAAATCTCTCTCTGTCTGTCTCTCTCTCTCTATGTCAGTCTCTCTCTCTCTGTCCGTCTCTCTCTGTCCGTCTCTCTCTCTCTCTCTCTCTCTCTCTCTCTCTCTCTCTCTGTCCGTCTCTCTCTCTGTCCGTCTCTCTCTGTCCGTCTCTCCCTCTCTCTCTCTCTCTCTCTCTCTCTCCCCCTCTCCCTCTCTCCCTCTCCCCCTCCCTCTTGAGCATTTCCGATCACAGGAAAGAAGCTCCGAGATGTCAGCCCAGGTTTTCCTGATTAATGGGGACACAGCAACACAGCGATACTGCATGAGAACACGTGGTTTATTAACAATGTCACTCTCTCTCTCTCTCTCTCCCATGCCAGGGGAATGACACTGACACTGACACAGGACTGTTATACCCTTTTTCCATCAAAATTAGCAGGCATATGCAGGTTTTTGTAAACGTGGGAAAACCCGCTAAACATAGGCGATCGACTCCTTTGCCAGTAGACGAGTATGCCCTTCTGGGGTTTTTTCTTGTGTCACGTTCGACGTCACGAATGCGCCGGAAGACGGGGTTAGTAAACAGTAGAAAGCAGCATGGAGGCCGGTGAAAATGTTACAGAGGGTGGTTACCTTTTTTATACCCGTTACTTATTCAGTCTCTCTTTAAAACTCGGCGCCGACTAATTTCGTCTGCTCGGACGGAGACGGACGGGATTTGTGGCAAATTATGACAAATTGAGTAGTCGACGGAAAAGGGGCCGATTGGGGCTGGAGCCAGCTGACTACTGCAGAGTCAGTCTTTAGTCCCAAGAGTTAATGCCAATGCGGTTTATGCGCGGTACGTTCTAAAGAACTTCCGCATCAATATAATCCAGCTGACTCACTTCCGGTCGAGTCAGCTGGTGTTGTGGTAGGCGGTGGCAGTAGGTAAATCGATAGGTAAAACTCTGGTAAATCTGACAGTTATTTAGTTAGTTGTTATATAGTTGTTAGTTATTTAGTTGTTATATAGTTGTCCGTTATTTAGTCGTTACATAGTTGTCCGTTATTTAGTTGTTATATAGTTGTCAGTTATTTAGTTGTTATATAACGTTAGTTGTCCGTCATTTAGTTGTTATATAGTTGTCCGTTATTGAGTTGTTATATAGTTGTCAGTTATTTAGTTATATAGTTGTCCGTTATTTAGTTGTTATATAGTTGTCAGTTATTTAGTTGTTATAGTTGTCCGTTATTTAGTTGTTATATTGTCCGTTATTTAGTTGTTATATAGTTGTCCGTTATTTAGTTGTTATATAGTTGTCCGTTATTTAGTTGTTATAACGTTATAGTTGTCCGTTATTTAGTTGTTATAAGTTATAGTTGTCAGTTATTTCGTTGTTATATAGTTGTCATAGTTATTTTTAATATGAAGAAGACAAGGTATACTTTTCAGCGAAGTGAAAAGACGACAGCCGAACATTGCTGCGTCCCCTTATGTTCTGCCTCAACTAAATTCAACTCGAGCCTTAGCTTTCACAAATTTCCTAAGGACAGGGAAATCCGAAGGAGATGGATAGTTAATGTTAGGAGAGAGGACTTGTTACGCCACGTCCTGCTACACGGTCCAACACCTCCATCTAGTGGCCGCTTGTCACCACTGCTCATCATTCCCCCAACACACCTGTTGCCAATTGGCAATCACCATTCCCTACTTAAGTCGGGGATCTCCAGCCAGCCGGCGCCAGCTCGTGCTCTAGTTTACCCAACCTGTTACCAGTGAGCCAGTTTACCCCCCTGTTGCCGAACCCCGCCCGCCTGCCTGAATACCCGCCTGTTGCCGAACCCTGTTGCCGAACCCCGCCTGCCTGACTACCCGCCTGTTGCCGAACCCTGCCTGCCTGACTACCCGCCTGTTGCCGACCCATCGCCTACCTGACTACCCGCCTGTTGCCGACCCATCGCCTGTCCGCCTGCCCGCCTGCCCGCCTGCCCGCCTGCCCGCCTGTTGCCGACCCATACCGTCACCCCGGTACCACCAGTCCCCGTTCCTAGCCATTCCGCCTCTCCCCGGGAGCCGTTTATTCCAGCCCCTGAACGCTACGAAGGAGATCTGGGACAATGCCGATCGTTCCTACTCCAATGCTCCCTTGTGTTTGAGCTACAGCCCCAGACCTACCCCACCGACAAGGCTTGGATAGCTTACCTGATTGGTGCGTTGCGGGGTGAGGCTCTCGCGTGGGCAACGGCGGTTTGGGAGCGCGGTTCCGCGGCCTGTTTTGATTATTCCGTTTTCACCGAGGAGATGCGGAGGGTTTTCGATCACCCGGTCCGGGGCAGAGAGGCGTCTCAACGCCTTCTACTTCTCCGTCAAGGTTCCCGCAGCGTCGCCTCATTCGCAGTCGAGTTTCGGACTCTTGCGGTAGAGAGCAGTTGGAACGAGGATGCTCTGCAGGGGGGTTTCTTGAACGCGCTGGGTAGTGACGTCAAGGACGAGTTAACCTCCCGGGAGGAGTCTTCGGATCTCGAGCACCTGATCGCTCTCGCCATTCGGGTGGACAATCGCTTGCGAGAACGCCGCAGGGAGAGGGCTCTATGCTCTTCTTCAACGCCTTCTTCCATGCCGCCAGCAGCATCTCGGCCTCCTCTTTCGGTTTCTTTCCCACCGCGTCACAAGCGGAGACCTCTTTCTGAGTCCGAGCCCATGCAGATCGGACGCACGCACCTCTCCTCCGAGGAGAGGGAGCGCCGGATTCTCTCCCGAGTCTCTACTGTGGTCAGACGGGCCACTTCCTATCTGGATGTCCCTCTCGCCCTGGGAAAAGGGCAGCCTCGCCAGTAACCCGGGGGATACTGGCGAGTCGTGCTCTGGACCCCTCGGTTTCCCGTCCCCTACTGTGTGCTACCCTCTTGTGGCAGGATCAGGCTTTTCCGCTTAACATACTCCTTGACTCCGGTGCAGATGAGAGTTTTATCAACTGGGAGGTGGTTCACCAGCTGGGGATCGACACCGTTCCCCTGGATTCCCCAATTGAGACCCAGGCACTAGACGGAAGGATACTCGCTCGGGTGGAGGGTCGTTCCGTTCCTGTTAACCTGCTCGTTTCGGGTAATCACCACGAGTCCATCTCACTTCTCGTGATTTCTTCCCCTCTTTCACCGGTTGTTCTAGGGTACCCCTGGCTCAAGACCAACAATCCTCAAATTGACTGGGTAACCGGACGATTAATTTCTTGGAGTACACACTGTCTTTCCCACTGTTTGCGCTCCGCCCAGTCTCCTCGGGCGTCGGAGCTTGGTTCCGCTACTGCACCTCCCGACTTGTCCTCCGTCCCGGAGGAGTATCACGATCTCTGAGTGGTTTTTAGTAAATCCCATGCCCTGGGAGTACAACATGGTGGCGAGCTGAGCACACACGTCTACGGTTGCTCCCGCAAGCTAACGGCTAATCCTACAGTCAATATCCTGAATACTCACAAATAGATCAGAGAAAATATCGTGTTTTACTCGCTAAATCCTCTGTGCTTGTAATGGGTAATAGAAGGCAGAAAAAGGAGACAAACCAGCCTGCTAATTCCACTGAAGCGGACCCTCTAACCTCTGCCTCATCAGATATGCTAACACCAAGCAGCGAAGCTATAATTTATGTGACCCTTGGAGAAGACGGTTTCCTAATGATAGAGAGTACTCTTGCTGCGCAAATGTCACCAAAGGCCATTCACGGATTGACTACTTTTTGGTGTCCAATTACCTCTTTCCTAGAATAACAGATTGTGTCTATGACTCGATTGTAATCTCAGATCATGGTCCAGCATCTCTTATATATAATGACCAAAGGCTTGTGCGGGGAACTCGGAGATGGCGATTCCACCCTAAATGGCTAAATGATCCCAGCTTTTTGAAATTCGTAGAAACACAAATTGATTATTTTTTTGACATTAATAAGGATGAAACCTCGGCTACAAGATGGGAGGCATTTAAGGCTTATATACGAGGTCAAATAATTAGTTACACCAGTTCAATAACCAATAAAACAAATTTAGAAATGCTTAAATTAAACGAGTCAATTAAGCGACTTGAGCGGGAGGTAGACAAGACAAATCCCCATGCACAGGAATTAGCTACCCTTAGGGCCAGATATAATGCACTCTCTGCCTCTAAAGCAGAAAATGAAACAAACTTTCTTACGAGCAAGGGGAGAAAAGTGGAAGGTTATTAGCTTGGCAATTAAAGAAGTTGGATACAGAAAGAGCCATCAACAGTATTCAATCTCCAAACGGTGATATAATTGTTGATCCTGTAGTGATAAATAATACTTTTGCTATGTATTATAAGACCCTTCATGAATCAGAACGATCAGAATTAGAGGAAGAGCAATCTCCCTTTCTCAATCAACTCCCCATTCCCACCATATCTGAGCAAGACAAATCCTGGATGGACCGAACACTCGAAAGTCAGGAAATCTCAGAGGCTATAAATCACACGAAAGGAGGGAAAACAGCAGGTCCGGATGGACTCCCAATTGATATTTATAAATTATTCAAAAACAAATTGATAACCCCATTGAAGGACATGTATGAATAATCTTTTCGGAAAGGTACCCTACCCCCCTCCCTGAGAAATGCACTTACGCTGATATTAAAACCAGACAAACCTCCTTCACGATGTGAATCCTATAGACCTATTTCTCTATTCTCAGATACAAAGATAATTGCTAAAGTTTTGGCGCTGAGACTTGAGAAATGCCTCCCATCTCTAATTCACACTGACCAAAATGGATTTATAAAAAACCGCCAGGCATATTATAACATCAGAAGACTTTTAAATATCATTCAGGAAAAAAAAGAGACACAAGATTCATGTATTCTGTCGCTGGATGCTGAAAAGGCATTTGACAGAGTTGAATGGCCATATCTATTTGAAGTACTCTCCCGCTTTGGTTTTGGTGTTCATCACTTTAGGCAATGGATCAAGCTCTTATATTCAGGACCATGTGCAGAAATTATGACCAATACTTTTATATCCAATCCATTCAATCTTCATCGTGGGACCCAACAGGGCTGTCCCTTGTCCCCCCTGCTTTTTGTTTTAGTGCTAGAGCCCTTCGCCATCTCCAATAGAAACCACCCTATTATTAAAGGAATTCAGATAGCGGATGTAGAGCATCGCATAGCTTTGTTTGCAGATGATACATTACTTTTCCTGACAAACTTAGAACAGTCCTTTTCAGCCCTTAACGAGGTGATCAATAGATTTGGGAAGTTCTCTGGGTACAGAGTTAACAAAACTAAATCATCTGTCCTCTTCCTCATGGAGCGGGAAAGACTCCACCCTACTGTCCGACATACATTTATGAATGTGCCTCAAGGATTCAGATACCTTGGTATCACTATTACCACCAATCTAAACTCATTAATCTCTTCTAATTACAACCCAGTTATTTCAGAAGCCAAGGAATCTCTTAATAGATGGAGCTCACTCCCCTTGTCTGTGATTGGATGTATAAGTGCTTTCAAGATGAATATCCTTCCTAAATTTTTTTACCTCTTTCAGTCAATCCCACTCCCACCTCCTCCTTCTTTTTTTTAAAGATATGAAAAAAACTCTTACAAAGTTCATTTGGAAAAATAGGTGCCCAAGACTCCGACTTACACTACTGTACCTCCCATTTGATAGAGGCCTAAAGGTACCAAACCAGATATGGTACTACTGGGCAGCCCAGCTTAGAGCTGCTCGATTATGGTTCTCATCTCCAGACTTACCTTGGGTAAAAATGGAAGCATTGTCCACAAGAGGGCTAGCATTAGATTCATACTTGTATTCTGACTCTCTTAAGAACTTGAAGAAGAATACACTAAATCCATTTGTTAGAATCACCTTGGTGGTATGGCATGAAGCTCATAATGCTGTAGGTGATAACCCACCTCTGTCCTGCTTTGCACCCATCTGGGGAAACACAGAGTTCAAACCTGGCGCAAAAGACTTAGGATTCAAACAATGGTCACACAAAGGTGTTAGAAAGATCATAGACCTCTATATTGGTGATACACTGATGTCCTTTAACAAAATCAAAGATAGATTCAACATTCCACAATCACACTTTTTAAAATACCTACAGCTGCGAAGCTTTATTCACTCTAAGTTAAATCACTCATCTAATTGTCCCCCTTTAACAGTATTAGAACGGATTACTACCCAGTGTCACCAAGCTAAAGGCCAGATCTCTACACTTTATAATATATTCTCAACTCATTCTAAAGAGTCATCTGACTCAAAAAGGAATTTATGGAGTGAGAACTTACAGGAATGTGTCCTGGACAGTGAGTGGAGCCAAATATGCTCAAAGGCTCAGAGCCTCTCCATTAACTCTAGATTTAAATTAATACAATATAATTGGATAATGAGGACCTACATTACCCCAGTAAAGCTGAATAAATTTAATCCAGATATTCCAGACATATGTGTGAAATGTCAAACTCACAAAGGCACCCTCTTCCATTGCATCTGGGAATGTGAGAAGATGCAAATTCAAGATGCAATTCTGGAAGGAAGTAATACATATAATTTAACAAATAATTTCCAAACCCATTCCTATCTCCCCTAAACTCTGTATTTTAGGCCTCTATCCTGAAAATCTGCCCTTACAGTCGCATGAAATTAAATTGATTAATCTCTGCCTTGTCCATTCAAAACGTCTCATTGCCTTGTATTGGAAAAATATGACATGTCCCCCTATTAATCATTGGCTGAGGGAATTATCATCATGCCTGGCTTTAGAAAAGTTGACTTATAGTATTACACATAAACTAGGTGAATTCTTAAAAATCTGGGGCCTTTTTTTGCATTTTCTTGAAAGCGCGGATCTGCAGTGTGGGTTTGACCCTTGAATTTTATTGCTCTACACTGACTGTAATCATCACTGCTACTCTGATGTCTGCATCTGTTTTTCTTTTTTTATTTGTTTATTTATTTATTTATTTTTTTGCTGCCTTTGTTGTCTAAATGGCGTTGCACTGTATGTTTGATTTTGTGGCTCTATGTATCCTCATTTACTCTTATTTTCCATTTACTCATTTAGTCTTCCTGTTTGTTTGTTTTTTGCTTACTCTTCTTTGGACTGTGATGGATGAGATCCTTGGTGGGTGGGGTATTTGAAGTTTGTGTTGTATGTTCATGTCTGTATAACTTACTCAAAATGTCAATAAACATATGTTAAAAAATAAATAATAATAATAATCCCATGCCCTGTCCTTGCCCCCTCATCGCCCTTATGACTGTGCAATTGACCTTCTTCCCGGGTCCCCTCTTCCTAGCAGCCGCCTGTTCAATCTCTCCCATCCTGAACGGGAGTCCATGGAGGACTATATCGGACAGTCCCTTGCCGCTGGAATCATCCGCCCGTCTTCGTCGCCAGTAGGAGCGGGATTCTTCTTTGTCAGCAAGAAGGACCGCTCACTACGACCCTGTATTGACTACCGTGGTCTGAACAATATCACTGTAAAAAATAAATATCCCTTACCCCTCATCAGTTCTGCCTTCGTTCCCCTCCACGGAGCCGTGGTTTTCTCGAAACTAGACTTGCGCAACGCGTACCATTTGGTCCGCATCCGGGAGGGTGACGAGTGGAAGACCGCGTTCAACACCCCATTGGGCCACTTCGAATATTTAGTTATGCCCTTCGGGCTCACCAACGCCCCCGCGGTTTTCCAGTCCCTGGTCAATGACGTGCTCCGGGACATGTTGAACCATTCCGTCTTTGTGTACCTTGACGACATTCTGATTTTTCCAAGTCCGTGGAGGAGCACAGGATCCATGTTCGACAGGTTCTGCAGCGATTGTTGGAGAACCGACTTTATGTTAAGGCGGAGAAGTGTGAATTCCACGTCCCGTCCATCTCCTTTCTGGGCTACATCATCAGCCAGGGCCAGATTGAGATGGATCCCTCCAAGGTCTCTGCGGTGGCCGAGTGGCCCTCACCCCCAACCCGCAAGAGACAACAGTTTTTAGGGTTCGCCAACTTCTATCGGCGATTCATACAAGGCTACAGTCAAGTCGCGGCACCCCTTACGGCCTTGACCTCCACCAAGAGTGCCTTTATATGGACCCCAAAGGCAGAAACCGCCTTTCTGGACCTCAAGAAGCGGTTCATATCCGCGCCTATTCTCATCCAACCAGATCCCTCTCTCCAGTTTGTGGTGGAGGCCGACGCTTCTGACGCCGGAGTGGGCACGATTCTCTCCCAACGCTCCCCCTCCGACCACAAGCTCCACCCCTGTGCCTTCTTCTCCTGCCGGCTGTCCCCGCCGGAGCGAAACTATGATGTGGGCAACCGCAAGCTCTTAGCCGTCAAGCTTGCCTTGGAAGAGTGGCAACATTGGCTGGAGGGCGCGGAGCATCCTTTTATTGTTTGGACCGACCACCGCAACCTGGCCTATATCCAGTCAGCCAAGAGACTGAACTCTCGACAGGCCAGGTGGGCCTTATTCTTCGGTCGTTTTAACTTCTCCCTCACCTATCGTCCCGGCTCCCAGAACGTTAAGCCGGATGCCCTGTCCCGCCTGTACTCCCCCAAGAACCCTGGTACAGACCCCGAAACCATCCTGCCACCCACTTGTCTGATCGCCACACTCACCTGGGAGGTTGAGTCCGCTGTACGCGGACTCAACAGGCAGCAGCCAGACCCCGGTACCGGCCCCCCCAACCATTTGTTCGTTCCGGACGCTGTAAGGTTCAGGGTACTGGTCTGGGCTCATTCCTCTAGGCTCACCTGCCACCCGGGGATCACCCGCACGTTGGACTTCATTTGCCGGCGATTCTGGTGGTCCACAATGGACGCTGACGTCCGTTCCTTTATTGCAGCGTGCGTGACCTGCGCCCGGAATAAGACCTCGACCCGTCCCCGTTCCAGCCTGCTACGACCCCTACCCATTCCTAGCTGTCCTTGATCCCACATCGCCCTGGACTTCGTCACCGGTCTGCCCCCGTCCGAGGGCAACACCACCATACTCACCATGATCGACCGTTTTTCTAAGGCCGCGCACTTCATCGCTCTCCCCAAGCTCCCCTCCTCAAGGGGGACCGCAGACCTCTTGGTTCAACACGTGTTCCATCTGCATGGCATCCCAGCGGACATTGTCTCTGACAGAGGTCCCCAGTTCACCTCTCAAGTGTGGCATGCGTTCTGCTGGGCTCTAGGTGCCACATCCAGCCTCTCCTCCGGATTCCACCCCCAGTCCAATGGACAGTCGGAGCGGGCCAATGAGGAGATGGAGGCAGCACTCCGCTGCATCACCCACGCCAGTCCCACCTCTTGGAACAGTCAGCTCCCCTGGGTCGAATATGCCCATAACACTTTAGCTAACGCATCCACAGGGTTATCCCCATTCATGGCCTCGCTGGGATATCAACCACCCCTGTTCCCCGAATTGGAGGATGATAGCGGTCCCGTCGGTCCAGACCCACCTGCGCAGGTGCAGGTGCACGTGGAAACACACACGCGTTGCGTTACTCCGCGCATCCTCCCGCTCCCAGTTGCAGGCCAATAAACATTGTTTACCTGTTCCCCAGTACGCTCCCGGACAAAAAGGTTTGGCTCCGGGCGAATGACCTTCCCTTGAAGGGGGTTCCCCCCAAACTCTCCCCCCATTTCATTGGCCCGTTCGAAACTGAAAATATCATTAACCCCTGTGCCGTGCGACTAAAACTTCCTCCATCCCTCCGTGTGCATCCGACCTTCCACGACTCCCAGGTCAAGCCCGTCTCCACCAGCCAGTTGTCACCAGCCCGCTCATTTTTCTGAATGGCTGTAAGCCTCATATTTTCGGTTTTTAGTTGGCCATTAGTTCTTAGGTTTTTTTGCAGCAGAGTCCTTCATGGCAGGGCTGTTGGTCTTCTCCTTTGGCAGGGCTCCAGAGTGTGACCATTTTGGTCGCACATGTGACCAAAAATCTGTCGAGTGCGACAAAACATTTTCATTGGTCACACCGGTGCGCCTGACATTAAGCAGGTCCGTCTGTGTGGAGTGCTCATTTCCACCGGGGACGTGGGCGCCGCGTAACGGCTGTGGTCACCGCTGCTGATCGCTGCCACTCTAATCAATGAAAGCATTCCCACCGGGGGCCGCAGTGCTATCATTCCGTAGCGTTCTGTTTTTGACACGAGCCGTTGCTGAACCGCGTCAATTTCAACAGAGCAGACCGACCGGGCAAGAAGTGAAATAGTAAAAGCCATAGAGCATCCGGTCAATTTTCAAAATAAAAGCACCCTCATGATCGAACACGGCCACAAATCGTTGTCGTTTATAACTGACTTTGTCTATAGGCTACAGCACAACACATTAGGACATA
>JAOPJH010069000.1:0-11291 GCA_027122575.1 Merluccius polylepis
CCACATTTGCATGCATTTAGATGACATTTCTGGCGAGAAGTACCCCAGGTCAGGTGTGGTGTAGCCTCCCCAGGCCAGGTGTGGTGTAGCCCCCCCCCAGGTCAGGTGTGGTGTATGAAGCAGTGCTCTGTCCCACCAGTAGGGGGCATGAGGTTATGTTGGCTCCATGCATAGTGAATAATTCGCTGCTGTTCTGGGGTCTCCATGACGACCTTATTTTGACCAACTACTTCCTGTCCCATACATTCGTTAAGTGGAAGTATGTTAATTAGATCAATATGTGATTGAAAAAATGTTTATTTCTTTATTAACCACCCATGTACAGCAATACGATGGGTTTGTTTAGTAAAAAAAACGGATTTAATACATAATCTGGATGGTCAGACACTATGTGTTGCAAAAGCGAATTAATCCTGAAAATATTTGATATTCTTGATTGAAATTCAAAATGTTTACAGCTTTACAGTGTATAATCCAAAACAGAGGCATATTTAACAAACAAACAAAAAAGGCTCCCTTATGGTAGCTACATAATGCAGTTGTTCTTCAGTCACTGAAGAATCATTATAAAACATACAACCCACACAAAATGACTTCACTTTTCAGTCTTGACATTTAAAACAAAAATATTTTCAATTATTTAAAGCTGTTGTAGTTAACATTCAAGACTTGGAGAGAGAGCAGAAGAGAGCAGAGTTTCGGCTGTGTCCAAAATCATGCACTACTCCTTCCTCACTATAGGCTATAGGGAGTTAAACGTGGAGGACTATATAGTGAGCTCATCGGTCGAAATAAGTTTGAAGTTTAAGAAAATTAAACGCCCCGTTCACCCAGATTTTAGATTACCATAAATGTAATACAAATACAATGAATTTGTAACATTTATTTATGCATTTCGTCAAAACTTACACTAAACTACCCATGGCGGTCGTACAGCTACGGCAACTGAGCTCCTTTACAGTCTGGCGTAGCGCGTAGCGCGTAGCGCGCAGCTCGCAGCTGCCCCCCCCCCCACCTAGCACCGGTGTGGCTTTGTTATTTTTTATCAAAGTGAGCACGACTTGTGTGCCTTTTGATTGCAATCTGGAGCAAAGCACTACAGCATGATTTGACTTTAATTCAGGCAGCACTGAAATCAAGGATGTGGCAGCAGAGAGCTGGAGCCGTTGGTTTGCCAGCTACCCAGCTACAGCCTAGCGGTGAGTAGGTTGTAGTTCCTTTAGTTATACAGCCATTTGCTGTTTATGTGTTTTTGAACAACCGATTTTAGAAATTATTAAGAATGATGGAGATCCAATACCTTCATGTTTGAATGTCTAGCTGTCCGAATAGAAGAAAATTATGTTATTTAAAACTGGGCGGCACTACCCAGCTCTATTGAAAGGTGTCGCATTTACAGACTTGTGATTGACAGACAAGGTGGATCAGGGAAGAGACGCCCTGATTGGTCAGAAATTAGCCTAAAATCGAAATGGTCTCATACAGAGGCGGTCAACTCGAAACAGGTATTCCCACAGAGCATTTCACTAGCTAATAGCGGGCAGCTGGCAATGGCATTTCTAATATTTTACACTCAAATGATAGCTCTGAAATCTTACCTACTGCACCTTTAAGTCAACACACCTAATTATTCTTTAGAACAAACGTCACCCACAACCACAATTATTTTCCTTTTTTTTGCAAAGATAACAAAGATGGCAAGGGGGCGTTGTAGTCGTCACAGATGCTCTTTTGGGCGCCGAGAGGTCATTCAATGTCCTGCTGGTTGAGGCAGATGCTGGCCAGCGTCTTAAACTTCGGCCCAAGCGTCTCAAGAAACTCCAGGCCATCCGGGTCGTCTATTCCACTGCAGCAGCCCACCGATCCAGCGGCCGATCCCTCGCCCTCATACTGGTACGCGTGAGTCAAGTCGTGTCCAGGACACACGTCCAGCCCCCCACCAAAATAGTCCAGCTTCTGCAGGGCAAGACAGAGTGACCATGCTTACTTTGCATTCATGTACAAACATACCCTGTTATATATGTATATTATATGTATATATTACATATTATGAACACAATTTCAACATGTAGGAATTGTAGGCAAGTGGATTGCATCTTATTCCTGCATGTTTTACTGCCTTTTTTCTACTGGGATAATTGTAGTTGCTTCGTAAAACACTTTAGATTTAAGGTAGAATACCATACACGCATATGAAGATCTCAAGATATCTCAACAACTCAAATCTGCTGTTGTTAACCTGAAACAGTCAACAGTTGTTTTGGCTCTCATGGTTGTTTCTTGTTGCATTTGAACAAAGCAGGTGGAGAAATACCTCTTCGAGGTACAGCTTGTTGGTCTCCCAGGTGTTGAGCATGGAGAGGTTGGCCTGCTTTTGGTACAGCAAGTCAGAGTAGTTGGCGCCACCCTGGTAGTGCACCCCCCCAGAGCTGTAGAAACTGTTCTGGTGCTGCAATGAATTCATGAAGTCCCGGCGACCGGTGTGGTACAGGTTCTGCTGGCCCATGTTCTCGTTCTGGTCCAGTATCCCAATCCCCCCGCTGTCCTTCGTATCCACCCCCCCCAAAGTAGGAAGCATGAGCAGATCGGACGATTTCTATCGAGGAAAAGAAAAAAACGACGTTTTTGCATACAGATGGTTTTGAGCTCTTGCGATAATGTCGTTTTTCTGCAAATCTGTGAGAAAAAATTAATTAAAAAAATGTCCTTCCACATCCATCGTTCCTTTATAGGCCACATGAAACATGTATGTCATACATTAGATGAATGTTCCTTGTACAGCTCAGATTGTTATCAGACTACAACAACCCAGGCTTACTGTAGCTAGTGGAGACAGTGAGAGCAGCATTATAACCCCGTCGCTTAATGAAAAGGAAAAGTCTCCTAGAGGCATGCATTTTTTTTAATATGTTGATAGTGGGCAGGGACAAGCTCAAACAAGGGTTGGTGGTTGGATGTGTATGCACTGCAGGTATCGATTAATTCCTAAGCTGGTTTGCCTGGCGGCTGGCGCTAAATGATGTGCCTGTGTGATAAGACGCGTTCTCACCACTTCCTCGCCTGGAGCTTCTGTGTTGGACTGCAGCAGCATTCCTCCGCCGGACTCATCCATGTACTTCTTCTCTCCCATTGAATTGCAGACAAACACAAAGAGGAGGCCTACAGGGGAACCGTGAGAGGGTTGAGGCCGTAAATATATATTGCATTTACATACATTTACATTTAGGGGCATTTAGCAGGCGCTTTTGTCCAACGCGACTTACAATAAGTACATTTGTTAGGAGAAAGTGCAACACTAAACCGCTATCAGTAGAGTGAGGATTTCACAAGAACGAGTTTCAAACTAATTGCTAAGTTAACCCGTTGCTAGCATTCAACAGAGATAAGTGTGAAATTCCTAAGCGCAGAGCATCAAAGTAAGAGCCAGGACATAAAAACATAGAATAACTGCAAAGTACATTGGCTGTAAAAGGTTAAAAGGCTGGATAATAAGCTGTTGCGTGTATTGAAATGCCCCTCTAAAACACTATATTCAAAATCAGTGTATCAACGTATGTTTTACTTGTCAGAAATGTCAGTCGGAGGAGATAAGCATAAGCAACATATTTAGTCAGACCATTATGGGTGTGTGCTACAACCGATAAGAAGAACATTCAGTGTAAATCCTGGGCGGCGCAAAACACTTGTTTGCTATGGGACATGATCCATAGTCTAGGTCAACTGCCATGAAGTGCACGCCAAAACATGTCCCTGGCCTGACAGAAAGGTATGCCATGTGTCCACCTGTGCAGGATTTGTATTGTATCGTATACAATAGACTGGAACTATCCATTCTACGAAGAAAAACAAGTACTAATACTTTTTTTTTTCTTTGTAAAATGGATAGTTCCAGTCCTTTATTCCGACTGTTGTAAAAAACACACACCTGTGACCGCGTAACAATTCATTTTTAGTACTAATGCGCCTGTATGCTAAAGCCTGTATGCCAGCCTGTGTTGCTTGGCAACCATTTTGCTGTCTTGAGGAGCTATATTGCTTGGCAGAAAAAATATGATTTGTCTTCAATAAATGATCGCATTTTACGTTGCTGTGTGTTTATTTCAGGTAGTCTAGTGGGTCTACATTAAGTCTATAGTAACCATTTTAGTAACCGTTAGTAATGTGATGCCCCCTAGCTGCTCTAACATCACTGTTAACCCCCCGGCCTGTCGCACCTCACTGCTCGAGTTCAGACGGGGAAAAGAGAGACGTCCATATTATTATTATTCTGTCCCACTCACAGAGCATGAGCAGCATGGCCACGGCCAGCAGCACCGCCAGGACGCCCCACGCTCCCATGCTGACCGAACTCCTGCTGGCCACGCACTGGCCGCCCAGACAGCGACACACGCGCACCGTCACCACCTGGATGCTGCCCTTGTCCTGGAGGTCTGAGATGCGCAGGGGCACCTTGTACTCCCCCCGCGCCATGTCCACCGCCTGCTCCAGCACCACCGAGGTGTCTGGTGGAGAGGAGAGGAAAAAACGTTTTTAGATGTAGGGAATCTCCAGGCATACAAGATAATACAAGTCTGGTGTAAGCATACCTCATTGATTCATCAGCCAGTGTAGTTTCATGTAGAAACCCCCCCCCCCCATATACACAACAATACAGCCAAGGCCAAGTTCAGATTTTGCCATGTGGTATCTCCAGAAAGTAACCTAGTCAGGCTGGCTGGATACACAGCATCATACACTAGACTCCTCTTGTTAAGTTTGCAGTAACCGGTATGAGATCGCATACTTACTCCATGATTGGTGACCTATTACAAAACACATTCAATGATGAAATGTCCTGTTAAACTGATTAACCTCAAATGTATTTAAAAAAAAAAAAAAAGGGGATTACAACTGGTCTTAAATCAAATACAAACAATGGATAATGCAAACACCGTAGGTTGTGTTTACATGTGTTTACATGTGTTACAACACAGCTGCATGTATCCTACTGACCATTACTGACGAAGCACGCCGATATATAACTACTTTTACTTCAACATATGTATTCATTCCCCAATTATTGTACATTTGTACAGTTCTAAAACAAAATATATATTTATATAAAATATATTATGTGTGAATATTTTATGAAACCAAATAACTCTTGCTATTCATTATTTTGGATCTGATCTTATTATTTTAAAAAGCATAGGTGCCCTCACCAAATTAGCAGCTACGCTATTCTGCTAATCTTCAACCAATCATGTTAAATGTGCCTAAACAAGTCAAACATGCAAGTAATTAGCTCCAAAGTGTCAAAAGAGGGAGGATTGTTGAGGAGCAACAGAGTATGTGAACAAGAGTTCACCAGTTCAAGAGAATGAGATTCTTCAGAGGAGAAAAAGCAAGAAAAACAACTTCAGGACCGAGACAGAGATAAATGTGTGTGTGTGTGTGTGTGTGTATGTTAAGCATGTGTTATTTTAGTGAACTCACTCTGGACATCCCTCAGCCTCCATTTTCTCTGTGCCTCTTCAGCGAGTTGGAAGTTGAAGGGACTGGAGTAAGGCAATATGTCGGCATCGTGTGCGGTCACGGTAACCGAGCCCCTCTGTTCCTCGCTCTCACACAGCACCAGAACCTTATCCACCAGCTCAGGCACATTGTCATTGGCGTCCTCGATCACTAGTGTAACCATGCCCATGCCTGACTTGGAACCTGAGACACAAAAGTGGAAAGGGTTACTACCGGTCACTTCCTATAAAACCGGAAACGTTTTTACAGAACCGATGACAAGGTTATTTTGATGAGCCTGTCACTCCTCCTTGGAAATCTCCCTTTAACAGCACTAACACACACGTTCAGCTCTATACACATTTCACTTCTATAACAACCAGCACTACCCACTGGTAATTACTTGTAAAAGTGTAAGTGTTTAAGTCTAACATTACTTACAATCTACAATGGGCACAATAAGCACTCACTCAGATCAACAGCTTTGACGGTGATGTTGTACATTGCATTGGTCACCAGGGGAGACTCCAGGTCTATGGTGTTGGTCACCTTCAGCTCCCCTGTGGTCTCGCCCACACTCAGCCACTGGCCAGGGTCAGACATCTTGTAGTATCTAAATCCATGCACGCACACACACACACAAATGAAGGAATACGTTTCCGCCATTCAATTCAATTATAATTCAAACTAAATGTTGACAACAAGCAAGCTATATTTTTTAATGAAAAAGCAGCAGTCACTGTTTCATAGTGGATGGATGTAACCATGTGTGTGTGTGTGTAGTGGCTGCTGGCATCACCCAGGTGGGGGCTACACACTAGGAGTGGATGAGGTGCCATATCCTACACACACACACTCACTCTGTAAAGTGCTTTGGGTGTCATGAAAAGCACTATATAAATGCAAAATTATTTATTATGTATTATTATATATTATTCTTATTATTCTTATTCTTATAAATATTATGTTATTATGTTTTAACATAGGGAGAAGGGGTGGGATTTAATAAGCTTTGGCTTCTTCCCACTCCTTTTGAACACAAATAAGTGTTGAGCCTTGTTGTTGTTTCATTTTGTGTTTTTTTATTGTTTGTTTGTTTTTAATTGTTCATCTTTTATTTTGCGTTCAAATAAATTCTCAATCAATCAAATTCTCAATCAATTATTCCTTAGATAGTGACACATGTGCACATGTGGTACATATTACATGCATGTACCCCCAGAACATACCTGATCCCCGCGTTGCTCTTAGTCTCGGGGTCCAGAGCCTGGTAGGAGCCTAAGACAGTTCCATTGGGAGTGTTCTCCCTCACCTTGATCACTTTGTTGAGGGGGAAAAACTCAGGACCCTCGTCCACATCCCCCACACTCAGCTCCACGGGGATGCTGTTCCAGGAGGAGGAGGTTTTCACCAGTGGAGCTTCGTTCTGGGCAGACACGACCAGTTGAACCACCTTGCCCTTCTCGTGGTCCAGAGGCTGGCGGTGGGATAAGGTGAGATGCAGATCATGAGATAAAGGTTTCCGCACAAACAATTGAAATAATAACATGTTCTAATAGTGTCATTGAGTCGTGAAATATGGAATCGAATGTGTGCAAATATTATCTCGCAAATGCAATTTTAAAAATCTCTGAAATGGAACAGATCGGCCAAACGAATCAAAATACAAGATAGCAAACCTGAATAAAGATTGCATGTAACTGAAGTGAACTATGAACTGGTTAAGACAGCATGAGTCGACTTTTGACTTTCGTCAGCTGAGGTCAACTCCACACGGATATGCTAGCTGTGTCTATGTGACAGATGTAACACCAAGCCCATGTTAACACATTCATTCATTGGAGAATTGCTAATAATAACAGACTAACTATACCACCCTGGTGGCATATCAGCACAGAGATAGACATAAAAGGTTATCGCATTTGTAGGACAAGCTATGCTGCACACACAGGCGCACACACCCACACCCACAGCCACATCCACACCCACACACACACACCCACAACCACACCCACACACACACACACAGCTAAGGAATTTGATGAAATGTAACTCAAAGCATCCACATACACATGTATGCTAAAAGCCATTACAGAAATGGATATGCATATGTGCAGATGTGTATGACGTTGGCCAATGCATGTCATTGGCAATGCGTTTGACTACAATCAATTCACATTTTACACATAGCTCTAGGAGTAGCTTAGCTGCAGTTTTTAAACAGCCAGAATCACTGAGACATTAGACATTGAGACTGATTCATGGTTTACACTGTGGTGTTGGTGAAGATGTCCTCACTGTCCTCAGGATATAACATTCTAGACCCTGGTGTTGAGATTTCACTTTTGCAATGCAACCAAATGGGACCCATACTTTTACTTCTCTAAAAAGGTTGGGTTTTCTTTGTGGCGGTTTAGTGTCATCACTCACTTAAGTCTGAGTAAGTCTAAAATTACTTTTTGCATCCTGGTTCCAGTCAGAACAGATATGATTGCATTGCAATATTGCTAGGAAAAGGGTTGGGCAACAGTAATAGGCCTACTAGTCAAACACTATCACAAACAGGTCTTTTTTTTCTTGAGTAATTTCCAATATATTGCTTAATACGTGTGAAAAACGTATGGACCACTGACCACAATCTCAGACCATTGACGTCAATGGTTCAACTTTTTAGCACATGTTTCATTGGAAAGTCAAAAGAGAAATGTTTCTTTCACAATACGTGTATGACGCAGTTAAATCCTATTTACAGATACGTCTCAAAATAGACTCACTTTGACTACATAAAGTAGTCCCTCGTTGGTTTTGGGGTCGGTGTCCACCCTGAAGTTGTTGTTCTCATTTCCCTGGACGACCACAAACTTGGCCTTCCAGTTTGCGGTGTTCACTTCATCCCGGTCCTCCACAGGAATCCTCAGAACCAGCACATCTGCTCGGTTCTCCTCTACGCTGGCCTTGAGCTGTCCAGCAAAACAAACAGACAAACACTTTCGCTTATTAATTGCAAATACAATATAATACATTCTGAATTGAGATGCATTTCATTATTTTTTAAAGGTGACCTATTAATGGATTAGTTAAGCTAGCATTGGTGAAACATTACCAAGAAAACCACACAATGTGCCTTTGTTTTTGTATTAAGGCTTTTTTTAATCACCCAAAAAAAGATAAATGGTGATGAGCAGCATTACATTTGATTAAAGTACGGTTTTGTCCGCATTTATTCTATGTTTTTTAACCTGTAAAACGAGCTTGTCTAGTCCGAAGTAAGTTGGGTTGTGGTATGCGACCTGACAGTTTCACCCGCAGGTAATATAGCACACAACCAACAAAACAGTGATCAACAAAACCTAGCAAGTACAAAAGCCATTGAGTTCAGTACAAATGAACCCGTAGTGGCAGATAACATTAAGCCTATATAATGAGAAATATAAGCATAAAAAACAACGTGTAGCTCACAGAATGTACTGTTTGCATGTTTCAGATGAAGTATCTGAAGTATGTGAACAACTCACGCGTTTTAGCAAATATTAGATATTGTGTATTTATTGTAATGTATTGAATGAATTAGTAAAATTATGTTTCTCATTTTCTATGATTTTAATTAAAAGAATTTCCTCAAAACATGAATCTGGCATGGTCAATCTGTGCACAAGGACAAAACAGGTCCATCAAAAAACAAGTTTCATTACACAATTCTGTGAGGACCACACCTCTTTCGGCCTGGTTTGGTTTGGTTTCTGTTGTTTCTGTTGTTTCTGTTGTTTCTGTTGTATTCCTGGAATTGTTGAGTGGGCCAAAATACGCACCTGACGCTGACCAGGGGCATTTAATGTCTACCTGCCGGCCTTTTTGTACATTTAGTATTTTGCTGTTAGTCTTGTTCTGGTTTGTTCTTACTTCATGCACACACCCCACACCTCATTATCATCCACCACTGATTAACTGACTGTACAAACCTCGTGGTTATCTTGACTTACAAATAAAGATTAAGTTATGGTACTTGTGTGATTCGGTTTGGTTACAACCCAGAGCCAGGTTGTAACAAATCCACAGCCCCATTTGATTGTGTTCACACCCTAATACACCTAAGAGCATACAGCTCTGCGTATACAGCTTGGTTGAATATAATTTGGCCCAGCAGTTTATTCATTTGTGGCATGGAGTTGGTGTATATGTGATCAAAGTTGACATTGAAATGAAATGAAATAACACGACAATCAAGAATAACTACAGTGCAACCACTTCTCCCTTAAAGTAAAATAAACAACGTGAGGACGTTAACCCCATTGCTTTTCATTAGCTCAGTTCCTCAAACATGTCGACCAAGGACTCATGAATGATGCATGACCAAAAGAAAACTAAATAACTTACAACGGTTTGTGTGAAGGTGGGGGGGTTGTCGTTGATGTCGAGCAGGCTGACGGTGGCTGTGGCGGTGTTGAACAGACCGCTCCTCTCTCCATTCATGTCTCGAATTTCAACAATGACAGGAATCGTGGTTTGGACCTGAAATGTGCAAAAGCCAAGTCAATTAGGTAATTGATTCAGTTAATTCAGTGTATATTTATTGGTTATCTATTCAGAATTATTTTTCTTCTAAAGGCGAGCTCCTGAAGGAAAATAGAGGTGGAATTTGAACTCGGTGTCGACATTGCTGGGCTTATTGATGGCTTCATGAGAATGTGGGTCTTCCAACCTCTCTGTCCAAGGTGCCCGACTTGGTGGTGATCGATCCAGTCTTGGGATGAATGTTGAAGAGCGGGTTTCCTGTCAGCAAGGTGAATTTGATCATCGTGTGCAGAGTGCCCTGCTGATCCCTGTCCGTGGCGGCCACGACCCCGACCTCTATACCTGAGAAAGTTCAAGAAGCAGACTGAGAAACTTGACGGATGGATGTGTACCTGCGGCTGAAGTCTTGGTATGAGGCAATTTTACCAAGAACAGTTTTGCACAGAACATAATTAAAACATATTATACTGTTTCTGCATAATAATGTTTTATGTAGTATTATGGAGTCATGCTTCATCTTTAACACGTTGATGTAAACATGAACACACAGGCAGCACAAAATATTAGTTTAAGGCTTTCATCCATTGAATATTTTCCCCTGAGAGCTGACAACACTGGCTTTCAGCTCCACTGACCTGGATTTGACTGTTCCTCTACTTGAAAGTTCATCGATCCTGAGAAGGTGGGAGCATTATCGTTGACATCCATCACCAAGACGGTGATGTCCAGGGGCCGGTCTGTCTGTCTTCCTGTCAATACGTCCATCACCCTGGCTTCAAACTGAACACAAAACACACACACGTCTCCTTTCAGCATCGAACGCCCAGAATTAGAAGCAAACGTGGGCGCTAGTAAGGAGGATTCAACAAACTTCACGACTTTCAATCCACCATTCAAAAGGGGCTAGGACTAGTGTCCCGTTTGTGTTCACTGTGTGTGTATGGCACGCGGGCCGGCCGGGTTGAGTTACTCACCACCAGCTTAGGGTACTGCTCCCGGTCCACAGGCCCGTTCACTGTCACCATGCCCGTGTCACGCACCACAGAGAACAGCTTCACGGGGGGCTCTGACACTCCTGGACCGTGGATGGTGTAGTACACCGAGAAGTTCACAGACGAGTCCGACCCAATCTGTCAATGGAGAAGGGGGGGGGGGGGGGGGGGGTTTTTTGTTTTTAAAACCCAACCTGGAACCAGGCGTGTGGTTGGATGTTTAAAAAATTTGTATTTGAGTTGCTTATAACAACAACAAAAAACAAAATGAAAAAAAAAAAAAAAAAAACAAAA
>JAOPJH010069029.1:0-11278 GCA_027122575.1 Merluccius polylepis
CCCCCCCCCCCCCCCCCCCCCCCCCCCCCCCCCCCCCCCCGCCGGACTGGTGTGGGGAGGCGGACAGGTGAGGGGGACGGACAGTTGAGGTGGACGGGTGAGGGGGACAGGTGAGGCGTTTAAAGGGCGCGAGTCACGGGGAGACGGGGTGGAGGACACGCTGGCGTCGGCTCTTTGTCTGGTTAAAAACGTTAGGAGGGATGACCAACACGCATTATCATCATTATTATTAATATTATTAGTATTATTATTACTACTTAGTGGGGGTAGTTAGTATTACAGCCCGTGTCTCGCGCCGGGCTCGTCGCTCCGCATTTCAAAGCGACATAAAGAAGTGAGGAGTTGAGGAGTTGAGCCTCCCTTCCCCCCCCCGGTACCGGATAATGTGGACCCGTTTAAAAGCCAAACAGTGACCGGACCAACACCCCCCCCCAACACCAACAACATTTCTAAGATGGCTAACTACCGACTGTTACTGAGGACCGGAGGAGGAGCGGATCTCCTCCTCCCCCCGGTCCTGGGGGAGACGGGGGGGGGCTAACCTACACCGGGTGTAGGCCACCCAGGAGCCGGTCTACCCGGGGACCAGCCGCCGCCCCGGGTCCCCCCCCCCTAGTAGCTGGTCTAGGGGTCTAGGCTAACAACAGGAAGCTGGAGCTAGCTGGAAAAACCGAGCAGCAAAACGCCTTGTAAACACGGAGCCTCCCCCACACCCACCCGCCCTCCCCTGGGTGCGAGGGACGACACCCACCCACCCTCCTCCCGACACCGGTATTATGATAAAAGCAGGACCTACCCGGGTCGTCGTGTCGGTGGGTCCGCTGCGGAGTGCGTCTCCTCCGGTCCGCGGGGCGCATAGTGGCGATCAATCAATGGAGGATTTCATCTCCGCCCGCCAGGCCGAGCCAGTCGACCCCCGATGCGAGAGCGATCGTGTCATGTCAACCCCGGGGAAAAAGGGGGAGAAACGCATGCCAGGATACACACACACACATGTATGATATACGGGCACGCGTGTGCGTGTTTTTTCGGGGAGGCCCAGTTTAAACAACCTCCAGGTGTCGTGAACGGCGGCTGACATTTTTTACCGTTTTTTCCTCGATCGACTTCTCTGGCCTTACAAACAATGGTTCAGCTGCCAGCTCATTAATAATGGAGCAGCTGTGCAACCTCCACAACACTGCTGATGCACATGTGTGTGTGTGTGTGTGTGTGGAGGTGCAGCTCCACCTTCACACACACACAAGCACCAAGACTGTTAATTATGAATGCAATCCGTGAAATGTTCATGTTGTTTATTCTCCATACATTATGGGGATTGGAGACAGTAATTGCACTGCACATAAATCAGAAATACAAGCACAACTGGAAAAATTGGCATTTGGCAAATTGTGTGCCGGACAATAGGCCTACTGGTACAGCCAGGTTATTGGCAATACAATGTTCAGTATTAATAACTGGCACTAATCTTTCAAAAACAAAATACAAAATCCAAATCAAACTATTACAAATGTACAACCTAAATATATATATAACTATCTAAATAACTCAATATATTTCATATTGATGGATCTTGTGTAGTCAATCACTACAGTCCCGATGGCTCATCTTCTGTGGTGGCGCGTTCGGTTCTTGGGTGAAAGCAGGTTTTGGTCCGTTGCTCCGAGGTCTCCGTGTGGGTACAGAAACCCACGCCTCATCCCCCGCCTCTTCTTCCACCTCTCGGCCTCCCGGCACTTCCTGCTCCGGGTCTCGCCGACGGCCTTCGCGCCGCAGCCCTCCTCCTCATCCGCCCTCCTCCTCCTCTTCGGCGGAGGGGGCCCCTGGCGGGGGTTCCTGAAGGGGTCCGCGAGGTAGGCCTCCTCGTCATCGGAGCCCCCCCGCGCTCCCGCCCTGCATCGTCCCAGCAGGCCCCCCTGGCGCCTGGCTTGAGCCTGCCGCCGCAGCTTCTTCAGCTCCTGTTTTTCCCGCCGCCGCTCCGCCTTGATCCTCTTGCCCTCCCTGGAGTGGGGCCCCGGCTGCTCCCTCCTCCGGTTACCGGCGCCGCACTGGGCCGGCCGGTTGTGCTTGTCGCCTACTTTCGTCAATTTGCCGTAGTGCGGCCGCTCCGAGAGAGGCAGCGAGCGCATATCCCCGAGCTCTGTGAACATGCATTAAAAAAACAAGAGCCACTCACTGATGTGTGCAGTAGTTCACATTCACCACTTCAGGACATCTCAAAGAGTCGTTTTTAAAAGTGTGATGACATTTATTAGTTTCATTTTTTTTTCTCACAGCTTGATGTGTTGAATTTTTTATTTATATAATGTCATTAAGAATGACATCCTTCGTACCGTATCAACTGCACCATGTAATTGAAATGCTCAAGCAATTAAAGTTGATAATTATACTAAAACCCATTTTAATGCAATCTTTAAATCTCCAGACCTGAACCCTTAGTCCTTATTAATTCGCCGTTCCTTCCAAGTGAGCGCAGCTCCGTACGCGTGGATTGATTTGTGTTCTTCACTTAAGTCTAGTGCTATCCATTACCAAAATAAAACTTTGTACACAAGGGCATTGCGCACGGGCTGCCGCCTCACCTTGGGCCCTTCTCTGCATCCTGGCAGAAAGTTCGCTCACTTCCTCGCCTGTGTCGTAGTGGCAGACGTAAGGGAGTGACGGGAAGGTCCCGCTCGTCATCCTCTTCTTGGCACATTCCTGCCAGCGAGAGAGACACATATGACTTGTCATACAAGGGGAGATGGAGGGCAGAGGGTGAGCCGGGAGGCAGATAGAGACGACGGCACAAAAAAGGGGGCAGGGTGGAGGGATGGAGTTCATCTGGTTGGTTACTTACGTAGCCGTAATGGCCGCTCTGAGAGCAGTTGTAGCAGTGAATAGAGCAGCTGATGTCTTTAGGAGTGTGGCGTGTTTCTGGCTTGAGGGGAGCCTCAGCTCTGACCTAAAAAGAAATAATGTTATTCATAATCAATATTCATGCTAGCTGTGTCTGGTAAGCTTTGATGGAGAATCTGACTAAGCAGTGTGTGAATGAGAAAGGTTTCCATTCAAAAGCTTTCCAAGTACAGGCCCAGGCACAAAAGCATTTCTCCTGGCCGGATTCATATATTATCATATATCAAAGCAAACAAACTTACTGTCAAATGGTACTGTCTCCATGTGTCCGGGCAGGCCTAGAAAACATGAGAAAACAAAACAGATATTAACACACAACACACACACACACATTCAAAGGAAGACAATGTACCGGTAGCACAGTTAGAGTTAGAGTTACTGTTTACAACATAAGAAGCTCATGGTGAGCATGTTAACACACAAACCCAAATCAGACGGAGAACTCCCCTCAGACAACTTACCTCAGCCAGGTGTCCCGTCATCCCACAGCGTAGACAGTGCTGATCCCACAGAGGGCGCTGGGGGCAAGGCGCGTTGCCGTGCGGGGGCAGACCACAGCCGGGGCAGTGGCGTCTGGGGCAGCCCCTTTGGCGGTGGCCCCGTAAGCCGCACAGCGAACAGGTGGCTTGCCTCTGTATGTATGCGAAGGGGAGAGAGACATTATTTCGCGAGTAATAATTCCACATTCATTTCCAATGCAGCGCAGTGTTGGTTTATTGAATTCAAGCCTACACTGATTGTCAATTTACAACGATTGTAGCCCGTTTGCAAATAAATGTATGAATTATGGGATGGAAATCATGTTCGCATACATCTATAAATGCATATCACACATAACAAGGCTGCAAGTCGCTCAGCTAGATTTTTTTCTCTATATAGAAATACTAGCCTATTTGTGAATATTGTATATGTGAATATTGTATCTTGTATTTAATCCTATCACTGCATGTAAAAAGAGGAGGTAAAGGTGTAGCATACCACACCACTGCTATGTATCAATATATGTGAATACTGGCAAAATATACAGCAGCCTTGTCGATGTGTGCTTGTCTGGGTGTGTGCCTTCACCTTGTGGCTGGGACAGACCCTAGCCAAGTGTCCCGTCTTGTTGCAGTTGCGGCAGGTCAGAGAGCGTTGAGGTGCACAAAAGTATCTTTGTAATGACCGATCGGTACCACACTAGATCATGTGATTGGACACATGAACAAAAAAACAGAGCCCAAAATGAATTTGTTATTTATGTTATTTGCAATTAAAATCTAAAATTAGAAATAAGTTTAAACTAGCTTGTCTAAATAAAAGCTGTCATAACTGATCTGTATGTTTGGATATTAATGATTGTATTACTACAACATTTAATCAAATTTGTTACAGCTAAGTATTCACAAAGAATTAGGCTACCTTGTCTTTTTCCGTAACAGCCCAGGAAGGGTCATCTGATTTCAGACATGGAAAGAACAGCAATTGAGAAAAAATTAGCTCCAGAATTGTTTGCCTTGTATGCGATATATATCTAATATCCATCCCCAATAATTTACAGCCATTATAATGCAAAAACATCAGATCGACTATCAAAATTAATAATTAGCCTAGCTGCTGCCTTAAAGTGAATCAAAAGAGTTGAATATAGGTCATGCATTTTAATATTCTACTTGTTAACTCTAATAATAGCTTTAAGTGATGGTGATGGATTTGCATTTTCATTGTTTAATACAATACTATTGTGAGTCAGGCAGGGCATTAATCATCTCCAGCTGGCTCCTGCAATTGGCAAATCTGTTTAGGGTGTATGTCGGCTGATAATGATCGGTGGCGGATCAATCGGTGTATCACTGCATGGAGATCAAACTTAAAATTTGACAGTACAAAGGGAAGTCTTATTCTAATACAAGGGAACTCCAGTTTGCATGCAGAAAATATGAGGGAATGTATGAATGTTTTCTGTGACCCAGATCTAAGTTACTATGCATGTCATTAAAGAGCAGGCAGGTGAGCAAGGACATTGGACCCAGTACTTTCGAATGGGAACCGATAGATACTGGCAGGTACCGTTTCTTGTTTAGAGATTAGCCCCTATTCTTTGCAGATTGCGGAAATCTGTAATGACAATATTTTAAGGTCTTTCTTAACCATCAAAGGAACCGCTGCACATAGAGACCCATTGTCTAGAATCTGGAAAGATTATCCAAGCACTAAAGTACAACCTCAGCCCCGTCTTGGGTGAAACATGAGAAATTGAGATTGCTATACCTGATTGGCTGACTGGCCCACTCTTTACAAATGAAAAAGATCACGTGGCACTAAACATTTTCGATTGAATAGTAATTAGATTTTCCATATTAAGCTTAAGATTTATTATACTACATTTAAACCATAATATCCCAATTACCCACTTACTTGAACAATTTTCCACCTATCCCAATCACAAAGCAACACGCTTACTGGAGGCCATCATTTAGCCTGAGTGAGATGTGTCTGCAGGATTGTCATGCGTTGTCATCCTCATCCTCACCATCACTTTCAGAGCCGCCATCAGAGCCACTGCCACTCCAGTAACCCAGGTTGAGCTGGAGGTCTCCATCCCCCGCCTGCGCCTCTCCACCCAGGATCATCCACTCCTCGATGGGCTCATCATCAGAGCTCAGCTCCTGGTCTCCATCTGGGCTCGAGTCCCAGACAGTGGAAAGGGGGAAGGCCAGCACCAAGGGGGGAGATTGACCTCTGGTGATCCTCGGGGTCTTTTTAGAGCTGTAAGCCTGATGGTGGAAACTGATTTCCAGTTCACTTTCCGAATTGCTACAGCCCTCACAATAAAATGGCACCTCTTGGCCTTTTCCACCTCCTTCATCTTCAACTCCGTGTGGTTTAGCGCAGTCCATTATTAAACTGTAATATGGGTACTGCACTGAGCGCAACAGCGCCACCAAACGACCAATCACGGTTATGACACGTCAATATCATTTATAGCAATAGGATTATCACCCTAATATATATTTGACTAAAAAGTAAACTTAACGTAGGTACAAATAATAGTAATAACGAACATTATGCACTGTATGAAGCTCAGCATCAGATCTACATAGTAGGAGTTAGCATGAGGACAGCACTTCTCTAACCGGCTAGCTCTTCAACATAAATAGCATTTACCAGCTAACGGTAGCCTCGGTAGTCAAGACCGGGGACGGAAAACGAAAAGCAGTTTAAACGTGTTAATGTCTCCCGGAAAACGAGAGGCTTGGTGGTGTTTTGGCTTCTGAGATTAATATGTACTCATAGGCTACATAGCATAGCATAAGATACATGCCGGGTGTGGATGGTTGAACGCTTAACCAAACAGAACTTTCCCGGAGTTTCCGGAACAAAACCCGCTGGACAACCATAACGAAACCCTCAGTGACTTAATTGAATACTTTATTGTCATATCGGTCCAATGTTTGTAAATATAAATATAACTAAACAATTTGTTAACATATAGATTATCAGACCAGACGACATGAGTCATTAAGGTTAATTCACTTTCTTTCTCAACTCAACATGTGTGTGAAGATGATATGAAGACTGTGGCCTCTACTGGGAGGCCGACAAACAGGCTTATCTTGCTTATTGGTCCAAGTCAAGTCCACTGGTCTCGGTTTGCAGCTGGGCGCCCACCACGCCCACAGGAGGTGAGAGAGGTGTTGTACCAGACCTATGACCCCTGAGGTTGAAATTAATAAAATACCCCCTAAACATTTCTGATCAAAGACTCGCTAAACCAACTGTGAAAAAAAACAGGACCTGAACCCACCTGACCCCAGCTCCATGATCTCAACTATGTGATACTTAGTGTGGAAAATATATAATAAATATCTTAACAATAAAGGACATATAATCACAAATCAATAGAAGTAAATATATATAATAGAAATAGAGAGAAGCGTTGATCTCACAGGGCAAATGAAGATAGCATTGAATTCAAGTGAATCAAGAATTATCACGGTCAAACATTCAGGATGACGTGAACACTCCCACCACACCATCTGGTGTGGTGGGAGTTGATACAGAGAGTTGTAGTTGCAGCTTGGGAACTGGGTGCCCAAGTAAGGAGCCACGTGTCCTTTGAAGATTAGAAAATGAGAAATAAAAAGTGTATGAAAATCATGTGTACAACTGCATAGACAACAATAGCTTGAGGCATAACCAAGAGCAACCAACAGCATCCACCCCTTAGGTGGAGTTCATAAAAGATATTCATGAAAATGGCTAATGGTTTTTTATTCAGTTCGCTCCATGGACCGACTCGATTTGTCTTAACGTGTTAAAATAAATCTTACTTTGCATTTGTATCTTGTCCTATCCGACTGACTCCTTTCTTAAAAAGACAAAAGAAACAGAACCTGGCGTGCTGAGTTTCTTACTACTAACCCTTTTATGGAGTGGTCTCTTGGGACCTGATTAGAGGGCGAGTTAGTGTCAGCTTTGGTTAATGTACCATTCAGCCGTCTTCTCCTTAAAACACTGCAGTACCTAGAGGAGGAAGGGAAAGAAAGAAAGAGAAGTTCCTGGCAGCAGACTTAGTTTTTGTTTTGTCGATTTCGGTTCATGCACCAGCAAAAGGGCCACCCGTGCTATTATCACCAACCCTGTGTCCGTTCCTAATCCTTCAGACTTTCCCATGACGTTTAAAGTTAGATGGGTATAAAAACATATCTTTTCACAGAGACTTACTGGCTAGGGCTGCTGTGGTCAGTGTTGCCATGGCGAGCAGTGATGCTGAATGGGTGATCCATCACGTCCTGCGGTGCGGTGCGACGCGCAGCCCAGCATCCAGCTGCAGCATCCTCTTCCCCAGGTCCACAAAGTGCAACTCATCCAACTTCTCTTTTTGGTTTAAGAAAAGTGTGTTTTTGTGAACTGCTCTTCCCACAAGATGTGTCAGCTAAAAATATAAGTTCACATTCCACTTTGTTAACATGAGACCGATATTAATTCTGAATTTAAAAAATACAATTAGGGATCCCAGGACACATGGGGTATCCAGCGAACATCTCAGCGGCCACGCATCCCTGAGCCCAGACATCAATGCCCCGGTGAAAGGGAGGCCCAATAAATCTCCGGAGCCCTCAGAAAAGGAGAAATAGGAATACATTAGTGTCACCGCTTCAACTGTAAACTAAGAGTCGAGTGTTGGTGTGAGTTACCTACCTGTACCATTGGGTTCCAACATCAGCTCCTACCTTAACCTGAGACCAGCCAACTGAAAGATCATAAATATCAGTTTCATGAAGGGTTCAACTCTATTGACATTGTCAGTTATTTTCATTTAATTATTTCCCTTGCGCTCATCTTCCACATTAAACTGAACCAAGGAGCAACATTAATGTAATAATTAAGAACACAATTCGATGTATTTTCGAGCAATCACCAACAGCTGCAAATTCTTGTATGTAGAAAAGCCAAAGTCATTTCCCATAATACTCCCTTTTATGTTCTCAAAGAAACCATGTTCTACAAGTAAAAGTGGAATATTGTCGATCCGGAGGTACAACAGACCTCAGAACAGTGCTGATGTCACCCATGGTCAAATCTTGCCTTCCCCCCATTTAACAAATCCCAGAGACTCACGTGCAGGAGCTCAAACTCCAGGTAGACGTTGCCTCCATGTAGGGACCAACCACTGCATCTCACAATGGCACACGTGTCTGTGTCCAGTTTCCTGTAAGAACGACCATGTCAGTCCTCCAGGTGGTGACATCTCCTTCAGGGTGACCTTTTCAGGATGGAGACCTGCGGATGTTCACTCTATCCGACCGGCCAACCAGGAGCGAGACTGGCAGGTCCCCTCTGTATCCAAAGATTACTCACTACTCATTTCACTTTGAAGTCCCTCAACAGATTCTCTCCTGGATGTTTCTTCATTAGAAGTAGAAATCTCAACAATAAATAAAATAATATAAAACCAACTAGCACCTTTAGGGCTTAATCACTAATATATGCTTGTCGTTACCTCGAAGGCCCCAAAGTGATTAATTAGAGAAAACCAGTTATTCCAGCCTCAGTGGCAGCAGTCTAGGAGCAGCATAATCATTAGGAGCTGCATGATGGAAGACAGGATCATCTCTCACCCTCTCACGGGGTGAGAGAATGGCACTTGTCTCTCCGGGGTAAGGGATAGGAAAATTAAAGGAGATGGGAGGTGGTGGTGGTAGGGATAGGGTCGCAGAGCGCTGATCTAACAAGAATTGCTGCTGACACTGGAGCCACATAAGCATGCAAGGGGAAGCAATAGGAGTCTGCTACGCACATGTGTACGCAAGTGTTTTTTCTTGCTGGTCAAAAATGTATCCATCAATGGGGGGAAACCTTAAAGGAAAAATGGCTTCCAATTGGAAATGTGTGAAAATAGTGTATTTGTACTATGCAATTGACCATCCCATGAATATTAATGCTCATCATTCTGCATTTCAGATAAGGGAAGTGGCATGTCCACATCCATCCCAGTAGCCCCCGACCAGTAAGCCCATAGTGATTTCAAACAAGGCACAGGTTCTGCCAATGAGAGCCACGGCTGTGGCTTACTAATGTAATTAGCAAGTAGCTCTGAATGTTGTTAAATCATTAGTTTTGGGTCAAATGAACACTTGCACAGGACAAATGGACCGGCCTCGATGCATCTAGTCAGAATTATTGGAATATATATTAGTACCAACTAGAACACCTTAATGTGAAACACAGCAAATGGCTATTAGGTACCATTAGCATCCATCAACAAATATAATTACATAAATATATTACTGCAAAGTGTACAGCAAATATTGATTAGCACTCTTTTATGTGAACAAGACCAATAAAGAAATTATGACCTATTTACAAAGCAGACAGGATGAAAATAAAGTATGCTTTTCATGATAAATATGTGACTCTCGACAAGGGCACACACAAGGGAGTTTACAGTTTGACCCAAAGACAAAGAAGGATTTGGGATCATAATTATTTAATTTTTTTCTTCCACACAGAAAGCAGCAAACATAAATGTTTTTTTAAATATTATATTCATAATCTTAATCAGTTATTACATCATAAAGTTCTTTCATTTTGTATCATTACCATTGATAGTTTATATATAATAGGTTTAAAGTTTAAGGGACTGTTTATCACTCGAAAAGGTCAGCGGGACTGTTGTGCAAAATATAAAAAAGACAAGAAATCCAAAGACAATCATTTCTTCCCTTATCCACCATCATCACTCTTTTCTCCTTCTGCTCACTCTAATTCCCGACTCAACCGCTTGTTCTGGACAAACACTTTCTACTAGCAGCCTTTGTGCAAGATAAATTGAGGAATAAAACATAATAAATTAACATATCCGGACAAAACAGGGCATCCAAAATCATAAAGAACAACTGAGCACGGCCATTAGCGTGTCGTCATCCTCGTCACTTTTCCGTGAGTGAGAGCTGAAGGATCCTCTCCAACTCCTCCTCTTCCTCCTTGCACCTCCTGGTGACAAGAGAAATTAGGAAAGCGGTGTCGTGGTGCCATGGAAACAACATCCAAACCAAGTCATCAGCTTTTAGCCGGTCAAAAGGGTTTCACTGAGACGCTTCCATTATCATCATTATGCCTAACTGGCCACAAGTGTTAATTAACCAATTAGGCGAGGCACCTGGGGACATGGTGCACTCTGCAGTAGTGATGACAACAAAATGGTGGACAGCAACCGAGGTAGCTCTGTCAACAACGCTTCAATTTAAAAGGTTTCAATTTGCTAGGCCACGGGCAAGGAGGTTCTCAGGAAATGACAGTAACTGGCTGAGTAGTGCGTCCGAGAAGATACATACTACTGTTTCTTCACACAAAAGTATGTTGAACGATAATGCACATATTGAGTATGTAGTGCATGGTATGTGATTTTGAATGGAGCCATAGACTAACTAACATAAATGCACTTGCAAAATGGATTCCGTATAATGCATTAATTATACTCTGGATTCTTAGCCCTACAGTTAGTGTCTAGTAGTTAGTAACTGTGTTTAATTCCGAAAAAAACACTACGAAAAAAATTACTTTGCATTGTTTTGTATTTGCAGAGCTTTATGCAAACTCTGACCACCACAAAATGCATTTCAGTAGTCGGTTAGCGCTACCGACATGGAATAAAAACATCCCACACACCTAAAACATGACACAAAATGTCTGGCTCCAGGTGCCAACCTGGAGTACAGCACAGTGTGTGGAGCGATGAGCTCACCTGTCGATCTCCTCCTGCTCGCGGCACGACAGCTCCATGGCCAGCCTCAGCTGCTCGTCGAAGCTGGAGACGGGGAGGCCGGCGGGGGGCTGCCTGGGTGCGGCCAGGTGTGGCTCGGCCAGCGTGCTGTAGGAGGGCGGGGACACGGCG
>JAOPJH010069037.1:0-11277 GCA_027122575.1 Merluccius polylepis
GACAAGATGGCGGCCGTTGAGTGTGGAAAGTGTCCATCGGTCCACACTCAAATTTTAGATCGTTTTGAGTGCGCCACTGAGGTATTTCCAGTGCACTGCGTTTTTCGCAAAGTGCACTCAAAAAAGTAAGTGTAAGTATAGAAGTGCGCGATTTCAGACACACTATATGTTTTGCCTGCCTCGCCCCCGGCCACACCAAACTGAACTACCCTGCTAATAACACCTCCCAATCGCAGTCTGAGGGAAACTAGCTGACCTGTATTCAGAGGGAGGCAGTACAGGTCGCATCACAAACTCCCAAACTGATGACATGTCTGATGTTGAGACAGTTTACACATCTGTAAGAGACTCCTCCCCCCTTGTCGGTCGTAGGTCCGGGGGGGTGTTACGATCGCCCGCCCCACCCGCCCCCGTCGACCATCCTGCCAGAGAGTAAAAAAATAAAAAAATCATAATGTGTCTCTGGTATTGTTTAGGGGGCCGGGCCAAATGTGGAGGCGGGCCGTATCCGGCCCCTGGGCCGTAGTTTGGGGACGCCTGGCCTGCAGCATCAGTGAGACAGCTGAGATGAAACTGAGAGAGGCTGGGCTGATATCGGACCAAGAAAAGATTGATGTGAATGTAGTCCTTGTTGGATGTGGCGGACTTCGTGTTACGCCAAAAAGTGCTTTTGATGTGGAGATGGAAGTGTATGGCTGTAAGATGTTGGTTCCCACACTTGTTTCAGGACAGCATGATGACTTGATACTAGGGACCAATGTTATAAAACACATCCTGCATCAGTCTAAGCAATGTGAGTCCTATTGGGAGACAATGTCCGGCCCCTGCCCAACCACAGACCCAGAAACTGAACTGTTCCTGTCTATGCTTTCTGGTCTGAGCCCCTGGAAAGGTGAATATATCCCTGACAAGGTCGGTACAGTCAGGTGTAATTCAGCCACCTTACTCGAGCCTGGCCGTGAGTATCTCATCTGGGGAAAACTGCCCAAAAACACTGCTGTTTCCCCAGGCAGCACAGTCATGACAGAGCCCACGTCATCCCGCTCAGCTCCCAGAAGTGTTTTGGTTGCAAAGATTGTAACTACCTTGTGGGGAGATAGGTGGGTCCCACTGAAGATTATCAATACATTTGACAAGCCTGTGCTGGTGTGGCGCAATGCAAAGCTGGCTGACGTCTTCCCCTGTGCAGCGCTTGAGGACATGAACGTTGCTGAGAGCTCTGAAGTCCCCCTGGTCAGCTGCACCCAATCAGCTGTGCCACCGTCTGCTGATGCGAATTCTGCCAAAGACAAGCTCAGATCAGTTGGGCTCAGTACTGTTGATGTTGAGTCATGTGAAGTATCAGAGAGCTGTAAGAGGAGGATGGCTAACCTCGTTTTGCAGTACGAGGACGTCTTTTCATGCCATCATCTTGACTGTGGGGAGGAGAGAAAGACTTTGTGCACCGCATACACCTGTCAGACAGCAGACCATTCAGGCTCCCATACAGGAGAGTGCCCCCTGGCCAGTACCAGAAGCTACGCCAGGTGCTGAGCGAGATGGAGGAAAAAGAAATCATCCAAAAATCAACCAGTGAATACGCATCACCATTGGTGCTTGTGTGGAAAAAAAACAGAGATCTGCAGATCTGTACAGACTTTCACTGGTTGAATAAGAGGACCCTGAGGGACGCTCATCCCCTTCCACACCAGGCAGATTGTTTGGCAGCGCTGGGAGGCAACTGTCTTTTCAGCATGATGGATTTGACCTCCGGTTTTTACAACATGCCACTCCACGAGGAAGACAGGAAGTACTCAGCCTTTACCACTCCCATGGGCCTGTATGAATATAAACGTCTGCCGCAGGGTCTTTGCAACAGCCCTGGGAGCTTCATGCGCATGATGACCAGCATTTTCGGGGACCAAAAATATCTAAGTCTGCTGTGCTACATGGATGATCTGTTGGAGTTCGCACCTGATGAGGAGACTGCCTTGCTACGCCTGGGGATGGTGTTTGAGAGGCTGCTTGGCCATAACTTGAAGTTGGCCCCCAAAAAGTGCTTCTTCCTCAGGCGGTCTGTGAAGTTTCTCGGCCACGTGATTGACGAGAATGGTGTTTCAACAGACCCCAGTAAGGTTGAGAACATCACAAACATGATAAGCAATGACCTCATGGAGCCTGATGGTGTGACCCCATCCCAGAAGCGGATACGATCCTTTTTAGGGATGATAAATTACTATCAGCACTTCGTGCCAAGGTACTCTGCGATCGCCAAGCCACTTTTTGCTCTGTTGAAGGGTGAGAAAAGAAAGGGCAAACGACACAAAAATAGACTGTCAAACAGGAAGTTGTGTGCGTCTGACTGGACACTGGAGCAGGAACTGGCTTTTCAAAACCTGAAGGCTTCACTGGTCCACAGTGTCGTCCTGGCTCATCCTGACTTCTCCCGTCCCTTCATGCTGTCGACTGATGCATCCTTGGACGGCATAGGTGCTGTTCTGTCTCAGATTCAGGAGGGCGAAACACGAGCCAGACCAATTGCTTTCACCAGCAAGTCGTTATCTCAGTCCCAAAAGAACTACCCAGCTCACCGTTTGGAGTTTCTTGCTTTGAAATGGTCTGTCAGTGACAAGTTCAGCCACTGGCTGAAAGGCCACAAGTTCACAGTCTGGACAGACAATAATCCGTTGACTCACATCCTGACGAAGCCGAAGTTGGACTGTTGTGAGCAGCGCTGGGTGGCCAAGTTGGCGAGTTACGATTTTGATATCAAATATGTTCGTGGTCGGCAGAACGTTGTAGCTAATGCCCTGAGCCGTGTGCCTTTTGTCAAGGAGAGTGTTGGCCACAGGCTGCTTGCTGAACCCTATGCAGGTCTTGCTGATGTCAAAGATATGTCAAGTACTTTTGTCAAAAATGCTTTCCGGTCATCCAGTGGTCACAAGAATCTCTCTCCAGCTAGTGACATTGCCCAGTCCTCATGCAGTCCACTTCGCATGCACAGTCTGTTGCTATGGAGGATGTGTCTGCTGTGCTATAGTCGCATGTTGAGTGGGATGCTGGTCCGAGGACCCGTGCTGTTGAAATGTTGCAGTATCTACCTCAGTTGGTTCCACCTGGACAGGACGCCTTACCTGCCTACACCAAAAAGGACCTCCGTGATAAGCAGTTGGAGGATAGGACTCTCTCTCGTGTACGTCAAAGGCCTTCTCGGAGGGAAAGGTTTAAAGAGTCTGTGTCTGTCACAGGATACTTGAAGAACTGGGATAGGCTGACTGTGAGCAATGGTGTGCTGTACAGGATTTCAAGGGACCAGAAAACCAAGGCAAAGCGTTTCCAGTATGTTGTTCCTGACTCGCTCAAAGCTGAAGTTCTGCATGGAGTTCACGACAGAGCCGGACATCAAGCTCAGTGCAGGAGCCTAAGCTTGACGAGACAGAGGTTTTTCTGGCCAAACCTTGACCAAGACGTAAGAGACTATGTCCGTCATTGTCAGTGATGCATCGTCAGCAAGACTGTTGAACCTGAGGGGAGGGCTCCCCTGGAAAGCATAACGTCATCCAGGCCACTGGAGTTGGTCTGTATTGACTTTTGTTCTGCTGAAGACTCCAGAAACAAGTCCGTCGATGTCTTGGTGATAACAGACCACTTCACAAGAATGGCTCAGGCATGTCCATGTAAAGATCAGACGGCTAAGCAGGTGGCAAGGGTTCTCTGGGACCGGTATTTCTGTGTCTTTGGATTCCCAGAGAGGATCCATAGTGACCAAGGAGCTAACTTTGAGAGTCGGCTGATAAGTGAGCTCCTCAGGGTCTCAGGTGTCAGGAAATCACACACGAGCCTTATCACCCAATGGGAAACGGCAGTGTGGAACGATTCAACCAGACCTTGGGTGGCATGATCCGTGCATTGTCCCCTGCAGAGAAAGCTGACTGGCCGCGACGCTTGCAGACTCTGGCTTTCATGTACAACTGCACAGCCCATGAGACGACGGGCTATCCCCCCTTTTACCTCATGTTTGGCCGTGTCCCTCGCCTACCTGTTGATATCCTTTTCCGTTCTGTCCTTCATGACTCCGCTGTTACGAGCTATGACAAGTACGTGGCATGTCTCACCGATGCTCTGAAGGAAGCGATGGTGATTGCCCAGGACCATGCTGCGAAAGAGCAGAATAGACATGCTCAGCTGTACAACAAGAAAGTGAAGGGATCCAGGATTGAGATCGGCGACAGAGTGCTCTTGGCCAACAGGAAGGAAAGAGGTAAAAAGAAGCTTGCTGATCGGTGGGAATCAACCATCTACACTGTGGTGGACATGAACACTGAGACACACACATACAGGATTCGCGACACAGTCACTGGACAGGAGAAGGTGATCCACAGAAACCTGCTGATGCTGGTCAATTTCCTCCCTGTGGGTGACACATGTGGAATGTCTGATGTTGCCTCATCCACGTCTGTTACAGAACCCTCAGCTTCAGGAACTGATGTTGAGAGAGGGGGCGAGACCCTTTGCGGAGCTAGTGGACGCCTTGGCGCTGAAAGTGGCAGAGACTCACCTGTGACTGTGGGAGAGGGACAGGGTCCCTTGACTGATCTGGAACCTGTGGACTCTGAGAGGAGGACTGTAGAATGGATTACGCAGTTGTCTGCACCAAGTCTGTCAGAGGCAGATGCTACCGACATAACAAGCGTGACATGTGACTCCCAGGACCCCTCAGTCTCAGTCATGAGGACTACATGACAGATCAGGCTGTGACCTGCGATTCTGGCCCTGTGACTGTTGTGGACATTCAAGCACATGTGATGCCAGACCCCACCCTCGCCACTATGACACAGACAGACAATACATCAAACACTCTGCACTCTGTTGATCAGACCTCACTCACACACTGGGGTCATTCTGATGCGCAGAGACAGGTCAGGTCACGATTTGGTCGCTTGGTCAATCCTATGAATAGGCTCATAAAAACCATGTCCAGGCAGGATGTTGTTCAGGACGTTCAATGTTCAGGAAGTTCAATGTTAAGGCTGTTTGCAAATCTATGTTTAGGGCTTTTGCTGACTGATACATTAATCAGATAGCCTACGCCTTTATGGCTCTGGATAGTGGTTTTTTATTTTATTTTTAGTATTGATATAATGTGCCTCTGTTCTCATTTTCTTTTCTGTCATGGGCCTACACTGCACTATGTGTTGGGGTCTTGCGGGGTGTACAAGGCACCCTGTTGCCAGTTGCTGGATTGAGGGATAAGCGCTGCTCTCATACCACTTCATCCTTATGGGATAAATTTGGTGTTGGTTTTCTTTATGCTGACCGTGTCATTTGTCACTTTGTAGTGTTTTCTTTGGTACATACTGTGTAGCTGGTGCTCATGTTCGATAAAATTCAGTGGGGGTGGATGTAACAGAGTTAAAAATGCACTTTATCAATTCTCATTTCCAATTTGTATTTGTCAATTTTATTTATCATTTAATTATTGAGTATGTGTGAACTTTATCTTAATGAGTTATTTTAATTTACCGTTATTTTTATTAATGTTTCCTGCGGAAATCACTTTATTTTACGTCAACTTTTCTGTACCTCCTAAGCTTCCGTAGCGCCGACGTACCCTCACAGTGCCGCTGTGCATGTTGAGGGTAAGTTGTGTGGAGAAATGCTGCTGCGCTATTTTACTGGTTTCTTTTGAAAATGAACCGTTTATGTTGTACATGTTAATGCAATATGGTTACCGTTAATGCTGCTATGTTACCCAGCTATTTTGTGCTGTTTTGACCGCTAATATAAGTTTTGTACAAGTTTTCAACTCACTTCTGGGCGCCATTTGTAACGCAGCAGACCACACGTCTTGTAGACAAAGTACCGCTTCAGACACCGTAGTATCCAGTTCTTAGTGGAACAAAGGTGCAGAAAAGGACCAGAAGGCAATTAATGTGTATTACTGTCTTCTGCAGGTATGTGCTTTTCCTTGCTAAATGTGATGATTTTGTTGTCTCTGTTTGATCTACGCACTGTTTTAATTTGCCCACCAGTGGTCACTGTTTTCCCTTTTTATATTGTGTCTCATGGTTTTGAGGAGACTTGTTGTTTAAGGTTATGTTTTCCTGTCAATTTAAAAGCTTTTGGCTAGTAATGTGTACACTGAGCTGAGAATGAATTGTAATATTAACTGAATGTATTTGTATGTAATTTGGAAGAAAAAGAGGAATGAAACCTGACTGCCGCTGTGCATGTTGAGGGAACAAAGGTGCAGAAAAGGACCAGAAGGCAATTCATGTGTATTACTGTCTTCTGCAGGAGCAAATAAATGCTGGAAAACAAGTCATTGAGTCGTCTCCTTACATGCCCTACCCACATCCGTTACACATGCGTGCTCCTTAATGACACATCTCTATTCACTGTAAGTTGCTTTGTGTAAAAGCCACTATGCTAAATAACTAACTGGTAACTAGACTGAGATTAGATTTCTTCTGGAGAGTGAAGTGGGGGTTTGGGATTAGGTCAGTCCAGGTGTGCCCATGCAGAGGAAAGAGACCTGGAGAGTTGAGGTTGTCCAGGTAGGATGTGAGATCTTGCCAGGGTTTTTGCTTGCCTTCCTCTGTGGCCTGCAAAGACAACATCAAACACACACTTCACACATGTAATTTCCGAAACAGAAAAGTGTTGGCATGCAAGAATCGTAGTTTTAGTTAAATTGTTAGTCGTTTTAGTGTTAGTTTTAGTCTTTTTTGTAATATGGGGTATTTGTCAGGGGTGAGAATAGGTCAGAAAAAGTATTGTATAATAAAAACTAAACAAAACATCATACCATTTAAAAAAATGTATTCACTTAAGATGAATGAACAACCATCCACAAAAGACAACAATTGAAGATGTGTGTCAGTCAAGTGTGTTTGTGTCATTAATAGAGGTCGACCGATTAATCATTTGGCCGATTAATCAGCGCAGATAGGACATTTTACAAACTATCGTTATCGGCGGGACTTGGCTCCGATAGGCCGATGGCTGGGCAGCCTCTATCGTCACGTGGGGACGAACATCACCGCTTTGCATAGAGGCTCCATATCGTATAGCATGGTCGTTTTTGCAGTCGAATTGCAGCACAACTATGGGCCAATGGCCGCCATATCTGATCATTTGAGGGCCACTTTTGCTGAAAATATCTGTGTACGTGTGATTAACTCCTGATGATCTAAACAACTGTTAAAGACCCCATGAAATGGCCTCTTTCTTCCTTGATTTAATGAGACGAGCGTTTTCTTAAAGGGGACCTATTATGCAATATGGCTTATTCCTGGCCCTTCCATGTGTTACATAAGTTAACTTAGACTTAATTAGCCAAGGCTGTTTCGAAAAAGAGTGCATTATTATCTCATAAAGGGCCATCATTTGCATAATCCAACCCTCTCAGGTTGATTAACCACTCCCATTTACTCCGTCTCGTAATGCTCCCAGCAGTGCCGCAAGACAATGCTAACTTAGTGAGCTACAACGACAACATGTCCAAGTTCAGATCCCAACACCACAGTAGTTGTGTTGTAGGCGGGAACACAGGTCCCTGCACACTCTCCCGACATGATGAAGGACAGAGTGGATTCACTTTATTTTTAACGGCAACGTCCCGGCTACAGTTAGCTCACAGTTGTATGTGTGTGATCATCACTTCATGTTGGACTGCTTCAGCAACGAGGGCCAGTTCACAGCAGTATTCATCTAAATGAATTGGTTGGAGCGGTTCCCACTGTACGTGACCGATCTGCAAACTTGAAGTCTGTAAGTATCACCATGTTTTGATATTATTTGCAAGTTAGTGTAGTTAGTATATTGCACTGCTGGTTAGCTAACGAGTTAGCAGTCTTAGCTACGGCCTTGTTGAGTGTGGAAGAAGTAAGACAACTAAAGTTGGAGTCAGGACACATCTTTTAACGTTATTTGTTGAAGTCAGGACTCATCTTAAAGTGATTTGTTGGGACCGGTGTCTGTCCAACGTGTCCGGTAAAGTAGAAACACACAAAAGCCTTGTATCAGATTTCAATGTAGTAACTGTTGAGAGAGGGGGGGTTAAACAGAGGCAAACAAAAGCTTAGTTTTCAATGTGGTTTGACTTGTATAAATGAAAAACATTTAATGGTTGAGATGTAAAATGTATGTTTATATTTGCACTCTATCTAGTAACTTAATTCTCGTACTAAGTTTTCAATCACTACTGATTTGACAATATTACAAATATTGTAGATAATGTATACATCAAACTTCATTCCCTGCCTTTAGGATGCACATCTCGACAGCGTATCCTCGGCCGCCCCAGCACCACCAGACGAAGCATCTGTATGTTATGAACCTGTAACGACTTAGCAGAGGCAACATGCGAATAGATTGTAACTTGTTATTTTATTTTTTTAACTTAATTTATTTTCACCTATTTTTTATTATGTACGTATAGATTTTGTGATATTCCACTGTTTTTCCTTGTTTATAGTTTTACATTATTATTGTATTGATATTCCGTAACTTTTATCTTTATTTACTTTTATACTGCTAGATAGCTTTACTTTTGTCCAATTATGTGACAAATTAATGTTTTTCCTCACCGGCGTGACTGAGGTCTGGTCGTAATTTGTTTGGTTATAGGAATCTAATTATTATTTTAATATATAAAAGAGGACGAATCGTCTTGCCCTTGTAAACAATATAATAACCAATGGAACCAGTTGTTATGGACATAGACGTCTTTACCCTGAACTTCAGTCATGATGCTCTAAATGATTAGGGGAGGATTTGAATGCATGCTATGTGGTGACTGGTGAGTGATAGTGCTCTTCATTACTACAAGGTGGAGACACGTATAAAGAGGGCACTGCTTCAGGAGTCATACTGTTAGGAAATAATGTTCTGTAACTTATCAGACATTATGAACATGTGGGAGCACCAAATACAGTTATAATACATACATTGTTGATGATGACCTACATGCACAAGTAAGTCACGTTTTGTTTGCTATTAAAGTTTTGCAATGTAATTTCTGTTGACATGCGTAATACATAAGACCCGAATGCAAACAGTTGTTCTCATCTTTATTGTCATGCACAGCATTATCCAATTTTATTCATATGCCAAACCACTGGTTATGATTATTAAAAAAAAACATGTCATGTATTAAAATACTATAAAATAGTTACTTGGCCATTCACCTATGCTGTAAACATCCATAGTCTACACGGAAACAATGTGTTTTCATCAATCGTCACCGTTTGGATCTCCCTGCAGCACGTTTTCTCTTTCAGTTGGCATTGTGGTATTGTTACCATTGAGAACTGTTGAGCTGGATTCTCCTCAGTGGACTCAGCTGACTCTTCCAATTCTGGGTCAGACTCCAGCTCAAACATGTAAGGTCCCACTGTTGTTTCTGTAGTCTCCGCCATGTTTATTGTAAATTCTTCTTTTTCCGGCACGCAAACTACTATGTTTACGGTAAATGACGCGTCAAGCTTGTTTACCTTGAGCAGCATGGGAGCTCTGCTCTCTGCCTCCCAAAACTTCTAATGAGGCGGCCAATCAGAGCAGAGCTTATTACCATACATCCCACTTCTAATGAGGCGGCCAATCAGAGCAGGGCTCATTACCATACATCCCCACACCCACAAAACAGCCTGTTCTTCAGAGTGGAGAAAATGAGATGTGACACATACACTACAGAAGCTGGATTTAGGAGTTTTTAATATATAAACTTCACTAACTTCTTGTAAAGACCCCAGGGAACAGTTTTTAAAAAGCGCAAAACAGTATAATAGGCCCCCTTTAATTTACATAACGCAGGATATTCACAGCATTTCAGTAGTATCTGATTCTGACCACCTAATTGTAGTCACTTACTTAATGTATGGAACTAGTTAACCCAACCCTTGTTGCACTGATATTTTAAAGCAAGTGATTGCCAAGTGGATTTTAGGATTCACTGTGTGTACCCTTGTCTAAATATAAGGGGTATGTGGACAGTGGTATGGGTGGTGGGACGGCACAGGAAGTAAGAGATCAACTGACCAGATGCTATCCGCTAATACTCAGCTTTTACCCCTACTAGATGAGGTAGTGCCTGGTAGGAGGAGCAAGTAGCAGGGGGGGTTCTTACCGTTTTGTCCCTGACCATGAAAGCACAGCACTGCAGGCCCGCCATCAGCATCTTGTGGGGGTTCCATGCCACAGAGTTGGCCCTGCAGTGGACCCACCACACAGGGGGAAATGTAGCACAGTGAACAGTGAGCGTGTGTTTAGTAAACACAACTAAAATTAAGATAAATGCACTCGTTTTACACTTGGTGTACATGACAACACAGAAGGTCAGAGTTGTTTAAATTTCAGGCAACTGAAATGGCATGCAGTGATGATAATACAAGTGCAATTACCTGCAGTTACCTGAATTTCCAGCCCACGATTAATAGAGTGTTCTTATCTTGTCGCAAAACTATCGGTGTTGATACCAGGGCTTATTCAGCACTTGTCTTTTCGAACATAAATACACTTCACCAAATGTTTTGTTTTATCGAAATGCACGTTTTTTCCTCACCTGTGGATGCCCTTCAGCAGGTGTTTGTGTTTGCTAGACATCAGAGCTGCTCCACCCCAGCATGCCTGAAGAACAGAAAAAACCCAAGAGGAATGTTATGGAAAAACATGCGTCAAATCAATGAGACAATGTGAAACGTGGAAAACACATCAATACGTGACATATAAGTGGATTCTGTGGAACTCTTTCCCTATTGGATTGCATGATGACCCACATCAACATGTAGCCACAGGTTGTGTTGCTCACAGATGTCCGCAATTTCCTCTATTGGGTCGAAGGATCCCAATACTGTCGTTCCGGCTGTGGCACTGACCATGAAGGGTACTGCTCCCTGAAAACACCCCCCGCCACACACACCCCCCACACACACACCACAGTAAGTTTTACATGGAATGGAAATGAAATGAAAAACAAGGGAAATGACAAATAATTGCTGTACAGTGTTATAATTTCCCGCAACAGTGGAAAACTTTAAACTTTCAAAGTTTTAGTTTGACAAGAGCATACTCTCCAATTTCGACATGTACACTATCGAGAGTACCCTGACTGTACGTGAAAAATACATTCCTGGCATTATTTAATTATTTATTTAATATATTATGAAAATAATTCAATTAATAAGTCAATTAAGTCCATTCATCCATCCATCTTCTGCCACTTATCCGGGGTCGGGTCGCGGGGGCAGCAGCCTAAGCAGGGAAGCCCAGACTTCCCTTTCCCCAGCTACTTCGTCC
>JAOPJH010069067.1:0-11265 GCA_027122575.1 Merluccius polylepis
AACTGAGTACTCTTCTCACCAGGCGGATCATCCGTTCCCACACACCACCATGGTGTGAGCCTGCTGGCGGATTAAAGTTCCACTGAATTCCAGCCTGTGACAGAGCTCCTTGAATCCTGTCCTGATTTAAAGCAGTAAGCGCCTCCTTCAGCTCTCTGTCTGCTTCAATGAAGTTAGTGCCATTGTCTGATGTTAAACTTGTCAATTGCCCTCTTCTGCTGATAAAACGCCGTAGAGCATTGATGCATGCATCCGTGTCCAGTGAAACAGCCACCTCCAGATGGACAGCCCTGCTCGCCATACAGGTAAATATAGCACCATATCGCTTACAGGTTGATCTTCCTCTCCTCACCTCCACTGGACCAAAATAATCCACCCCTGTGTTGGTAAATGATGGCAGATCAGGAAGGATTCTTACCTTTGGCAGGTTGGCCATTTTTTGTTCCACTGCTCTTCCATTGTAGCGCCTACAAAAGCTGCATTCACCAATAATTTTTCTGACAGCTGCATTGGCATTTGTTATCCAAAATCTCCTCCTCACCTTGGATAGTGTGTGAGTCCGTCCACCATGTCCCAGACTCTGATGCACATGTCTGAGAATGAGCGTGGAAATATGCTGGTCTTTGGAGAGAATAAGTGGATGCTTGGCTTCTTCAGGCATTGCTCCTCTGCTCATTCTTCCCCCAACTCTCAGGAATCCATCCTCCAGACATGGATCCAGCCTGTATATGGGACTCCGTCGACTCACTGACACTTTCCCGGATGACAAAGCAGACATCTCTTCACCAAACCTCAGTCGCTGACAATAGCGAATTATGGCACCCTCTGCTCCCAGCATCTCATCCAGCGTCAGACTGCCACTTATGGACGTTGATGTGACTCTCTTTCCTTCAGTCCTCCTCGAACTGCCCTGACTTTCTTTCTCCAGACAATTAACCACAGAAGCCTCCAATTGCTTCCTCTTGCGACTCTGTGCCAACAGCATGACCTTTAACCTCAGGATCCAGGCAACAGCTGTCTTGAGTCTCCTCCAGTCAGAAAAGTAGGCAATGAGCTGTTTCGTAGGACTAGAAACGTCACACAGACTGATGGTATTCACCGTCACATCCTTTCTGACCTCTTGGTCATCAGAATCCACTGAGACGTCCAACACAATTCTAGGCCAATCCTCCTCACGCTTCCAAAGAAATGTAGGCCCTTCAAGCCACCTGCGGTTGTTCCGAAAATCAGAGACCTTCATTCCCCTCGATGCATCGTTGGCTGGATTATCCTTGGAACCTACATGCCTCCATTGTGAGGGTTTAGATGTTTCTCTGATGGTCGAGATTCTGTTGGCCACGAACGTGTGAAAGCGTCTGTCCTCATTGTTAAGGTACTTCAAAACCGAAGTGCTGTCAGTCCAAAAGACTGAATCCTCCACCCGGACGTCCAGCTCCGCCTTTAACAACGAGTCCACTCTGACTGCGAGAACAGCTGCCGTCAACTCCAGTCGGGGAATAGTCACAGCCTTAAGTGGTGTCACCCTGGCTTTGCCGAGCAGAAAGGTGACCTGGATGTTATTTTCCTGATTTAACATACGGATGTACGTTACAGTTCCGTATCCTCCTTCACTGGCATCAGCAAAGTGATGTAACTGAGCATGCTTGATCTTTCCAAACCCCACTGGCTTTATACATCTTCCCACACTGAATACAGACAGCTGTTTCACGTCCTCCCGCCACCTTTTCCAGCAAGGTAAGATGTCCCTGGGCAAATCATCATCCCATCCACAGCCTCTCCTACAGAGCTCCTGCTGCATCATCTTGGCAGGCAAGGTGACTGGTGTCAGAAACCCCAACGGATCGTACACTGAGCTGGTAACTGACAGCATACCACGTCTGGTGAGAGACTGTTGTTTCATCTCCATCTAAAACCTGAATGAGTCAGTCTCCACACACCACTGTAGACCCAAAGCCCTTTCCAGTGGCAGGCAATCTTGGTCCAAATCCAACTCCTTCAGATCCTTGGCCCTTTGTTCCTCTTTGATGGCCTGCAACACAAAACGACTGTTGCTTACCCACTTTTCCAAAATCAAGCTCCCCTTCTGACACAGAGCAGTTAGATCCTTTATCATTTGGATGGCTTCTTCTTCAGGGGCTGCGCTCTTTAAACAGTCGTCCACATAGCAATTTTGCTTAACAGACCGAACCACATCATCCACAAACTCAGACTGGTTGTCATCTGCGGTTTTCCTAAGTGCATAGCTTGCACAGCTAGGAGATGACACAGCGCCAAACAGGTGTACGGTCATCCGATACTCCCTGAGGTCCTGAGTGATGTCACCATCTGGCCACCAAAGAAAGCGGAGAAAGTCTCTATCCTCCTCTGCAACCTTCACTTGATGGAACATGGCTTGAATGTCACCCATGAATGCCACCACTTCACTCCTGAAATGAAGAAGAACTCCAAGCAATGAGCTGGTGAGGTTGGGACCTGACAACAATTCACTGTTCAAAGATGTTCCTTGAAATGTGGCTCCACAGTCGAACACTACACGGAGAGATCCTTTCCTGGGATGATGGACACCATGGTGAGGGATATACCACACCTTCCCCCTTTCACCATGCAGCTGTTGCTGAGGCACTTGCTCTGCGTAGTTCTTACTGATGAGCATGTTCATGTACTCAGCATACTCCTGGTGCAAGTGTTTGTTGTTCAGGAATTGTCTCCTCAAACCCTGGATCCTTTGCTTAGCCACTGCAAAGTTATTAGGCAGACAAACCTCGTTCTTATAGGGCAATTTCAAACAATATCTTACCTCCTGAAGTACTGCTGACTGCTTCATGATTTCCAGGAACTTGAGGTCTTCTCTGGACATTTCATTCTCCTTTGTGGTCTTCTCATTAAAATCATGATTGTACGGCTTGGCCAACATTTCTTCGAGCTTACACACAGAGATCCTGTTCACCATTGCCAAGGGCAGCTCCTCTTCTGAAGCACCACTGTTTCCATTCAGTGGTCCATTAACAACCCACCCAAGCACTTTCTTAATAGCATATGGGCCATTCCCACAACTGTTAATGACCTCCCAGGGCTCCTAAATCCTGTGAGCGTTGGTTCCAATTAACAGGTCGACATTTGCTTTTATGTTTGGGATGTTAACCTTGGACAAATATGGCCATTTTGCCAGCTCTTCAGATGTTACCATGTTGTTAACATTGACTGGCATTTTTGTCTGTGTGAGAACATCTGGGAGAACATGAAAGTCATTGCTGTCCAGATTAGATACCTCCAAACCAGTCAATGAGTACGCTGGAACCACTGTTTTTTGCCCCATCGTGCTCAACAGGAAGTTGGTTTTTCTGCCTGTGACATTCAGCTTCTGCATTAGATGTTCTGAGCAGAATGTGGCCGAACTTCCCGGGTCCAAAAAGGCATAGATTTTTATGATGTGATTTCCCTTTGCACTTTTGACCTTCACAGGCAGGATGGGTAACACACGCCGGTCCTGACCGGCCCCTGCATGTCCACATGTTTTAGGTGAAGTTGGCTGGTGAGATGTTTCAGACTGTTCCAGAGCTGGTTGCCTTTTAATATGAAGCACAGTTGGATGGGTTTGACTACATATTTTACATGTCAAGCGGCTTTCACACTCACGGCTCATGTGTCCTACACGTAAACATGCAAAACAAACCCCCTTTCCCCTCAGGAACAGAACCTTTTCCTTGTGCTTCTTTCCCTTGAACTGTTTACAGTCCTCCAAAGAGTGGTCACAAGCACAGCAAAGGCATTCAGCCCTTTCAATTTTTCCTGGATCTGATGCAAATCCCTTAGTTTTCTCAGGCACTTCCATAGATGTTACAGTGGTGGCCACAACATTTCCTTTCATTTTGTTTCTAGGTTGCATTTTAAACCCAGAGACAGTCTTTATCCCAGATGACACCAGATGACTCCTGTATCTCACCAAACAAAGGGTCAGAAAAAATCCTGACACGATGCTCAATAAACATGACCAGATCAATGAAGCAAGCTGGTTGATTGGTTGTCTCCATTATGTCGTGAGCTATGGTCCTCCACTGCTCCCTCATCCTGAATGGCAACTTGGACACAATGGCTCTTTTTTATTTACTGGCATATCCAGTTCTTGCATGTACTGAAGCTCTTCCATCACATTGCAGAATCCACGCACGAATAAGGAATAGGCTTGCAGTGTTTTCACGTCCTCAGATTTTATTGTCTGCCAGGCCAGAGCATTTTCCATGTAAGCACTTGCGATTTTGTACTGATTTCCAAAATGTTTCTGGAGGAGTTCCTTTGCCACTGCGTAGCCACACTCAGGGGCCATGTGCTGGCCCCTGAGTGTTCATTCCTGTGGCTGTCCTCTTGTAAACTGCTCCAGATAGTACAGACAGTCCGCTTTTCCTGCCTTTTCCTCGACTCCTTGCTCAAAAGCTTTGATGAATGCCCTGTAATGGAGAGGGTCCCCTTCAAATGTGGGAATATCTCGTGGTGGCAGTGACATTACATGCTGTTGCTGTACCAGAGCTGCTGTTATTTCATTTTGCCTCTGCATGATGGTAAGTATGTCAGGTGGATCTTGACTGCTGTATGGATAGTGTGTAGGTTGAACAGTTGTTGTTGATTGATGTTGAAAATGCAGTGATGGTCCAGCTGTATTTACTTGTTGCTGTTCATTTTGGCTGAACCGATGCACTGAAGCAGCTTGAACCCATTGCTCAGTTTCCTTGGGTCGCACATCCTTTAATAGAGTTTTGTTGGGTGGAGGTGACCATTTTTTCGATTCACTTTGTTGCGTTGATTTCCATGCTTCAGGGTGGTACTCCTTTGCCACAGGATTTAACGTGTTGACAGATTTTTCCAGCATTTTACTTTTCTCCCTTTCCATATAGGAATTCATGCCATTGCTGGGTGCTTTAAAAGAACTTCTCCGCTCCGAAGCCTGAAATACAGCCAACTTAGCAGTGGACGCGGCAATTTCAGCTTCCAAATCCAGCTGCTCTCTTTTCCTTCTCAGCTGCTGTTCCTGTTCCTCCAAGGCATGCTTTTCTCTCAAGGCTGCAGCACGAGCAACAAGTGCTGCTCTTTCTGCCTCAGCCTTTATGGCTGCAGAGGATGCAGTACTTGATTTTGTGGTATTATTGCTCCTGTGACTTGAGTGTTTACTAACATTTGAAATGCTGTCCTCTGGATTGATGTCATCCACCACGTTACCATTTTCATTTTCATCACATGAAACCCACATTTTTGTGTCAGCAATACACTCGTTAATAGACAACATTTTTGCCTTAAACCATATTTCCTGTTTTTCTTTTTCCTCATATGGCAAAAGACCCAACAAATGATTATGCATGTTTTTCACTTCATAACACACTTCATTCAAATCCTCAAGAGCATTCTGCACCTTTGTTTTATCATGCTGTAACATTAACCCTTGTATTGATTTTCTAATGCTGGCTGCTTTAGAAAACTTAGCTTTTCTGCCAGATTGCAACCTATCTATTTCATTGGCAAGCGCCTTTGTAGTGAGTTTAACCACTCGCTTTTGAGTTTGTGCTTCAACCCCGCTAGCCACACTACTGGCTTTATTAACAGTTTCGGCAGTTTTGATTATGTCCGACGTAGCGTTGTGCTTCTCCATAATGAATAGTCAGTCACAGTTGGCGGCAAACAAAAGAACCGACGCAATGTTTATTGTCCCCCCCCGCTTCGGCGACCAATGCATTGGGTTTATTCCTATGGCTATGTGTGCACACAATTTGAATGGCCATTTACCGGTGTAGCGCTACACATACCTCCGAGCGTGCGTTGGGCGCCGTGCGATGATCCGGTGGTTGGTGCTCCGATGATCCGGTGGTTGGTGCTCCGATGCTCCACCGCTGGCTCAGCCTCAGCCCCGTAGCTCCACAGGCGTCCCGACACCCATGTCCAGACGCTCTCCACTTCCAGTCCAAACCGCTTCCAGCAGCTCCACTCGCCTTTGCGCTCACCTCCGTTCCGTGCTAAACGTGCCGGAGTGTCCCAACGAAGTTCCAACTGGTGCTGGTTTTTGACTAATATTAAAGGAGCTAGCCTAATACTAGCTACTGAGGTATTTGAGTCCCGGAATAACTTGGCTGACACGCCTCGCTTGGCTTGATGCTCTCATACCTTGTTGTACGAATGTCCACGCTGTTTGTTAAGTTCAACACAGTGAGTTTATTGCTGCATGATGTTCAAAAAACAAAGAAAACAAACAAAACAAACACCGGCATGATGAGCGCCTCCGCGCCACAGCGGTCAAAAACCGTTTGCCCTTCCGGGTCAAAACCTGCCAAAGAGTGAGCCATGCCCCCCTATGTGCACCTGAGCTCCCCAGGTAACAGCACAGCGACCCCACACACACACTGAGTGAATTACACCCACATCAACTCAACCAAACACATTCGGCTCCTATACACCGGCCCCTAATTGTTACTGACAGACAGACATAACAATTCAAAACACAACAGGAAAGGAGCAAAAATGTGTTGACACAGTTACATCAAAGTACAGTACTGCCCATTCTATACCCCATGTACCAAACAGAGTTTTGTCACCGGCCTTTCAATAATGTTGGCCTTTGTCTGTAACCTCACAGAACGCACAAGCCCTTGTTTATCTGGAAACCTTCGAGAACCCTGCCAAGTGGCCATGAACCACGTGGAGCTGAAGAATCCATGATCACCACGATATCTCCAGCTGTCAAACTCCTCTTCCTTTCGTTCCACTTCTGCCTCTCTTGGAGCAAGGGCAAATACTCCCGTACCCATCTCTTCCAGAAAAGGTCTGAGAGATACTGTACTTGCCTCCAGCGCCTTCTCACATACAGATCATGATGTTCAAACACTCCAGGTGGCAAAGCTGGTTTTTCTCTTAAGAGAAGAAGATGGTTAGGCGTGAGAGGTTCCAGGTCATTAGCATCCTCTGAGAGCTTGGTGATTGGACGGTCGTTCAAAATGGCCTCCACTTCACAGAACACTGTATGAAGTCCATCATTGTCTAGCTTCTGCTGATGCAGAACAGAACTGAGTACTCTTCTCACCAGGCGGATCATCCGTTCCCACACACCACCATGGTGTGAGCCTGCTGGCGGATTAAAGCTCTGCTGAATTCCAGCATGTGACAGAGCTCCTTGAATCCTGTCCTGATTCAAAGCAGTAAGTGCCTCTCCTCCAGCTCTGTCTGCTCCAATGAAGTTAGTGCCATTGTCTGATGTTAAACTTGTCACCTGCCCTCTTCTGCTGATAAAACGTCGCAGAGCATTGATGCATGCGTTCGTGTCCAGTGAAACAGCCACCTCCAGATGGACAGCCCTGCTCGCCATACAGGTAAATATAGCACCATACAGCTTACAGGTTGATCTTCCTCTCCTCACCTCCACTGGACCAAAATAATCCACCCCTGTGTTGGTAAATGGTGGCAGATCAGGAAGGATTCTTACCTTTGGCAGGTCGGCCATTTTTTGTTCCACTGTTCTTCCATTGTAGCGGCTACAAAAGCTGCATTCACCCAAAAAATTTCTGACAGCTGCATTGGCGTTTGTTATCCAAAATCTCCTCCTCACCTTGGACAGTGTGTGAGTCTGTCCACCATGTCCCAGACTCTGATGCACATGTCTGAGAATGAGCGTGAAATGTGCTGGTCTTTGGAGAGAATAAGTGGATGCTTGGCTTACTCTGGCATTGCTCCTCTGCTCAATCTTCCCCCAACTCTCAGGAATCCATCCTCCAAACATGGATCCAGCCTGTATATGGGACTATGTCGACTCACTGACACTTTCCCAGATGACAAAGCAGACATCTCTTCACCAAACCTCTGTCGCTGACAATAGCGAATTATGGCACCCTCTGCTCCCAGCATCTCATCCAGCGTCAGACTGCCACTTATGGACGTCGATGTGACTCTCTTTCCTTCAGTCCTCCTCGAACTGCCCTGACTTCCTTTCTCCAGACAATTAGCCACAGAAGCCTCCAATTGCTTCCTCTTGCGACTCTGTGCCAAAAACATGACCTTTAACCTCAGGATCCAGGCAACAGCTGTCTTGAGTCTCCTCCAGTCCGAAAAGTAGGCAATGAGCTGGTTTGTAGGACTAGAAAGACCTCCTTTCTGACCTCTTGGTCATCAGAGTCCACTGAGACATCCAACACAGTTTTAGGCCAGTCCTGCTCATGCTTCCAAAGTAATGTAGGCCCTCCCAGCCACCTGCGGTTGTTCAGAAAATCAGAGACCTTCATTCCCCTCGATGCATCGTGGGCTGGATTATCCTTGGAACCTACATGCCTCCACTGTGAGGGTTTAGATGTTTCCCTGATGGTCGAGATCCTGTTCATCATTGCCAAGGGCAGCTCCTCTTCTGAAGCACCACTGTTTCCATTCAGTGGTCCATTAACAACCCACCCAAGCACTGTCTTAATAGCATATGGGCCATTCCCGCTACTGTTAATAACCTCCCAGGGCTCCAATATCCTGTGAGCGTTGGTTCCAATTAACAGGTCGACATTTGCTTTTATGTTTGGGATGTTCATCTTGGACAAATATGGCCATTTTTGCCAGTTCTTCAGATGTTACCATTAACATTGACTGGCATTTTTGTCTGTGTGAGAACCTCTGGGAGAACATGAAAGTCATTGCTGTCCAGATTAGATGCCTCCAAACCAGTCAATGGGTACGCTGGAACCACTGTTGTTTGCCCCATAGTGCTCAAGTGGAAGTTGTTTTTTCTCCCTGTGACATTTAATTCAGCTTCTGCATTAGATGTTCTGAGCAGAATGTGGACGAACTTCCCGGGTACAAAAAGGCATAGGTTTTTATGATGCGATTTCTCTTTGCACTTTTGACCTTCACAGGCAGGATGGATAACACACACTGGTCCTGACCGGCTCCTGTATGTCCACATGTTTTAAGTGAAGTTGGCTGGTGAGATGTTTCAGACTGTTCCAGAGCTGGTTGCCTTTTAATATGAAGCACAGTGGGATGGGTTTGACTACATATTTTACATGTCAAGCGGCTTTCACACTCACGGCTCTAGTGTCCTACACGTAAACATGCAAAACAAACCCCCTTTCCCCTCAGCAACAGAACTTTTTCCTTGTGCTTCTTTCCCTTGAACTGTTTGCAGTCCTCCAAAGAGTGGCCACGAGCACAGCAAAGGCTTTCGGCCCTTTCAACTTTTCCTGGATCTGATGCAAACCCTTTAGTTTTCTCAGGCACTTCCATAGATGTTACGGTGATGGCCACAACATTTCCTTTTCATTTTGTTTCTTTAAACCCAGAGACAGTCTTTATCCCAGCAACACCAGATGACTCCTGTATCTCACCAAACAAAGGGTCAGAAAGAATCCTGACATGATGCTCAATAAACATGACCAGATCAATGAAGCAAGCTGGTTGATTGGTTGTCTCCATTATGTCATGAGCTATGGTCCTCCACTGCTTCCTCATCCTGAATGGCAACTTGGACACAATGGCTCTTAAGTTTACTGGCATATCCAGTTCCTGCATGTACTGAAGCTCTTCCATTACATTGCAGCATCCACGCAGGAATAAGGAATAGGCTTGCAGTGTTTCCACGTCCTCAGATTTTATTGTCTGCCAGGCCAGAGCCTTTTCCATGTAAGCACTTGCGATTTTGTACTGATTTCCAAAATGTTTATGGAGGAGTTCCTTTGCCACTGCGTAGCCACGCTCAGGGGCCATGTGCTGGCAGCTACGCACCAATTCACGTGGCTGTCCTCTGTAAACTGCTCCAGATAGTACAAACTGTCCGCTTTTCCTGCCGTGGTGGCAGTGACATTATATGCTGTTGCTGTACCAGAGCTTCTGTTATTTCATTTTGCCTCTGCATGATGGTAAGTATGTCAGGTGGACCTTGACTGATGTATGGATAGTGTGTAAGTTGAACAGTTGATGTTGATTGATGTTGAAAATGCAGTGATGTTCCAGATGTATTTACTTGTTGCTGTTCATTTTGGCTGAACTGATGCACTGAAGCAGCTTGAACCCATTGCTCAGTTTCCTTGGGTCGCACATCCTTTAATAGAGTTTTGTTGGGTGGAAGTGACCATTTTTTCGATTAATTTTGTTGTGTTGATTTCCGTGCTTCAGGGTGGTACTCCTTTGCCATAGGATTTATCGTGTTGACAGATTTTTCCAGCTTTTTCCTTTTCTCCTTTTCCAGATAGGAATTCATGCCATTGCTGGGTGCTTGAGAAGAACTTCTCCGCTCTGAAGCCTGTAATACAGTCAGCTTAGCAGTGGACGCGGCAATTTCAGCTTCCACCTCCAGCTGCTCTCTTTTCCTTCTCAGCTGCTATTCCTGTTCCTCCAAGGCATGCTTTTCTTTTAAGGCTGCAGCACGAACAACAAGTGCTGCCTTTTCTGCCAGAGCCTTTATGGCTGCAGAGGATGCAGTACTTAATTTTGCACTGTTATGGCTCCTATGACTTGAGCGCTTTCTAACATTTGAAATGCTGTCATTAGGATTGATGTTATCCACAACGTTACCATTTTCATTTTCATTACCTTCATCACGTGAAACCCACATTTTTGTGTTAGCAATACACTCATTAATAGACAACATTTTGGCCTTAAACCATATTTCCTGTTTTTCTTTTTCCTCACATGGCAAAAGACCCAACAAATGATTATGCATGTTTTTTTACTTAACACACTTCAAACAATTCTTCAAGAGCATTCTACACCTTTGTTTTATCATGCTGTAACATCAAACCTTGTATTGATTTTCTTATGCTGGCTGCTTTATTTAACTTAGCTTTTCTGCCAGATTGCAACCTGTCTAATTCATTGGCAAGCGCCTTTGCAGTGAGTTTAACCACTCGTTTTTGAGTTTGTGTTTCAACACCGCGAGCCACACTAATGGATTTATTAACGGTTTGCGCATGAGTCCCGGCAGTTTGCATTCAATGCATTGGGTTTATGCCCAGCTATGTGTGCACACAATTTGAATGGCCATTTACCGGTGTAGTGATACACATACCTCCGAGCGTGCGTTGGGCGCCGTGCGATGATCCGGTGGTTGGTGCTCCGATGCTCCACAGCTGGCCCAGCCTCAGCCCCGTAGCTCCGCCGGCGTCTCGACACCCACGTCCAGACGCTCTCCACTTCCTCAACGTCCAAACCGCTTCCAGCAGCTCCACTCGTCTTTGCGCTTTGCTGTATAGTGAGAGACATCCCGGTGAACTAAACCTTAACTGAATATCTAATGATGTGTAAGAAATTAAAGACACA
>JAOPJH010069073.1:0-11265 GCA_027122575.1 Merluccius polylepis
TTATATATAAATCACAAAATACATTTGTGAATCCTTCTCTGTGCATTCATTATTAATGAGACTGTTCTGACCCCATAGGGGTGCGCGCGTGCTTATAAGTGTGTTTGTTGGCTTGTCTAGATCCAGTAATCCAGTAGTAATACGTGTTGATGTGGTTCACAAGGAAGTGATTTGCAGTACAGGGAAGTTATACCACATTGTATTTGAACACATGACTGTGTTGTCACTGTGACGTCCATTTCGTCATGTGTTTAAATGAGTTGCCAAAAGTGGTTCGAAAGAATATGATGTTTGCACAATATTGTGCGTCAATTTTTGCCTGAGACAAGCATTGCACAATTGATCAGACAATCAGTACAATTCCATGTGAAAAAACACAAAATCTAAATAATGTAATGTTTGCATGTTGTATGTTATGTAAAAAAATAAATAAAACACCTTTGTACTATTTCAACGTGTTACTGTGCTGTTTCCAATATCAATATCAACCGTACCTGTTCACCACAACCCAGCCCTGTAACGAGTTGTATCGCATGCAATCTGGGATTCACTTCAACTCATTTGGGTCATAAATCTGTCCTAAATATTGCTCCCCGGAAGGGTCTCTATATGGGCTGGAGTTAGGCGTGAGCGTTGAGTGGCCTATTACAGCCATAATACATGTGCTAATACCTGGTGCAAGATGCAGCATGTCTAACCAGCCGTCTTCCCAGAAATGATGCTAGCCGGAGGGCCAGAGGACAGCTTGTCAGCCGGGGATCACCACTCTGGAAACTTAGCAGAGAGGCTTGAGGTGTGATTGAACGCGTCACTTCTAATCACTGTATTTTTATTTCTTGGTCTATATATAGACCAATACAAAAGTAAAACAAATCAAAACTAAAAAGAGATAATTATATTTATATGTAGCCTACCTTGTAGTTTAGATGTCAATGTTGTTTTGTGTGTGAGAAATGCACATTTTAAAGGTTTTTATGGGCCAGCATATAATTATGACCACGTAGATGTGGAATCACTGATCACTGCTTCTTTTAACACACAATCATGTCCATCTTTAGCCCATGTAACCAAAATGTAAAAAGTCACTTTAAATCCTAAGTCACTCAATAACTTACTGACTAGACACAAAACATATACAATATTCAGTCGTATAAACCGAATATATATAATAAATTGTATTTTGTATCATGTTGTCACCAGTCCAATTTTTTCAACTGTCAACTCTTTTCAACTCTTGTTTGAAAATTATTAATCACACAAAAGATTTCCAAATTTTCGCAACGCGCGACGTGCCTGTCTAGCGTGTTTAATAGTATTTCCCTACTACTGGTATTATGTTTGTGGGAATTATTTTCTCCCTGGCCCATCTAGTTCTCCTAATGCATCACCTTCCATAAACGTTTCCTCATCCGGCGGTGACTCAGGAGGCTGGGTTGCTCAACATGCCCAGGCGGTGAGGGTATATAAGGCCTGCCTGCGGTGCTCACAACTCACAAATCAAGTCCTCCACAGCGAGACAACATGGGGCCTCAGAATCTGTGCATCCTCCTGAGCTTGGCTGCAGCGGCGGTTTACTCCCTGCCCCTCTCGAATGAACCACAACAACAACAGATCACCAAGGAAGATCAGGATTTGGCAGAGGTAAGTCTTTTATTTTATTTTTTTACTTTGGCTTAGCTGGTATAACCTCTTAATTGCTACACGTGGTGGTGGTGGTGGTGGTGTTTACCAGTTGTCTTTTGAGGAATAAATTGCGTTACAGACCATGCTTTGTAAATATTTAAAAAGTGACATTTAGAAGGGTGTGTAACATTTTAATTGTTTAAATTTTTTTCACATAATGTACATATATATATACATAATACATATATTCATAAATAACATATATCCATAAATTCTATAAAGCATAAACTCAATTTGCCTCAATGTTTGACCGTTGTTCCATTCTCTACCACCCTCCTTCCCTCCGTCTCTCTCTCTCTCTCTCTCTCTCTCTCTCTCTCTCTCTCTCTCTCTCTCTCTCTCTCTCTCTCAGCGCTACCTGAAGAGCTTCTTCAACCTCACCGAGGAAAGCAGCAGGGGTCGCATGGGCCACATCCAGCGGGCTGAGAAGCTCAGAGACATGCAGCGTTTCTACGGCCTGCCCATCACCGGCAACCTGAACTCGGACACCATGACACTGATGAAGAAACCCCGCTGCGGGGTCCCCGACAGCAGTATCGCCCGCTTCTCCATCTTTGGCAATGACCTCAAGTGGAAAACAGGGAGCCTCACTTACAGGTAACTCACACACAGTAAACTGAACATATATATTATATATATATATAGTAGTCACCCCCGTTCCTGTGCTATGTGGGTTTGTGTGTTCGTTGGTACATGCAAGGGAGGCACAAAGATAAGGTTAGATTAAAAGAAAGAGTAACTTTGAGATGAGAGCGCCCGGGAACGAGGTCGGATCATCAATCTATTCGTCTTCCCCCCCCCCCACAGGATTGAGAACTACACCCCAGACATGTCCAGAAGCGAGGTAGACGACTCCATAGAGAAAGCGTTTCAGGTGTGGGCCAAAGTCACTCCCCTGACATTTCGAAGGCTGGACAGGGGCATCGCCGACATCATGATCTCCTTCGGGGCTGGATGTAAGTGTTGACACCGTACTAGTGAATAACCCACGACTGATAGATTCAATGTATTTTATGTGCACTCTGGCTATATGGGCTTGTACATCAGAATGTGTACAGAACTTTTTTTTTGTCGGCGATATTGAGACTCAAGAGAATTGTAGCATTGTAAAATCCTAACTCAACGTAAATATACCGTAACCTAGGCTCATGAAAACTATTACGATGAATTACTAAACAACAACCCAAAAAACAACAACATTTCTACTAACATAATAACTAACATTCCAATGCTCCTATGCTTCCAAAATAGAGGCCGTCATTGCGTCTTGATGTACAAGCCCTATCTACGGCCCCATACCTGTCAGGGCAAGGAGGGGCCTACTTTAGTGCATAGGTCATTTGTTATCAGCTTACAGCATCACTAACGCTGACAGGCTTACATCACCGCCTGACAAAACAAAAACACCACAACCGTCCCACCGCCGACGGGCCAGCACTTGACCCGTCGCGCTGATGTTGTTGTTGCATTGTCACTCATTATTCGGTCTCTGGTTTTCGTATATATATACCTGACATTTAAAGCGTTGCTGTTGTTCTTGTGTTGTCGACAGCTCACGGTGATTTCTACCCCTTCGACGGCCCCGACGGCACCCTCGCCCACGCATTCGCACCATCCTCCGGCATCGGCGGCGACGCCCACTTCGACGAAGACGAGACCTTCACTTACCGCTCGGACAGAGGTGGGTTTGCCTTTGCATCGGAGCGCGTGTTCGAAGACGCGCGTTCAAAAGACCGCGTCGATATAGCAGGTATCTCATGTCATATTTGAATGCCTATTTTTCAGGTTATGTTCTCTTCATGGTCGCTGCCCATGAGTTTGGACATTCCCTGGGCCTCAGCCACTCCAACGACCCCGGCGCGCTCATGTACCCCCTGTACAGCTTCAACACCCCTGACAGGTTTCAGCTGCCCCGCGACGACATCATAGGCATCCAGTCCCTTTACGGTCAGTGGATGTATAAATGACTTCATTGCACTTTGGGTTAGTGCTAAGTTGCGTGCGTAGGATCGCTTTCCCTACCTGTATTCCCCCACAAAAAGCCAGCTCATGTTTCAGTCAGTGTAAAATCATTTAGCTGCATTATTGAACCAATCACAGCCATTCGTAGCTGCAGGCAGGTGGGATTTGTCTGCAATAAAAGTGTCCTTTTACCCATTCGATGACCGATGAGCTTGTTGGACCATGTCCTTCCAGGTCCCAACACCAACACCAAAGTGCATCCCAATGGAAAAAACCCGACACCCCCCACCACCCCCAACGCCTGCGACTCAACCATGGTCCTGGACGCTGTGACCACCCTGAGGAGAGAGATGCTCTTCTTCAAGGGCAGGTAGAGATCGTTCAAAACACTCAATGACAACCGTGCATTACTGTGATCTTACACAAATTCATTCTTGTGCCAAATCCTTTGTTTGATAGTTGTTGTTGTTGTTTTGTAGTTTCTTCTGGCGTATCAACCCCCAGGACCCCAGGCCCCAGCAGAGCCTCATCACCAACTTCTGGCCCAATGCCCCGACCAACATCGACGCCGCTTACGAGAGCAAACAGAGCGACTGGGTCTATCTTTTCAAAGGTACAAGCTCCTCCGACAGCGATAATCCGCTGTTGTATAGCCCGTTTAAAAAAAGAGTTGGAAAAGGGCACCACGTTTTATAGCACTTCAGAAAACCTAAGATGTTACACGGAAGACGTCTTCATGGAAGAAAACTTTATACACATGATAATCCTGTTTCTTTCCCTGTGTCTCTCCAGGTCGTACGGTCTGGGCCTTCTCCGGCTATGACCTGGTGAGCGGCTATCCCAGGAATATCAACAGTTTCGGTCTACCCAGGAGTGTAAACAAACTCAACGCCGCTTTCTACGACGTGTATACACGCAAGACCTTGTTCTTAGTGGAAGACAAGTACTATAGGTAAAAAAAAACAAAAAACTCAACCACACAATGTAGACATATATCTGACTCAAGCATATGAGGAGATTATTTCCGGCAGCCGCGCCATTTTACGAGCCGTGGATGACAGTTTCACTCGTGTGTTTCCACAGTTATGATGAGAAAAAACAAACTATGGACACGGGATTCCCCAAGCCCATAGTTAGCCTCCTCCCAGGACACAATAAGGAGGTGACAGCCGCATTCCAGTACAGAGGTGAGCCGCCATGACGCCAATGCCTGTTCTCTGTTTGTCTGAATGATGTCCTTTGTTTTTCCAAGCAGTAACATTTAATATCACACTAGACCACACTGGAACAGTTGTTGTCGATCTAAACGTATACCAGGGAACTTTTTTTACTATACCACTGTTTCTCCACGGACAAACTTGATTTGATAAATTGAGCCGTTTTTTTATTTTATTTTTTATTTGTTGAAATCATTTTGAATTAAAGTGACGCAGCAAGGCTGTGGTTGCATTGTGCCGAGGTTGAACATTATTCCCTCTATCGTACCAACTAACTGTCTACCACTGTGCTGTTATTCCCTCAGATTTCACCTACATTTACAGTGGGGCCCAGATGTATGAGTACAGCCTGAGGAGTGGGAGGCTGTTCCGCGTCCTGGGAAACAGTTACTTCCTGCCATGCACAAACTAGATGCATCCTACCTCATTTTGAGTTTACACAACCAATGGCAGTGAATGTACGAGTGTTGCATTTGTAATTTTTTTTTAACAATATTCAAATATTTGTATTATTACTATTACTGTTACTATTATCTCGTCATTTTGTATTGTATTATCTGTTTTTTAATCCTTGTTTGTACTATGAAAGATTCAAACAACAATAAAGGCATTTCAATTAAATATCTTGTTCATTATTTGTATTTCAAAGTTTCAACCAATAAGTGATATGCAAAAACTTTAAAGTAATAGCGATTAGAGATAATGGTTGTATTTAAGGTCAGTGTAATCTCTTGATGCTGCTGTAGGTAAGGGTCGTAAAGAGAGGAAGTAGAAATGAGTGCAAGAGAGCAAGATTTTGAAACCAAACAACCAAAGAAACATCCCCTCCCTGCCTCCATTTTCAAGTGTCTCATCTCACGCACCTGTGATTGACAGGCAAGAGAGATTCGCTGATGCAATCAAGGAAGAGATGCCCTGATTGGTCAGAAATGAGCCGGGTTTAAAATGTAAATGGTTCATACAGAGGCAGGCGCAGTCAACTCGAAACAGTGTCCTCACGGTGCATTTCACTCATAGCTAACGGATGGCTATGCCATTTCTTACAAATTACGCTCAAATAATAGCTCTTATAGCACATTTAAATGTATAATTGTGTTGGAAGCTATAACATCTCAGCAACACATTAAATAATGACAAAATCATATACGTCACCAGACAGGCAAATCACACCATTTAAACTTGCTCCTCAACCTTGGCTATCTATACAACTAATCTATATGTACAGCTGAACAGGGGGCCTGTTCAGACATTTTTCTGGAATGTTTTATCAGCCAATCCCACATTATGCTATCGGACGTTCACCCCTGCGTACTGTCAACAAACACACAGTCTGTGTGCCGTCCAGGGCCATAAAGACTCTTGTGTTTTTCTTTCTAATCATGGAGGGGGCTTTGCTTTTAAAGGCACTCGCCGTGGCGCTGGTCCTCACGCTATGTGGAGCAGCACCCACCCACCCACCGCCGCGCAGCCAGGGATTACACTTCGAAAAAGCAATGGTATTTAACTGGATTTTTAACTACTTTTGTTTACTTACTTACCTTGATCTAGGTATTTCATAGGATTTGTGCCGTACGCAGCACAGTCATACGAATTTGTATTTAATCTAAACAATTTGATATTATAAAAAGGAAAACGTCTTCAATATAATGCTGTCAGCTGTTTGACTTTGTATTCACTTGTCAAGGATCACCGCAAAACAAAATCACCACATACTAACATCAAGCATCTGATTTTGCGATGCCATCATCACCACCACCATAACGTCCGGTGTCTCTCCAGGCCTACCTGAACAAACTGTACTCCCCCGAGCGGGTCATTGCACCCAGAGGTAGGGGCAGGGTGGGTGCAGGCTCCATGGAGACGTTGCTCCGGGAGATGCAGGACTTCTTCGGCTTGGAGGTGACCGGGGAGCTAGACTCCAAAACCTTGGAGGTGATGGACCAGCCGCGTTGCGGCTTCACAGACATAGCCAGGTTCTCTCTGCATGGCGCCCGCTGGCACAAGAGCTTGGTTACGTACAGGTAAAGTGCCCGTCGTCCCTGAGGTAGATAGATAAAGCCTCTTTTATTTTAATATCGTATTATGGACTTTTTGTGCCTTTTATGGACAGGACGGTGGGTTGGAGAAGACGGGGAATGACATGTAGCATAGCACCGCAGGTCTGAATCAAACCTGGGGCGCTACAAAGCGTATAGAGTGGTGCAGGGATGGCGTATTTTTGTAGGGCCAACCCGGAAGTTAGCATCGCCCTGAGTTCCCTTGACAACAAGCCAATGGGTTTTTCCCATTGGATTTTGGATTATTGCAGAAAATAAGCTTTGTGGCAAACACAAGTTTATGATACTCATACATTTTGTTAAGCAAGATAATCTTCACCAATGAACACAACTTTTATGATTTTTGAAGCGTAAATGTAATCACCAGAAGTTTTTTAAGACACGTAAAAGCTTAAAAATGTCAATGTCTTAAGCTTGTGTTTAACCACTGACCTTATTTCAGCCATCTCACCCATCTCACCCATTCAAAAAACCCATTGACTTCGAGACAAGGGAACCAGAAGTGCCAAAATGCTAACGGTTTTCCAGGTTTTAGGACTCATTCCTGCACCACTCTATTATTTCTGAATAGCAGACCGCTGCTATGAATAATCTACCGTTGCTATGGACGGTATTTCCAACTGTAGACTCTAATGGACTATCTGTTTGGTACTTTCAATAAAATCATGTTTTGTTATATTTTGTGTCAATTCTCACAGCGCATTTCAGTCACAAATAACTGACGGACGGCTATGTCATTTCTTAAAAATGTATTCAAATAGTGGTTCTTATATCTTACCTACAGCACTTTTAATATTTGAATGTTCATACACACATCTACAGTAGGGCTGGGCAATATATCAATATTATATCAATATTGTGATATGATACTAGATATCTTAGATTTGGAAAATCGTAATATCATGATATATAAGTGTTGTCTTATCCTTGTTTTAAAGGCTGCATTACAGTAAGTGATGAAGAAAATCACAAAATCCAAAAATACGCTTTACTTTGTTGGCTATTTATTTATTGAATTACCAGAAAACATGCTATATCGTGATCGTTATTGAGATTTCAAATGACCTATATCGGGATAAAAGATTTTGGCCATATCGCCCAACCCTAATTTAAAGTATAACATTTTCTATCTCCCAAACATTTTTTGTGGGGTAAAACTAATGTTTGAGAAGTGAAGTGAGACACCGCCGACCTCCAAACCTCTCAATGGATCTGAGGTTGTTTTAACAGCGTGTGTCTGGTGGACCTCTGGCTAGAGTGGGGGTGAGTCGGGGGGTGGGGGTGGGAGGTTGGTGGGGTAGCCATGCAACAATATACAAAGCAAGTTTTGTTTGGGAAGGGCGGGTACTTAACAAGCTAGCCTAGCCCCCCGCATTCGGATGTTGGCACAGGAGGCTTCCCAAACACGTACGCCGGTAACGGCCCGGGCTCTTGCCCAAATTCCCCCCCCCCCCCCTCCCCCCACCGAATCAATTCACGTCCCGGCTCCCGAGCTGGAGGCAGGCTCATTAGTTCACTACATCACCTTTTATAGCCGACGCTAAATGCATTCCACCGCCAGCCACCGCAGGCATTGATTGTGCACACGGTGGTGAAGGTTGTGTTGTTGTTGTTGTTGCCTCACACGGGGCACATGAAGCACCAATGACAAGACACAGACTGGGGTTAAGACGGTAGCTGTTTTCAGAACGGGACGGATACAGAGGAGGAGGAGGACGTAATAGCTAACTAAGGTGAATGTACCATGACGCCATTTCGCCACCGTGAGGGGGAGGGAATAGAAAGAGAGGGAGGGAGGGAGGGAGGGGGTCGTGGTGCAGTGAGGACCAGTCTATGCGGCGCTGGTGCTCAGGTTAACGAAAGCTGTGCTGTTGCCATGTTCTGTGTGTGTTCCAGGGTTTATTGGCCTACGAGGACATGCTCGTCTCCTAGCATTGTAAATCGCCACTTTAACGTTAAAGTAGTTTTTTTTCCCCATTAAATGATTGCAGTACTTTAAAAGCATGAGGAAAAACAACTCTTCTATGGGATCAAATTCTGGCTATTTGTGAGATGTTATGAAGCCACTGGTCATTAATGATGTGGCAAATCATGTACGCTCATGTACATATATGAAGCCAACAGCTGTATATCTGTACCCCTCTCCCCCCAGCCGGTTAGCACCCACAAAGAATTTGCCCGCATGCCGAGTCAGCACTTCCACCAAATATTTTATTAAAATCAGCAAAAAAAAAAAAAAAGGAGAGCGGCTGTTAATAGTGATGGAGCAACTAGCGTTGCGGGCGGGATTTACAACGTGGAACGAATGAGACATTGCCGTGAGTACAATGGTGGAGAACTAATACAGCGGTGGCAACAGCAGGCGAGCCAGGCAGCCGCAACCACGGACCAGCAAATGCTCACAATGTTGCTCACAAATGCTCACAATTGTGGAACATTGTGAGCATTTGCTGTCATGAAATCAGACGGGAGTGAGAACTATCAGAAAATCGGTGTGTCGAACCATGAGTTTTGATACAGTGTTGGTTTTCATTTTCTATTGGCTTAAATTTGATAAGAGTATTTTGTTTTGGTTGATTGGATTTCCTAATTCATAAAATGGTTTGTTATAAAATTGACCAGGTCTCCGATTTTGAGTTTCCAATGCATTCCCCAATGCATGCACAGGCAAGGAAAAGCGGTATTGGTATAATAGTTCCCCTTTCTCCAGATGGAATAATACAACAATTATGTTGGAATTCCCTTAATTCATTTACAACCTACCGTGTGCCGAATTCACGACTCAATTTGTTTAGGAGAGGGTAACACCTTCACACGTTTTAGTTCTGTGGCATTCCAGTGAACTTTACCCCAGCAGTACACCACCGAGTCACAAACAAATCGACGATCGGCATTCGATGATGCGACGGCAACGGGCTAGCCCAGCGCGAATCCTTACCGGCGTCGCTGTCGAAGGCAGTGTGCGTGGCGAACACTCGCTCGGCGGGAAAGTCCACGGCGTCGCTGGTGAAACTGACGTGGCAGCTGACGGATGTCTCCGGCCGCAGTTGGACGATGGCGTCCGTCTGAGCCGGAGAGCAGGACCCTGGGGGGGTTTAAAGAGAGAGATAGCCCAAGAGATAGAACAGGTTATCGGCAGTTCAATTGAATACTTTTTAATACCTTTTTAATGCCACTTCGAACGCAATTTAATACCGATTTCACGGCCCAACGGCGTACACGTAAATGACAGCCCTCAACCTGGAATAGTTTTATAAGTATACACATTCATTTGTATTGTTATTTCTTCTAATTCTGTCAGTTTATCTCAGCGGTGCTGCCTTGTCTGACAAAATGATCCTGCTGCACGCGCATGAACTTTTCGCGCCAGTGCAGTGGTCAACACAGCTCCTGCACGCCGCGGGAGGCAAATCAATATCCATTTCACATAAAAGTTTAACATTTATTGGTTTGAGGTTTTTTACTATTTAAGACCTATGAAATTATATTCAAGACGTTTTAAGGCCTTAGATTGACTTTTAATTGAATACTTTTGAATACCTCCTTGGGTAATTACAATCAATTTACATTTAATTAAAAGTCAATTGAGATCAATGATGTGTCTTTGAGACAGTGAGGGTCAGCAGACCGTTGTAATGACTAAAGGAGTGGAGTGGGGGGGGGGGGGTTTGTCGATGTTTAATTACAGCAGGTGCGGGTAGTGGGTCATGATCAGGTGATCAGTCTACCTATGAGGTTGGTGCCCTTCTCTCTGGTAGCAATCAGGACCTTGGTGGCCTTGTTGCTCCTTACGGGACCCGGCGGTGACAGGACCACCGAGCCTGTTGCCGCTTTGACCACCACCTGGTGAGAGACACACACACACACACACACACCCGCGCTTCAGTTCACCTGGACTCATAGCCTCCCTCCTCTACAGACAAAAAAGAATTTGAATAATGTACATGCATGGTACTTGGTGTCAAAATGAACATTAAGTGGGTCATGCAAATACATAGAAAGATTTACCAAACTTATTCAGACTTTATTTCATTGTATTAAGGTGGCATTCAGATTCAACTATTTTGACTATGGTGGCATTATTTCACACTTGTTCACAACCAATATTAGAACAACATTTTTAAGTAACCCCTGAAATCCCTGGGGTACGTGTACCCCCATTTGAGAAACACTACACTAGAGAACAGAGAGCTGAGCAACCAGAAACGCTGTGTACTCTGCATAATTACAACGGGCAGAGAGAAAAAAACAACAACCTCTTGTTCCTTGAAGCTCATTCGTCACAGCAAGCAAACAGCGAGAGCCCATTAGTCAACGCTCTTATATGGGTGGATGGGTGGGGAGGG
>JAOPJH010069085.1:0-11259 GCA_027122575.1 Merluccius polylepis
CCCCCCCCCCCCCCCCCCCCCCCCCCCCCCCCCCCCCCCCCCCCCCCCCCCCCCCCCCCCCCCCCCCGAACTAGGTGTTTGCGGTCCCCTTGTTGTTGTTTTTTTCATGACATTCAACACTTTTTCTTTAGTGTTAGCTGGTACCAGTATGCCATAAGCTGATGCTTATGTTGTAAACGGATGTATGTCGACAAGTATTGTATTGTTTCCATGTGTGTCCTGTAATACCAGTTGTCAGGGGAACAGAGAGAGGAGATGCTGAGGCTGAAGGACCATTTGAGGAAGCCTGCTGGTCCCAGCAGCTCAGCAGCCGGGGGGAGAGTAGCCCACGTACAGCACATGTTACACAGTGTTCAGGTAATGGAAAGTCTCACGTCTCGAGCCTTAAATAAGGTCGTACACCTTAATAATCCATTGGTGTCGTTATCTCTACAGTGATAATTGGGGTTTTGTCCAGGAATGGCATCCTATCCCGGTTCCAAATGTGTGAAACTCATAAAACACTCATAAAACACTTAATGAGCACTGTTTACATGTTTTATATTTTATGGTTGTATCATTAGCCATTCTTCATAAAATGAATTCATTCTTTTTTTTACCACATTACAGCTTCGGAAAGTACCAACTCTGCAGGAGTTTTTTCAAGAGAAGTCGGGGCTCCAGGTCCTCTCTGATTCTAATGTCCCCAGCAACACGTCATCCCCTCACAGTGTTCATGGCTCAGACACTGAAGATCATCTCTCATGCTCACCTTCACCCTGCCCCCAAGATGGGAACACTGCCCCAAAGGTTTCTCCCTTGACGTCAACAACTTACAGTGAAATTTCTCGTCATCATCCCGAGCCGCCACAGCACCAGGCGGGCTGCGTTTCCGATGAAAATGAGGAGTGCCCACACTCCCAACCGATCATAGATCCCGTAGTTGACATAAGTCACCAATCACAGTCTTCGGGTTATGTGACCTATGACAATGCAGAAAATGCCACCAGTGTGTTTGCTAGAGTTGAATCGGCTAGAGAAAGCTGTCTGTTTGGCACTGTGGCAGGAGGGAAGTACTCGGGTGGCTTTTCCCTTTGCAACCCTTCAAACATGACCGCCAAGATGCCAGATATCATCAGTCACCCTCCCATTGACGGGGAGAAACTAGAGCGGTCTGCCATTGACTCATCTATTGATGATTGTTTGATTGCCAATGACATGCTAACAGAAGCCTGTGGTGCAGACTCGCCAGAGAAACAATCAGTCATTTGCTCGCTCTCGGCAGAGTCTGGTCCCACAGATGAAGATTTGGTCACATGTCGCCCACTAGGAAATGCCCAGGAGACTTTGCATGAAATGAAACATCCGTCGGCACGATGTAATGCATTTGACCAGGATAAAAATCTGTCTGGCGGGGACTGTCCAGTCCCTCCAATGGAAGTTGGCACTGCGTCTTCCCCGGTGTCAGCCACCGATCATTGTAAAACAACAACAACAAACCGACCGCAGGTTCAGGGAAGCTCCCGGGAAGGAGATCCGGCAGAAGCGTCGAACCACGACACTGAAAAAACACGTTTTGAGGAGCCTTACCGCTTAAGCCTCCAGGCCCTGCTGAAGAAGTCCCAGGAGTGTCGGCAGCAGCAGCGAATTCTCCGAAACCAGGCAAGGAACTCCAGAGTAATCCTTGAGAGAGCCCAGGAGCAGCGCAGAGACGGGGAGCAAGAGCACAATCTCTCTGATAAAGAGAACGAAGAGTTCCCCCATAAGGCCACGGAGAGGAGGAAGACTAAACAGAAGAGCGGTTGTATTGAAAACCGAGCCGTCAACAAGCTGTGTGAAAATGAGCGGGAGCGGTCTAAGGTAGAAGACCTCTCTGTAAAAGGTTCCAATGATGAATTGACAACATTACACGACACCATAGGCCTCAATTTAACAGGCGATGCAAACACGGAGACTTTGGACATGGGTGCAAATAAAACGCTCCCTGAAAATAATCCACGTGTCTTCTCACCAAAAAGTGCCAAAGAGTCGCCCACCAAACCTGCAGAGGTCTTCGCTCAAACACCTCCGGACATTTCGGCACACTCCCCAGCTCACTGTTCCCCGCCCAGCACCGAGAGCACAATCCGTAGTCTGAGTCGTTCGAAAAGTGGAAGAAGTTACCACGTGGTCCCTATTCCTCAGTTGTGTACCAGTCCGGTTCACTGTAAGAGCAAGGGGCTTAATAAAACCGGAGGATCCAACGGCACCAGTCGTGACCCAACCACCGTGGTACCGGGCAAAACAGCCCAAAACGCGGTCGCCGTGTTTCAGACCGAAGCAGCGCAGGACGGGCACCAAAATAATCAGGCATTCCCTGTGGCACATCTCGTCGACGAGGTGGATTCAGCGAGAGCGTTGAGCAGGAGTTCGGTTCACACACTGCACATAGACCAGCTGGAGCTGAACCTGTCCAGCCTCAAACTGCTCATCTCTGAGCTGGAGTCCACCATTACAGAAAACATGAAAAACCAGAGCCAGCCTGAGAACGCCGGCTTGGTGGACCCTAACGATTCTTATAATGGCGACAAAAGCCTGTATGGTGCGAGGAGTCCTGCCGAGGACAGCGCCTGGCAGACAAGACAATTCTTGGACCATTACAGGGACAAGGATGAAGACACAGACCCTGAGCTCAGTGACTTCATAGACCTCCCGCCTATAAGACCGCACAAAGGAGGAGATGCAGTGGGTGAGAATAAAGGGAGCACAGTCACCGCCTTGGCCACGGTGAGAGGACAGAAGAACAGCGCAGTGTTCAGCGGAGGACGGCCTCTGTTGTTGGGTGGTGGTGGTGGTGGTGGTAGTGGTGGTGGTGGAGGGACCTCCAAGAACCGGGTCCAGGGCACAGACAGAGCACCACTGGCCAGAGGAATCGTCGCTACGAGTTGCAGGGAACATGCGGGCTCTAGAAAACCACAGCCGTCTGCAAAGCGCAGCATCACCTCTCTTACGCAGAGGATGCTCATTCCAGATGTGTTCCGGGAGATTCCACTCAACAGCTCGTTGCCGGTCAGGGTGCTGTTGGACACCGGCAACCAGCCGGCCAAGAAGAGACCTCAAGCCGCCATAGAAGAGGGCGGATCTTCCTGCTCGGTCTCTCTCAATCACTCGTACGACGTGGAAAGACCGTCTGGGCTGTGGCTCTTGGATTGTTCAGGGTCGGAGTTGGGTTCACGCGGTCCTCACGTGCCGGAAAACAAGCACTTGACCCCTGAGAGCGGAGGAGAAGGAGAAGGAGGTCAGGTGGGCGTGTCCAAGGCCAAACGGAAACTACTCATGCATGCCAAAAAGGAGGCGGAGGAGAGGAGCTGGGACAGTGACAGAGGAGCCGGACCACTCGTCCGTCCACACGAATACGCGAGTACTCCCAAAGGTGAGGCTGCCATAGAGACGCGTTTGGTTCAGCAGTTAACTTTACCAGTCACCACCTTCACCCCCCGCACTAACAACTTGACTGTTTCCTAAGCCTCACCGCAGAAGCATGGAGACATGGAGGTTGGCCAGGGAGACGAGCAGCAGCTGAAGCGAATACATGAAGCTCAGTGGAAGGCCCTGCAGGAGGAGCAGGCCAGGCAGCAGCAACAGTTACTACAGGTAGGACTGATCCTAATGGGGATAATGACGACAAGAATGACATCCATCTCCGGTGTTTCGACTCCCAATCTTCAGATGAATATGCAGGGATCGTATATCTAGAATCTTCTAGAAACCGTGCATTTAAAAAGGAAAACCGATACATTTTGTATCATGTAGAAAATGCCAAAGAAAACATTTTTTTTAATGACTGGGTTTTCTTTGTTAATTGCCTGAATTTTCTCGCTGCCCTAACTATCTGAGCAAATGCAAAATAGAAGTAGTTAAGTAAAATAAGAAATGTACTGTCAATATTGAAGTATCTGTCCTGCGTTTCCCTTTTTTACTATTTACTATTAGTATTTTGTCTTTTAGTACACACTTTTATCCAAAGCGGCTTACGGTGAATTCGGATACATGTCATTAGGGGGGCTGGAGGGGGGCGGGCATCTTGCTCCAGAATGCCTCCAGGTGGGCCGTGGAGGCTGGAGGTTTTGGGGACCTTTTGCACCACACTTGTCATATCTCGCTGATTTAGATCTTAATGTAGTTTGGGCCCATGGGGCGATGTCAACCTCACCCACGGTCAGCCAGGAGATTTGAGCGGTGATTGTTCCTGCCAGAGTGGAGTAGACTTTAGGGCCTCTGCCAAACCCTCCATTAACCAGAATGTGTCACTACACTGACCCATAATGTTTCTCCAAAAACGAGGTGTAGACCTTGGCGAGACTGGCTCTGTGCCAGCGCAAAGAAACATTACACACACACACACACACACACACACACACACACACACACACACACACACACACACGCACACACAAATGCTGTCCCCCCTGTCTGTTAGAGTGGTGTTGTCGGGACCTGGGTCGTGGGCAGACTACTGACTATCGGATCATTACAGGAGACCTTCAAACCCTCCCTTGTAAAAAAGCCCAGGGATTCACCCATAAATGTTTCACTGCATCCCAAAGAGGCATCCTGCCACGGAAGCCTTGGTTGTGAATGTGTACGCTCATGTTTGCATGTGCATGTTGAACCAAGGACGACTGCTGATTTTTTTTTTGGCAACAAATCATGTTCGTGTGTGTGTGCGCGTGTGTGTGTGCACATGTGTGCGTGCGCTTGCATCCAATGTTGTGCTCGGCCAGTTGTCCTTGCCCTATTAATTACAGTCTCGGTTTAATTTATGCATCTCTAACAACAATATAATTAACATAAGCCGGGTAATGAAGGGACCTTTTGTCGTTGTTCGTTTTCCTGCACCCCCCCAATTCCCTTCTCCATCACCTCCGTCCTTCCATCAGTGAAAGTGATGCAGGTGAGAACGCAGCGAGCCAGCTCTGGTAGAGGTTGGGGAACAGGGGAATTGACAGAGATAGGGAAGGGATAATTTGTTTAATTCATGAGCGTCTGTGGTTAAGTGGCAGATCATCCAACAGAGTGCCACCACTAATGAATGGTACCTTCCCTTCTTCTTTGTTTTCATCTCTCTCTCTCTCTCTCTCTCTCTCTCTCTCTCTCTCTCTCTCTCTCTCTCTCTCTCTCTCTCTCTCTCTCTCTCTGCTACACATGTCTGCTACACATGTCTGCCCCCATCATTTCACTTCTTTCTCTTTTCTATTTTGCTATTCTTCCTCTCCTTGTTTCCTTTCCTTCATTTCCTCGCCTTTATCTCTCCCGTCTTTTTATTTTTATTTTTATCTGGTCTCGCTCTCACCTCCTGTGCCTAAAACCTCTCTCGCACTGTCTGTTTCCCTCTACCCACAATTAATTTTCCCTCTGGCTCATTTGCTGTCCTATCCAATTCAATGTCTCCCAACCTTTCCCACTGGCATGTGAAAACACACACACACACATCTTCCATTTGGTTTCACCTTGCCATCACCCTGACTTCCTTAGGCGTTGGCCGAGCGCTACCATCTCCTTCAGAGGATGTCCTCGCTGTGCCCGCCGTCTGTCTCGCATCCCGGGGACACCGCGACCTTGTCCGTCGGCGGAGGAGGAGGAGGAGGAGGAGGCGACGAGCTCTCCAACGTCTGCTTCCAGGTACTGCTACTGTTACATTTCCTCCAACTCCTTACTCCCTCACGTCTTCATAACCCAATCAAACCCCCATTGTACATTATCATTATCCTTGTGGGGTATTGTACAACCAGGCCATCCCTGCTGTTCACTGTCCTGCGGGCCGAATAAACAGCTGTGCATTAAAAAAAATGAGCTTGTGTCAAATTGATTATCAGCCTTTGACTTGATTTTTTTTATTATTATAATGTTTTTATTCTCCCTTAAATCCTTTTTTTGCATTCCTCTGATGTACGTGTGTTACATTTCCCCCCCGACCACCGCCGTGTCACCGTGTGCCGCAACAGTTACAGAATCAACAAGTACGCAGCACGCGCGCTCGCACACCGTCTTTTTACACCCTATTATACTGATGGACTATAAGTCTGCCTCCGCTGATGTGCTAACCAGATGCCAGCCCAAAGACCTTGAGAATCTGGCTGGGAAATTAATTGGTTGTCATTGGTGGAATTGGTATTCTCCTCTCTCTCCCGCTCTCGCTCTCTCGCTCTCTGTCTCTCCCCCCGTGGTCCTCATTATTCAGGCCTCCTTTCATTGCCTCATGCATCTCCTCTCTCCCCCCCCCTCATCTCCCTCTGCCTACCACCCTTCCCCAACAGCCTGTCGAGCCGTCTCTCCCTGAACGCTACCACCCCCTCGTGGCGGCGGCCGTGAAGGGTTTTTTGACGCGTAGGCTTCTGAGGACTGACAGAGTGGAACAGCTGCGACGCACGGCCAAGGTAACGCACTCATTGGTCGGTCCCAGTTGCCAGGCTCTGTTGTATTGCTTAAATACAGGCACAGGAATAATAAATGGTTGTGTGTGCGTTTGTGTGTGTGTGTGCGTTTGTGTGTGTGTGTGTGCGTGTGTGTGTGTGCGCGCGTGCGCTCGCATACATAGGACACCCAGCAGTTCCTGCAGGCCTTTGAGCAGCAGAACCCAGGGCGAGGGGAGCTGTGCAGCAGACAGGACACGTTGCTGTGGGAGAGAGTCACCCTGCAGGTAACAACACACATTCTGGCCCATCTGCACCACCTCTCCCACCGGCTGCCAGCCGTGCCGACGACACGCGGTTCTGTCTGCCATTAGGCGTTCACACAACGAATTCTTTGATTACCCACGATCTATTTAAACCCTGTACCTCCTCTCCTCCCCTCCCCACGCCCCCCCCCACCGTCCCTCTGTCATGGTGCCTGGCTCCAGCTGCGCTCTGCACGCTATGAGCTCCATGACGTATGCTTCGGTCTGTCTGCCGCTGAGAGGATGCAGCTGATCAGCTGGGACAGAGAGCTGGCCAGGGACAGAGAGCTCAAACAACAACAGGTAGCCTTCCCATCAAAATACGTACGTTAGACTGTTTTTTGTATTAATGTGACACCGGGACAGACTTGATTCATGAGTTCATTGGGTCCAGCTATTTATTGAATGCTATTACTAATAGCAATGACAGTATTACCTTTTAATGTTGAGTCAACAGAAAACTGAAATAATTGACTGTTTTTTTTATGTCCTACAGGCATTGTTTTTGCACTAAATGGTCATTACCATCGTTAAATGGAATCCCTATGACTCTTTCTAAGCAATCTGAGAAATAATGGCATTTATATTTACAACTACATTTTTTCCTTGCTGTGCTTTGTTCGGTACATGGAGTGGCGCTAGACACTTTTTGGTTTGGAATTTAGTTTCAATTTTCATTGTGTTGTATGATGATGTTTTTGAAAATTGTAGCTTTGACTGGCTAATTTGCATTTCCTTTTACAGTTCACGGACATATCACTGCATTTTTAATTAATGTCTGTGTGTCTGCGTGTGTGTGTTTAGACTGGGCAACCAGGCCGCGCCATTGGAAACAGTTCTCTGTCTGCTGCTACACAAAAATCCCTAGAGAGGAAGAGAAGAGTCATGTAAGTATTTTCAGTATTTCAGTATCACAATATCACATTATAAGCCTGCGTGGTCTGGCATTTCCTCAGTGGCTACCGCTGTCATTCAGACTGGCCTCAATTACTTATTTTCTGATCACTGTCTTTGACATTTAGTTAACTCAGGGTTGTGGTTTGTTATCAGGCTACAGCAGAAATCCACAGAACGCCAGCCGGGGCCACGGACCAAAAGTGGACAGAGGCCAAACGCAGGCAAACCGACAGCACAACGCAGGCCAGGCCCGCTTAGGACAACCAGACCTCAGAGGGTCGCCAAGACCGCCACTTCCTGTAGACGCTGACTGCATTACCTACACAGGCCGTTATGAAGAACCCCTAAAAAACACTCAAATAAACTGTTCACAGTACATAAGAAGCTAGCCCAGCAATATTTGACTATTGATATTTTACATTGCCGATTTCTTTTTTAAATGTTATTTATTATTTTTTGGAGTTTTTTTAATAAACGTTTCTATTTAAAGGGATTGTGTTCTGGCGTTCACCGGTCACTTATTTTAACCGCCAGCAGGCGGCGCTGTGGTTCCGCACTGCGGTTAAACTTTAAAGAGCCGGCTGCTCTTGTGTGCGCTCGTTGGTTTGTAGTAATGTGTACGCGTCGCGGTGGACATTGTTTTGAATGTTGGACTGGTGGAAGTGGAAGTAAACACAAGGAATGGAAGTAGACACAGCAGCAGCCGGCGTGCCGTCGCGGGCGGAGAGAAAAGCGTTGGAAAAGGCGAAGATCGTGCAACGGGAAAACGAGAGGAATGCGTTCAAAATGGTAAGACGTTGGACATGTAACTTAGCACAACACGTGTACTAACTCTGATTTCACTAGCTAGCTTAAGCTAGCCTTGGGAAAGGTGTCTCGTCGGTAAAAGCCGTGACTGGTAATGAATGGTTCCGGCAGGTCGCGCGGATCATGAAGAAAGCAGAGGGCGCGCGCACGGCGGAGGAGAGCCGCGCGCTGCTGCGGCACCGGGACGCCGTGGAGGAACTGCGCAGGCGCCAGGTGCGCAGCGCGGGGCTCAAGAGGAAGCAAGAGGAGGTGACTTCCAACCCACCGGGTTTTCCCTCACATTTCCCAAAGAAATAGGCATGCACGTCGCATATACTGAGTGTTTTTTTAAATGTCCAGTCAATAAGTTGTTGTTTTTTGGGATGATCCTCACCAGGTGTGTGACGACTCTGAGGTGCTGAGGACCAAGGTGGCTCAGCTGGCTGAGGCGGTCAAGCAGGCTCAGCACCTGGTGGTGTACACTGGAGCGGGTATCAGCACGGTAGGTCATGGTGTCTGCACTTTTCTCTAATTCTCCGTCATTCTCTCTCTCTCTCTCTCTCTCTCTCTCTCTCTCTCTCTCTCTTTCTCTTTCTCTTTCTCTTTCTCTTTCTCTTTCTCTTTCTCTCTCTCTCTCTCTCCCTCTCTCTCTCTCTCGTGTGATGTCTGGGTAATGAAAAAGCAATCTGTGCTAAACTTGAGACCTGTAGTCGTCTCCTCTTGATTACTGTGTGTGTGTGTGTGGCAGGTGCATTTGTGCGTGCGGCACGCATACACACACTCTCACACACACACACACACACACACACACACACTACCAGTTGTCGCCAGTCACTCAGGTCGGAGCCTCGCTGCGCTAACCGCTACTCGTCTTCCTCTCTCCATCTATTCTTTCATTCGCTCTTTCTCTTTTCGGGGTTTCTTATTTCAGTCTAATTCAGCTTCACTTCTGTCGCACTCAAAAAATCATCGCTTTTCATCACTAAAACTCGGGGCGCACAATTCTGCCTTTTGAATGAACAAAAAAATAACGGCTAGAATAAGTTATTTTGTTAAAGATTTTTGTATACACATTTGCATGTTTGTATACGTTCGAATCACATTTGTGTAAACCCAACTCTCCCAATACTAGATGATTGTTTTAATGATAATGATTCACTCATTCATTTCATCTGCTGGCCAAATACTATTTTGGGCCGAACTCAAAATATTTTTTAATACAAATTGACCGCTTGTGAGGTAACACTTTTATAAATAGTCCTCCAGTACAGAAGGAGCGTGACCACTGGCCTCCCTTGTTTCTCCTGATTCTCTTCACACGTCTGATTGGTCACTTCGTTTTCATTTCAAAAGCATCCGTCGTTCCTGTGAGATCATCCTCCTCCTCCTCCTCCTCTGCCTCCTCCTCCTCCATCAACTGCTTTTCCCCTTGTCTTCTTTTTTTCCTACACAGAAGGAATGCAACACACACACACATACACACACACACAGCTTGAAAAGGAGGAAGTGGCCAGTTCTGGAGAGTGACTTCCTGTGGGGGATGCGAAACAGGAAACTGTAATTACCTCTGTTCTCTCCTCTGAACAAAAAAAAAAAAGTCTTTCTCTTCTCCCCTCTCCTCTTCTTCACATATCCGTTCTCTCCTCTCTCCTCCTCTTCTTTTTCCTCTTCAAAACTCATGCATCCTTTCATTTTTAACACAAACACAACAAGACAGTATTGCGTATTCTGTCAGTCTGCGTCTCTCTGTCTCTGTCTCTGTCCCCGTCCCCCTTTCCCCCTCCCTCTCTCCCCTCTCTCTCTCTCCTCCCCCTCCCCTGCTCTGTTACTATCTCGGTCGCCCCATGTCTCTGCCACAGTGGGGGACAGGTGGGAGGACTATAAACCATACATACATCACCTCTTGTCCACTAGGCCCCGCGCCAACACCCCTCTATTCATTCCCGCATCGAGCCAAGGTCACCGCAGCGCACGCACAGCAACGCTCCTCTTGTGTCGCAATTTAAAGAGTACAACTCATCTGCCCATTTTGGGTCTTCAAAGTAGTTTGTTTAGTTTGATACTTAGTGGTTCATGGTTTAAATTTGCCGCAGGTTCAAATTAACAAGCGACCATTGCCCATCATACGTGTGCCGTTTTTAACTAGGGCTGCAACTAACAATTATTTTGTCACTTTTTTGATTCATTGATTAAATCATTTAGTCTACAAGATATCATAAATAATAGCAAATGCCATCACAAGTTACCAGAGTTGTTTTTTTATAATGATCCACGAACCACCAAACTGAAAAATTGTATTTGACAAATCGCCGCAGCCCCAGTTTTAATAATGCAACTTGCAAGCAAAGTAGGGAAGTTGTGAAAAAACAACCGTCAAAGACAGCGGTGCTGCTGACCACAGATGTCGCCTTTTAGCCTAGAGTCGGTCTTTCTCATCGGTGTGGCAGTTTGTCCCATTGTCATGATGAAAACCACTATAACAGGTCGCGGTGGTCTAGTCTGACATTGGCCCCCCCCCGCCACTTGAAGGTGTGTGTGTACAGCTAAAAGCTCTGTGAAAAGATGACATCACTCGTGACCTATTGGCCTTACAATGTCTGAGTGAGGACGAAAGAAGAAGGCGCGAATGTCCCTCATTTCAACATGGTTTCGAGCTTCGTCTCACACACATACTGACCTGTTTTGTGTGTGTGTGTGTGTGTGTGTTCCCTGTATAGTGATGGAGAACGCCATGGAGGAGCAGCGAGAAGTGGGAGGAGCCAACGGTGAATTGAGCCAGGAGGAGGCTGGGCTTACAGAGAAGACACACAACAACTTCAAAGGTACATGCACACACACACACACACACACACACACACACACACACACACACACACACACACACACACACACACACACAC
>JAOPJH010069131.1:0-11246 GCA_027122575.1 Merluccius polylepis
TACTCTGCTTTGTATTGTATGTACTATGCTGTCTGGATTTTATGTACTCTGCTGTTGTACAGCACTTTGGTCAGCTCCGGTTGTTTTTAAAGTGCTCTATAAATAAAGGTTGAGTTGAGTTGAGATAGTATTGGTATGATAAGTAATAGCATTTGTATGATAGGTAGTAGAAGTAGTATTTGTATGATACAGTATTAGTAAGAGTATAGTAGTATTGGTATGATAAGTATTATTATTAGTATGATGATAACAAAGGTAAGATATTTGTGGTTGTAACTTGGGAAAAAAAAGTGTTATTGTTCATTCACTTCTAGTTTGTCGAGTGTAGGTCACAGAATTAAGGCTAATACTGTTGGAATTTGGAGTCTCAGCTTTCATATTACATATAATTTGTGTAGATAGTATAATGTGACGAATATCGTTTTTAAGTAGCGTTAACATTTAGAAACAGACTACCTAAATTGGGGGCTGCAGCTGTCTTGTGCAACTCACAGTTGCACAACACAGGCACTTCTCTCACTCAGCTGTGTGCCTCTGTTTGAGATGCTGGAATAAATTAGTCGTGCTGCTGCCTTTCGTTGCCACAGACGTTAGACTAACTTTACAATGGATAGATAGTGGTCTGCTCGAGGTTGGACACTGCAAATTAGTCGTGCTGCTGCCTTTAGTTGCCACAGACTTTAGACTAACTTTACAGTGGATAGATAGTGGTCTGCTTGAGGTTGGACACTGCAAATTAGTCGTGCTGCTGCCTTTAGTTGCCACAGACTTTAGACTAACTTTACAGCGGATAAATAGTGGTCTGCTCGAGGTTGGACACTGCAAAACCGAACCACTTCCAGACAACTGAGAAGACAGCCGAGTCAATTTTAGGCCTGTCTGAAATTAACAGGCTCTTCAACACATGGATACAGTAGAAGGCTTACTACAGAATGTGATCATGGTCTGGGCTAAATGCAGTCCTCTGTGCTGTGATCCCCTGCAGTAGAGAAGACTCTCTTAGGAGACACTTGTGCCTGGGATACAAAGGTATCTCTTCGTAAGGTGTGTCAAAAGTGGATACTCACTCTGGTGCTCCTTCCACTAGTCCAGTAGATTGGCTGCAAGAAGTGGCATGCGAGCTACCTCCTTGTATCTTGTTATCTCCTCCTCTGCCTGGTCCTGTGTGGTTTTATTTGCAGCATCAGGTCTTACTGCACCATGTTTGACCATGTAGGTCAGCTAGAGTGCAAAAATCCCTTGATCTCTTGGTTGGGACTGCAAAGATTACCTTGATTACCCTCCTCCTCTGGAACCACATCCACATCGATCTCTCCTGTCTCCACTTCTGTCTCTGTCTGCTGAAAAACAGCAATACATCAAATTAGCTTTTGATTCTCTAGAAATTAGTGAATCAGTAAATAAGCCGAAATACAATAAGTGACAATTCAATAGGCCAACATTATATATTGAATGTTTTCATGTAATATAAATGTTTTACTATCATTCGCCAGCATTTATGGTTTTTAAACTTTTACTTTAACAATTTAGTATTTATGATTTTTAAACTTTTATTCCAATTTAGGGATGCCACGGTGAGGACATTTTCACACCGGTCGATAAACTCGTGACTCCACTGGTATTACCGATTACACTGGCCATTTTAAAGATGTTTGTCGGCTCAATATCTGTTTTTTTCCCTTCTGTTTGTGTCACCAGGTGTATAAAATACAACAACACAACAACACAAAATAATAATTGCAAGGACATGTAAATATACTGGACATTTTGTGGTTGTACGGATTTATGAATGACTTGCAATAAAACTATGAAAAAAAAAATCTAGCGCTTACTTTGATCTTTAACGTTATCTGTAGATCTTCCCCTTACTTTTTGAACAACACGAATGCTTAGAAAGGTGCATTATTATTTTTTAATGAAAAACACAACAACAATAAAACAATGACAAACTCTCTTATATTAAACATAGAAATATAACTTTTATTAACAAAAAGAATAAGACGGATGACGGCACCCTACCCATCCTGTGCTGCAACACAAATACATTTTAAATAATATACATTACAATTACGTTAAATTAGCAAACAATGTGGAACATTTACAGTTATATTTTATACTTTAGTCATATTTATTTATTTAATGCACAAGTCACCTACAAACATGTACATCTACATGTAACCTACAGTAACATGTATATAGTATGTTTATTTTATTGTATACAGTATGTTTATTTTATTCAAATAGTTTTTAATTATCATTTTATTTCATAATTGGTACATTTATTGTATATATACTCTTGTTTTTTAGTACTCTATTTTCCCACTTTTCCCACTATACTGCTGGTCACTGTGAATTTCTCCCAAGGGGGATTAATAAAGGACTATCTTATCTTACCTTAACCAAATAAATAATAAACAAATTCAAAAGGGAACCAAATAGCCTAAATAAGAAAAAAACAAAAAACAAAACAAAGCCTTCCACATTGTAGTGTGATGTAGGATAAGATAAGATAGATAGATAAGATAAACAGCAATTGTCAAAAGGCTTTTCAAAACGAATGCTTAGGGGGTTGGCCCACCAAAGCATTAGAAGGTTGATTCTTATTGTTTTTAATGAAAAACAACAACAATAAAACAATGGCAAACTATTTTAATAAACATAGAAATAGAACTTGTATTAACAAGATGGATGACGGCTTGACCTGCGCGCCGCATACCCATCCCATGCTGCTGTATGTTTTAAATTATATAGCCTACAAAATAAAAAAATGGAAATGAGCTAACTCTATGGAACTAAATAAATAAGAAAACAAATTAAAAAAACAGCCTGGCTTCTACATCGTAACATAATGTCTACAGGCTTTTCAAAATGAAAAAAATTATAATAATAAAAATTAACTCTTGGCAATTGACGATAGTGCTTTACATGTTCTTTGCCAGAAAAAAAGATCTACCTTCTCTAGCTTAATAAGGGATCTTGCGGGGGTGGCTATGTTCCCTGCCATGCTGAACACCCTCTCGGATGCACAGCATGTTGCACACACGCACAGGTACTTTTTGGCTACCCTTGCCAGCAGAGGAAGCCTCGTTTGATTTGCTTTCCACCAGAGGAGAGGATCCTCCTCCGCGTTGATAGCAGACTCTTAGCGGCTACCTTTTCAGGAAGAGTTGGTGTGGCTTTGGCAGCACCTGCTTTTCCTTTTAATAACATTCCCAAAGTTGTTTTCCTCTTGAGCTGCGGCTCGGGCTCCGCCCGACAGACGGGACACTTTAGCCTCATCTATCATCTATTCCCCATTCTTGTAAAGCCTCCTGCAAGGCCAAGTTAGCAGTGGTGTGATCCTCTGGCAAAAAGCTTGTTTGCAGGCATTTGGATACCAGGGTCCATTCTGTGTCAATGAAATGTAAAGTCAGTGACATGTACGGTGTCATGTTTGTGCTGGACCACATGTCTTTTGTGAGGGAAATGTGCTCGACTGCTGAGATGGCCCGTTGCAGCTCACTCCGGACACGGGTGTAGGCACGCGGGATGGCTGTTGTGGAGCATCAGTGCATGCATTCCATCTCTCACTGCCCTTCTTATACTCGTGCATCGCGCAAATGCTCGACTAATGGATGGCTGTGTGTCTGGCCTCTCCGGTCGAGATTTCGCTGCGGGCCCATTTTGGCAGCCTCACTCTTATGGTGCACCTGAAGGTGTGTGTGTTGATTAGAGATGTTACCTCCAGATTCTGCCACCTTCATCAGACAAAGTTTGCAGATCAGTTCAGTTCAGTTCAGTTTCAGTTTATTGTCCCCTAAGGGAAACTTGTCTTGCAGCCAGGTAACATACAGGTACAGTAGCACAACAGATAAACACACATACACACAAGTAATAACACCAACTACTATAAATAAATAAAAAAATTAAATAAAAAACACTGTTACACTACTACTCATCTAGCTAATTGTGCAAATTTAGCAACCGTATTGCACTTGGACTGACATTCATGTGTGCGTTATTCAACAAGGCTGTCTTTGTCAATCAGAACAAACAGCAGATGGGTAATGAAGGGTGCAAAGTGAGCTGAACAGTACTGCACTATAGCTACCAGCCATGTGAACGATAAAAAAATAAATCAAATAAATACCTGTTTACTATTTTACTACTCAATTATTACTACTTACCTACCTTGTACTCTACAAGTAGGGGGCGTGTCCTACCATGTACTCTAGAAGTAGGGGGCGTGTCCTACCTTGTACTCTAGATGTAGGTAGAGTGTCCTACCTTGTATTCTAGATGTAGGGGGTGTGTCCTACCGTGTACTCTAGATGTAAGGAGTTTGTCCTACCTTGTACTCTAGATGTAGGGGGTATGTTCTACCTTGTACTCTGGAAGTAGGGGGCATGTCCTACCTTGTACTCTAGATGTAGGGGGTATGTCCTACCTTGTACTCTAGAAGTAGGGGGCTTGTCCTACCTTGTAATCTAGATGTAGGGGGTGTGCCCTAACTTGCACTCTAGAAGTAGGGGGCGTGTCCATGTGTACTCTAGAAGTAGGAGCCGTGATCTAACTTGTACTCTAGATGTAGGGAGTATGTCCTACCTTGTCTGCAACACTATTCGGTACCAGTGTCCTCACCACCACCCCACTGGTCCGCCCGCCAACGATCCCGAAACCCAGACCAGAACCATCGTTCACCAGCTCCACCTCCTCCACATGTTCCCACTGGCCACACATACACACATACACGTCTTATACCTCTGTGTAGAAGTGGAAAAGTACAACGTGACATGCTGTTTTACATTCTCAATGAAAGGCAACCAAAACTATGGGTAATGTAGCTCTCTCTCTCTCTCTCTCTCTCGCTCTCTCTCTCTCTCTCTCTCTCTCTCTCTCTCTCTCTCTCTCTCTCTCTCCCCCAAGCTGATTGACATCTTCTCAGTAACCGCCAAGTCCAGCCCGACATCCAGGTCACTGCATAAAGAAGTGTGTGTGTATGTGTGCGTGTCTGTATGTGTGTCTGTGTGTTTTAAACACAGTCAACGTCTCTGAGAAGAAGTTCAACTATCACAGGAAGGGGTGTGAAGCTGGCACTGAGGTCACTTCCTGTGCCTGCTGTTCTAGTGAGGTTCTAGTGGGTAACATAGTTCTGGGATTACCTTCATTCTGCAAGCATGAGGTAATACAGGTGATACAGGTGAGCAGTGGGTCTTACTGTGGGCGTGGCCTGTAGTGGTGATGCAAGAGGTGGGCGGTCCCTCGCCACCAGGAGCTCCAGGGTGGGGGCTGGCTGCTGCAGCAGGAAGAGCGCCCCCTGCTGGCTCAGCTCCGGGTCCAGGGGACTGCCGTTCATCACTAGGATCCGGTCCATCTCTTTCAGACGCCCGTCCCTACAGCAACACACTGATATTAGAACCAACTAACCCTCTAGGCTAGATGTGTATTAGTACTAGTATTAGTAGTACTAGTATTAGTACTAGTATTAGAAGTATTACCAGTATTAGTACTAACTAGTATAAGTAGTATTGTACCCGTGTATGGCGCCTCCAGGCTGGATGTGTAGTAGAATTAGTAGTACTAGTATCAGTATTAGTATCAGTAGAAGCGTTAGTATTTCTATTAGTATTAGTAGTACTAGTATTAGTAGTATTACCAGTATTAGTACTAGTATTAGTAGTATTGTACCCGTGTATGACGCCTCCAGGCTGGATGTGTAGCAGTATTAATATTACTATTAGTACTAGTACTAGTATCATATTAGTAGTACTAGTATTAGTACTGGTAGTAGTATTTGTAGTACTATTAGTTGTACCATTAGTAGTACTAGTATTCGTATTACCAGTATTAGTACTAGTATTAGTACTAGTATTAGTAGAATTGTACCTGTGTATGATGCCTCCAGGCTGGATGTGTAGCAGTATTAGTAGTACTAGTATTAGATTCAAAATCAACTTTATTGCCCCACAAAGTGGGACATTTGGCTTGGGCTTTCCCCCCACGCTGCAGCCGTAAAAGATAAAACATTCCAAAACATTCCACATACAAAGACATTATAAAAACATACATCAAGTTCCTGAAAGCACCTTCAACAAACAGAAAAAACAAATGCATCAATATGTGGGACTTGTGTAAAGATCTGCACAAATCCCTTTAAAAAGAAACAAAGATCCTCCAATGTCTATCCTGGCCTCGTCCTTATCTTATCTACCGCGATTTAAACGTTTTATCGACACAGGGATGACATTTTTTTTAATCCAGCAAGGGACCTGAACATTCTCCCAGAGGGCAGTAGCTGATAAAAACACCATGGTCTTTGTGTGAGGGGGTCAAACACCATCTTCCCAGTCTTTTCAACATTCAAGACAAGGTGGTTATCATCACACCATTTCACAAACCTTTGCATCTCTGAATATTAGTCAGATAGATCACTATCCTTTTTCATTAAAGCTAAGACGGCAGTATCATGTGAGAACTATATGTTGAGATTGTTAGGGTTATGGTGTCTACACTCGCTAGTGTATCAGGTAAAAAGGACAGGTGAACTGACAACCCTGGAGGACTCCCGTGCTCTAGGTTCTGAGAGAGGACCATTACCCTGAGCTGTTTACAATTGGTTAAAAACGAGTGGCACCATCTAATAATAAGAGGGTGGACATTCAGGTCATTCAGCTTCTTAATTAATAGATGCGTCTATAGCGTATTAAATGTTGAACTAAAATCTACAAACAAAAGACGTGCATATGAGGTAGGATCCTCCTACTGCTTAGATATAAAATGTACCATGCTAGGGCAGTGTCGTCTATTACACCTTTAGGGCGAACTAAAAAGGATCTAGTGAGGAGCTGACTTCTGTTTTCAGTAGGTTGATTCATTTTCAATGATTTTCTCGAAACACATAACTACTGAAGTCAAAGCAACTAAACGGTGGTCATTATTTTCCTTACAGCATGCCTATTTGGGGAGTTGTTCCAGGTGGAAGGGACAGCATGTAAGTCCAGAGACTTCTGGTAGGACACCAGGCCTCTGCCAGCTCTTCAATGCTTGATTTCAGCAGAAACCCAGAAATGTCATCTGGTCCAGTGGCCTTCCTGGGGCAGGTGCGTGAGAACAGTCTCTGTACTTCATGCTGGTCAATGGTGATTTTTGGATAGTTCAATGCAGGTAATGTATCTAGAGCCACTTTTTGCTCCTGCGAGAAGTTAGCCATTTCAAACCTCTCATAAAAGTTGTTTAATTCATTGGCCTTCTCACCATCATTTAAAACACTAACACACTTTTTTTAGCTGGAGCCATGTTAGTCATACATTTCCCACAGTTTTTTAGTGTTCATAGAAGAGTAGTGGTTTTCAAATTTCTCCTTCTCCTTCATCCAAGCCTTCCTTAGTTTGTGGTGGAGTTCTTTCTGAATATTCTTCATAGCCACAAGATCCCTGCTCTTAAATGCTATCTTTTGCTGAACTACGCACTTTTTCATTTCCTTGGAAATATAGGGGTTGTTGTATGGGTACATAGTTGACTTCTGGGTTAACACCTTATCTCTACAAAATGTGATATATTCTGTAATAGTATCTGTTGCCTCTTGAAAGAGCTTCCAGTTGGTACAGGAAAAGCAGCCTTTTAAGGTTTCAATGCCATCATTGTTCCAAACATGTAGTTTTTTTTTCTTGTGGTTTACTGCTTTTTAGCAGGGACTTATAGCTAGGAATTAAATGGACAGCATTATGGTCAGAGGTGCCTAATGGGGGGGTTTAGCCAAGGCTGTGTAGTCATCTTTAACATTGCCATAGCATTTGTCTTGCCTTGTAGTGGTTAAAATCCCCAGCAATAAAACAAGGCGCTTCAGGGGTGCGTTTCAATTGTCTGTGAACACAGTCGGCCATTGTGGTGGCTGCCTTTGCAGCGTTTCCACTTGGAGAGATATAAAGTATCATATACACATAATAAAGGTAAAAAGGTCTAAGACTTAGACATACCAGTGCAATGTCAGGATTACAAACAGACTCCCTTGTGTTGAATTGAGAGCACCACTTTTGGTTGACAAAGACAAAGGTGCCTTCCCCCTTACTGTTGCCTGAGTTTGCATTCCTGTCGGAGCGCACCAGAAAAGAGCCATCCAGGGCAATGAGTGAGTTGGGTACACCCTCCTGTAGCCAGGTCTTGTGAATACAAGCAGGCACGAATCCTAGTACTCATGTCAAACTCTGGTGTTAAACCGTAGCTCGTCAGCTTTGCTCTTCAAGGAACGGACATTGCAGAGAATCATGGAAGGCAGAGGTGGTCTGTCTACCCCTCTCTGTAGTCTCTGTCTCACCCCTCCGCTCCCCCTCTTCCGCGGTCTCTCTTCGTCCATGTTCACTCGGAGTCCGAGCCCACAGTTATCTCAGTAGTTGGGGAGCAGGTTTGGGCTGGGGCCAGGAGGTGGTCTTGGGTGTAGCATAGGAGCGCCAGCTTGGTGCCCAACACACTGGAGTCGGGTGGCATTTTGTTATGTTATGTTAAGTTCCCAGATGTTTAAGATCAGGAACAGTTATTTGGACAAGATCATCGTCGTGTTCTACTAGTCAAACACATCAGTTGAAAGTATAAGATCCCGCAATATTAGACACAGGCGAACAAACAAACAGAGACACTACACGACGCAGCAGCAGCAAGGCAGCCCGGGTCACAAGAGGGCAGTGCCACCGGGAACAAGTATTAATATTAGTACTAGTATTATTGTACCTTTGTGCAACGCCTCCAGGCTGGATGTGTTTGATGAAGAACCCTCGCTGGGTTCCCTCGGAGCGGAGAGCAGCAACGCTGAAGCCCAGACCTCCTGCAGCTGGCCTGGACAGACTCACTACCTCCACCACCTGGTCCTGGACCAGTACAACTACAGTCAGATTGCATCGTACAACTATAGTCAGACTGCTCCTGGACCAGTATAAATACAGTCAGATTGCATCAGTATAACTACAGTCAGACTGGTCCTGGATCAGTAAAACTACAGTCAGACTGCATCAGTACAAGAAGAGTCAGACTGCTCCTGGACCAGTACAACTTACAGTCAGCCTGCATCATTACAACTACAGTCAGACTGGTCCTGGATCAGTAAAACTACAGTCAGACTGGCCCTGGACCAGTACAACTACAGTCAGACTGGCCCTGGACCAGTACAACTACAGTCTGAGTGGACCAGTTAAACTACAGTCAGACTGAACCAGTACACCAACAGTCAGATTGCATCAGTACAACCACAGTCAGACTGGTCCTGGACCAGTTTAACTACAGTCAGACTGGACCAGTACAACTACAGTTGGACTGCATCAGTACAACTACAGTCAGACTGGTCCTGGATCAGTAAAACTACAGTCAGACTGCATCAGTACAAGTAGAGTCAGACTGGTCCGGGACCAGTACAACTTACAGTCAGCCTGCATCATTACAACTACAGTCAGACTGGTCCTGGAACAGTATAATTACAGTCAGACTGCATCAGTACAACTACAGTCAGACTGCTCCTGGACCAGTATAACTATAGTCAGACTGCATCAGTACAACTACAGTCAGACTGGCCTGGACCAGTACAACTACAGTCAGCCTGCATCATCACAACTACAGTCAGACTGGTCCTGGATCAGTACAACTACAGTAAGACTGAACCAGTACAACAACAGTCAGATTGCATCAGTACAACTACAGTCAGACTGGTCCTGGACCAGTTCAACTACAGTCAGACTGGGCCAGTACAACTACAGTTGGACTGCATCAGTACAACCACAGTCAGACTAGTCCTGGACCAGTACAACTACAGTCAGACTGCATCAGTACAACAATAGTCAGACTGGACCGGTACAACTACAGTCAGACTGGTCCTGGACCAGTACAACTACAGTCAGACTGGCCCTGGACCAGTACAACTACAGTCAGACTGGCCCTGGACCAGTACAACTACAGTCAGAGTGGACCAGTTAAACTACAGTCAGACTGAACCAGTACACCAACAGTCAGATTGCATCAGTACAACCACAGTTAGACTGGTCCTGGACCAGTTTAACTACAGTCAGACTGGACCAGTACAACTACAGTTGGACTGCATCAGTACAACTACAGTCAGACTAGTCCTGGACCAGTACAACTACAGTCAGACTGCATCAGTACAACAACAGTCAGACTGGACTAGGACAACTACAGTAAGACGGGTCCTGGACCAGTACAACTACAGTCAGACTGCATCAGTACAACTACAATAAGACTGGCCCTGGATCAGTACAACTACAGTCAGACTGGACCAGTACAACTCCAGTCAGACTGGTCCTGGACCAGTACAACTCCAGTCAGACTGGTCCTGGACCAGTACAACTCCAGTCAGACTGTATCAGTACAACTACAGTAAGACTGTATCAGTACAACTACAGTCAGACTGGACCAGTACAACTACAATCAGACTGGACCAGTACAACTACATTAAGACTGGTCCTGGACCCATACAACTACAGTCAGACAGCATCAGTACAACTACAGTCAGACTGGTCTTAGACCAGGACAACTACAGTCAGACGGGTCCTGGACCAGTACAACTCCAGTCAGACTGGATCAGTACAACTACAGTCAGACTGGATCAGTACCACTACAGTCAGACTGGTCCTGGACCAGTACAACTACAGTCAGACTGGTCCTGGACCAGTACAACTACAGTCAGAGTGGCCCTGGACCAGTATAACTACAGTCAGAGTGGACCCGTTAAACTACAGTCAGACTGCATCAGTACAACTACAGTCAGACTGGTCCTGGGCCAGTACAACTACAGTCAGACTGCATCAGTACAACAACAGTTAGAGTGGTCCTGGATCAGTACAACTACAGTAAGACTGAACCAGTACAACAACAGTCAGATTGCATCAGTATAACTACAGTCAGACTGGTCCTGGATCAGTAAAACTACAGTCAGACTGCATCAGTACAAGAAGAGTCAGACTGCTCCTGGACCAGTACAACTTACAGTCAGCCTGCATCATTACAACTACAGTCAGACTGGTCCTGGATCAGTAAAACTACAGTCAGACTGGCCCTGGACCAGTACAACTACAGTCAGACTGGCCCTGGACCAGTACAACTACAGTCTGAGTGGACCAGTTAAACTACAGTCAGACTGAACCAGTACACCAACAGTCAGATTGCATCAGTACAACCACAGTCAGACTGGTCCTGGACCAGTTTAACTACAGTCAGACTGGACCAGTACAACTACAGTTGGACTGCATCAGTACAACTACAGTCAGACT
>JAOPJH010069146.1:0-11244 GCA_027122575.1 Merluccius polylepis
GAGAGCCTGGCAGCCAGAATTTTACGTCCTGGCCAACAAACAGCCGAAATGAAGAGGGGCCTGGACATGGAACCTAACACTTTGGCCCTCAAGGATGCCACATCAGGTAAGCATAGAGGTAAGCCTTCCTCTTTGTAACCACATTCCTCAAGGTACGATACAGCACACCCATCCTGACGGACAGCTTGTCCCAGCTCCACAAAGCTGAACACTCTGTTCACCACACTGTCATTACGCTGCTACTCCATCAGCAGGTCATGTGGCAAGACATCGACATTAGACTGCTCAGATGGCATTGCAGTCTAGGGAAGCTGCAGCAGCAGCAGAGCATGGGAACACACATCATGTTCCAACCGTTTATGAGAACGAAGAACGGCTGCCACTTCCTGTCCAGAACAAGCACCAGCAGGTGCGGCCACAAAAGCCTGGCAATCACCAACGACCCTGGAAGAATTGGAAGCCCCCTCAAAAGGGTTGGTAGACCACTAAAACACATCATGTACTTTGTTTGTGCACACAGCATAATGGCTGCCTGCTTAGGGCATCTGCAACAACATTCTTTGGACCATGAATGTATTTGATGTCAAAGTCAAAGATTGTCAGTTTGGCAACCCATCTCTGCTCGTAAGCATCAAGCTTAGCTTTCGTCCGGATATATGTCAAGGGGTTATTATCATTCCACACAGTGAACTGCTGGCCCTGCAGCCAATGATGGAACTTCACAGCCAACTTCATTGCAAATAATTCAATACTATGTGCTGGATATTTCAACTGTGCATAGCTGAGTGACTTGCTTGCAAAGGCTACAGGTCTTGCAGCAGAACTCCCCTCCTGTACCTGTGACAGCACAGCCCCCAGGCCATTGCTTGACGCATCCACAGAGAGCAAGAATGGCTCATCAAAGTTGGGGTGAGCCAACAAGACTATCCAACAGAACTTGTTTTAACTGGCCGAAAGCCTGCTTTAACTCCACCGTCCGATCATCCGCAGTCGGTTTCCTAACAGGCGGCGCCGCTTTTTCCCTTTCCAACGAGGGGTCCTGGTCCCTGTTGTCAACCCAAAGAGAGGTCTAGCGATTGCTGAGCAGCCCTCAATGAATTGCTGGTAGTACACTACCATCCCGAGGAACGATCTCCGTTTTTTTCTGAAATGAAATGTCAGTGCCGACCCCATCTGCACTGATGACATGCCCCAGAAACTTCATGGACCGCTGAAGAAAGTGGCACTTCTTCAGGGCCAACTTCAGGTTGTGTGCTTTAAGAAGTTGGAAGACCATGTCCAGTCGCTGAAGAGCCATACCCTCGGTAGGCGTGTATACCAGAACATCATCCACAAGACTAAGAAAGTTCTGGTCCCCAAAGATGTTTAACATCATCCTCATGAAGGTTGCAGGGCTGTTGCATAACCCCTGAGGCAAGTGGTTGTATTCATACAACCCAAATGGTGAGACACCTGGCATGAAGGAACATCATTATCACCCAACCCCAAGACACCACCGGATGCATCACCAGGTCTGTTCAATTCAGTGTCGTGTACGTCAGAAATGTCAGGTAAACAGGATCAGTCATTGATCAGAGTCATCCCATCTTTGCAACCCGGGAGCACACCAGCCGCCCCATGCACATGCTGTTGTAGAACAACTTGTGAGTTGTCAGTCACACCTGAACAGTCAGAGTCAAAGTCCTCTAACACCATGCAGGGAGAAACATCCGCTAACATAGCATTACGTCTCAGTGTCATTGAATTCGGAGATGGGTTTATCATCCTGGCAGGAAGCCACCATCACCACGCAACAGCGCCGCAGTTCTCCCAACCAGGATTGTCTATGGTTTCGACCTCAAACTGCTTGGTTCAATAACAACAGCACTGCCGTCAGTGTGCCTCAGTCTACCCCACCCAATGCTCTTGCATCGGTTCCAGGGTCACCGCCCTCCTCAGTCTCAGGGTCCCAACTTTGTCAGGCACGTCACCTTCTCTCCATCGCTCCACATTAGCCACCATGCTGATCAGTCTGTTCACCCCCTTTTTAAAATCTCTAGTGGTTTTCAACTGGTGAATCAGGTACCTTAGGAGATTGCTGCCCAAGATGAGGTCAACACACTGGCCTTCAAAACCACATCAGTACTGCTCAATGAAGGACTCTTCAACACACCAGCATGCAACACAGGTAAGACACTAGAGCTCAAGGTGCAGACCATAGACCCACTATCCAGCAAGGCTCTCAACTCCCACATCATTTACTATAACATTATGTTCAACATCATATCATTTCAATTGAACCAAAACTATTCTAAAGTGTTATATTAACTATATGTACCGGACAACTTATTCACTGTGACCTACCACTGAATGCATGCTCAATGACTAGGACAACATCTCTGCCCCTAATCAGTGAGCACCTAATCCAACCACCAAGAGAAACATACACAAACAACGATATACAAAGACAAGTGGAATATTTAAAATAATCTGTTACAAGTGCGGTAACAGCCTGACTACCTTGTACAGGTTGTACCATTGGTAGTCTGAGAAGGATCCGTCACAGGGATACGGTGAAGCTACCTGTGGTATTTGTTCTGTCCACACGGCCATGTTATTTATGAACAGAGATGAGTAGAACGAATCACCAATGCAATTTACAAACTAAATAGGGGTTTCTCACTCCCGCGGAATTGGTTCTTTTTATTTGTAGCCCCCAATTTCCACTTCCTATATTCAGCGAGTTAGTATAGCAGCAGTTAGTTCAGACGTTCGTAAAAGGTAGATGACTCATTTGTTTAAGCACACATAAATCAAATTTTATGATCTAGTTTCTTTCCGTTCTTTCAATGTCGTTCAGTACAAAATGTTACTAATGATCGTCAGTCAGATTTACACATTATCCCCTCAGTCGGATTTACACATTATCCCCTCAGTCGGAATTACACTACCTATTTACATCTAGTTTAACCCTATTTACAACAGTTACATCAACATCTAATTTCGGAATACAAAGGCAGTCAATTCCTCTGTAGAGGGAAGTAGAGGGAATAATGACTTAACTCAGTCCCGTATCCCACTTCTGACACCAATTGTTGAGATCTTTTACTCTATTGTCTATTTGGATGGAGTCATCTATCTTTTCTCAAACCCTGGAAGCTTACAGACATCCGGGAAACAAAGTGAGTTGAGACAGTGGGTACTGTTTAAAATCACAATGCTTTTGATTTATTCAGGTTGTTGGCACATATTTAGAAAGTATCAAAAACAAGTTGTATGCGGCCCGTCAAGGCCCTGTTGAGAATCACATGCTCAGCACCCCCAAGACAACAGAGTATTTAAAGAAGCAGGGGCATGTGGCGGCTTTCCAGCCAGCCTCCCTGCACTCCTCCGCCAGGTCTGCGTATTTGGCATGCTTCCATTCGTTGGCAGCCTCAATACCCTCCTCCCACAGGACAGTGAGCTCCACCAACAGGATGGTCTTGCTTGGTTCTGACCACATGACCAGGTCTGGCCGGAGTGAAGTTTGTGCAATCTCCCTAGGGAATTGGAGCTGTCTCCCCAGGTCAACCCTCATAGACCACTCACTGCCAGGTGAGAGGAGTCTTGCTGTTTCTCTCTGGCGAGGGGTGATGATGTTCTCTCCAGCTCTTGTGAACGGGATGGGACGTCTCGCTGAAGCGGAAGGTCTGCTGTTAGCCTCCAGCCTGCATGACTCTGCCACCTCTGCCAGCTTCCTCAGCACTAGATCGTGTCGCCACCTGTAACGGCCTTGGGACAGCGCGGTCCTGCAGCCCGACAGGATATGCCGGAGGCTTGCATTGGTGGTACTGCATAGGGGACAGGTCTCTTCCGCTCCGAACCATTGGTGGAGGTTTCGGGGACAGGGTAGGGTGTCATAGGTGGATCTGACCAGGAAGCTGAGCCTGGCTTGGGGGATCTTCCACAGATCAGACCATGCCAAGGGCCTTTCTGTGACGCCGCCCCATGACATCCAGCCTCCTTGTCGGCTCTGAGACACCTGTAACCAGTGGCGCAATGGATAACTGTTTGTTGGAAAATGACTGCCTATGACAGAAGTAACCAGGTTTGGAAAGAGCTCAAGTGTGTGAAATGACCAATGAATTATGACACAGGAAACCAGGTTGAAAGTTAACTTAAATTATTATTGATGTTCCAGAAGTTCAGAGCAATTCACCTCATCATCAACAGAGGATATGAAAAAAAAATAAAAAACAGGGACAGGGGGCCCTTTAGATTTCAGGGGATTCAAGTGAATAATACATTCAAGAAAATAATAAACAAGGGGGTCCTTTAAGCTTTCAAAAGGTTTCAAAGTGGGGCTTTTGGGTATGGGCACAGATACCACTGTTAGTCGTAGGAGGGGGTTTGGCTTGGGGGTTTTGGGTTTCCAGGTTCGACTGGGTCAGCTCGCCATCAATTCCAGGCCTCACAAAAACCTGACCTGCAAGGCCAGGTGAAAAATATCAGTAATCAAATCAATTCAGTTGTACAACAATTTATCATTTTAGTTTCCAGCATGATTAAATTCAAATTGAAATCATGATTGAGATGTCCCTTGCATGCATTAGCTCATGAATAGAATACAATATATTTCAATGAATTAAATATTCTTTTCATTATTCTTTTAAGAAATAAACCAAAACTTCATCAATTCAAACCATAAATCAAAAGTAAAATCAAATAATCAAAACCAAACTCAAAATGTCAATTCACATCGAGTGAATACTCCAGGCTTCACTAGCCTCCAAAGTTTGGTAGCTTTTCAGACATGTTTCAAAGTGACCCATCAATCAACCATATGACACTGAACCATTAAACAAACTCACCGAAGAGTATCAGTTCAGAATACACAGGAGTAGCAGGATCATCCAGAAGACAGGAGTAGCAACCAAACAGAACAGCAAACAAACAGCCTAGCACATGCTGCTTTCAACTGATCTGAGGGAGTGGAGTGGCAGGAAGTGACATCACCACAGGAAGTGGGGCTTTTATCCTGATCACATGATTGAGAGCTTGGTTGCCTTGGCAACCTGGGCTACACTTTCCCCCCCTGTTCTCATGTACGTCCCGTGACATGGAACTGGTTCGGTATAAACTGGTTTTGATCGATTGGTTACTTACTTTGACATGGTATAATTAGGAACACCTGGCCCTGCTAGGGCATACGTAAAAGCAGCAGATATACCATGGAACAATGATTGAACTGCTTTTAAGACTGGTTTCCCAGGTTTTGAATAACAAAGTCGGTCGGGTGGTCTCCGATCCCTTGTTGAACGCCTTACTACAGGAAGGTCGTCACTACTGTCTGAGTCGGATGTATCCAAGGTAATTGGTGAGTTGGGGGGTTGGGGTATGTCATCCGCCAGTTCTGAACTCTGTTCTCGATTTCCAGGTAAGTGTACATTTTCAGAGCTGTCGGGGTTATCAGGTAAGTTTCTTTCAGGGCTGTCCATGGTATCCGGTAAGTAGGCACTTTCAGGGTTTTCAGTGACATCAGGTAAGTATGAATCAGGTAAGTTGGGTAGGTTCAGAGGACCATCCCCTTTTCCTGCAGAGGGTGTACCAATGGAAAAGTATGAGATGGGATGATTTCATCCTCATCGGATGGATTGTCTGCATCAGCAGGATTATCTGAATCTGGGAGCGGTTTTGGTCTGAGTGGCTGTTTCTTGGGTAAAGATCCGTCGGATGCAGGTAAGTAACCGCAAGGGAGAAGAAGATCTCGGTGTAGTGTTCGAGATGGTTGGTCCTTGTTCTCAGGTCTGACTGTATACACAGGAAGAGTACCAGCTCTTTTGACAACAATGTACACATCAGGTTCCCATTTGTCTGCCAATTTGTGCTTACCTCTCAGGCGCACATTTCTGACCAAAACGCGGTCTCCTACTGACAGATCAGAAGCTTTGACATGCTTGTCAAATCTGCTTTTGTTCCTTTGCATGACTTTTTCCGCATTTGTAGTTGCTATTTTATAGCTTTCCTCCAGGTGAGTTTTCAGATTGTGAACATATTGAGAATGGGATGTTTGTTGTTTGTCTTTGACAGGAAGTCCAAAGGCTAAATCAACGGGGAGTCTTGGTTGACGTCCGAACATTAGTTTGTATGGTGTGAATCCAGTGACATCATTCTTAGTGCAATTGTATGCATGAGCTAATGGTTTGACAAAGTCCTTCCAATGGGTTTTGTCCTGATCCTTCAGAGTTCCGAGCATGTTCAACAGTGTACGATTGAATCGTTCCACTGGGTTTCCTCTGGGGTGATATGGTGTTGTCCGTATTTTGTGAATTCCAGTTACTTTACAGAGTTCCTTTATTGTTCGGGATTCAAAATCAGGTCCTGGATCACTGTGCAGCTTCTCTGGAATCCCATAATGGATTAGGAAGTTGTCCCATAGACATTTGGCAACAGTTTGGGCCTTTTGATTGGGTGTAGGAATGGCAACGGCATATTTGGTGAAATGATCCGTCATTACAAGAATGTCCTTTATCCTTCCATCTGGTTCCAGGGATATGAAATCCATGCACACGAGTTCCAAGGGTCTGGTTGTTTTTATGTTGACAAGAGGTGCAGCTTTTTCAGGTAAGGATTTCCTTTTCACACACCTTTCACAGGTTTTGATTTTCGTGTATACATCGGCAGACATTCTTGGCCAATAAAATCTGGTTCGGACCAGATCAAGTGTCCTTTCCATTCCCATGTGGCCCATATGATCATGCAGACTGGTGAGAACTTGGTTTCGCAGTTCTTGTGGTAAGACCAGCTGAAAATAACATTTCGAGCCAATTTGCCTTCTTCTTACAAGAATGTTGTTCTGGAGCTCCAAACGATGTAGTTCTTTAAGAAGAAGTGGCAGATCGGGAAGTTCGTCCCTTAGGGTAGGTGGTGGTGTGACTCCACTTTCCAGTTGAGTTATCACATGTTGAATGACTTGATCTGCTCTTTGTTTTTCAGCAATCTCAGTTGCTGTAACCTGAGAAAAGACTGATGATCCAAACTGCGTGTCAATTACAAAACTGTCTGGCAGGGCTTTGATGGACATGGAGAGAGATTGGACAAGAGTTAAGTTATGGGGATTTGTTTCGGAACTGTAAATTAGCTGTCTGTCACAGATTGCTTGGACGGTGGATTGATTAAGGGGGATGAGATCAGCATCAGGCATGTGTTGTTCCCAGAACTTTGATATTCTCTCCCTTTCCTTTTGAGACTTGAAATCATCCAACACATCATCATGTGGTCTGCGAGAAAGCCCATCTGCATCAGCAGCTTGTTTGCCGGCTCGATACAGGATCTTGAAGGAAAAGGTGGATAGGGTAGCAAGCCACCTGTAACTGGCTGCATCCAATTTGGCTGTTGTCAAGAGGTAAGTAAGAGGATTACTGTCCGTTACAACTGTGAATTCATTTCCATATAAATAGTCATAGAATTTTTCAGTTACTGCCCATTTGAGAGCAAGAAATTCCAGTTTATGTGCTGGATAACGGGATTCACTTTGAGAGAGTCCTCTGCTTGCATAAGCAATTACTCTGTTCTGTCCTTCTTGTTCCTGATACAGTACAGCTCCCAGACCAATGGAGCTGGCATCAGTATGAAGAATATATGGTTTCTGGGGATCGGCAAAAGCTAGAACTGGAGCAGTTGTGAGTTTTTGAATGATTGTGTCATAAGCCTCCTGACAAACAGAGGTCCAACGGCCACCAAATGGCTCTTTGGGATTCAGATATTGTCCTGGTTTTATTGTTGATCGGAACTTCTTTTGGGATGGTGGATAACCAGAGGTGAGATCATGGAGGGGTTTGACGATAGCAGAATAGCCTTTTATGTATCTTCTGTAGTACCCAGCAAAGCCAAGAAATGACCTTAGACCTTTTAAGGTTTGGGGTACTGGCCATGTGGTGAGTACTTTGATCTTGTCTGGGTCGGTTTAACACCATTGCGTGAAACAACATGTCCCAAGTACCGAACAGATGTTTGAAAGAACATGCATTTTTCAACAGAGAGTTTCAGGCCAAATTCTTTCAGCCGGTTGAGCACTTTCATTAGCCTTGCTTCATGTTCTTCCAAGGTAGGTGCAAAGATGATCAAATCATCGATTAAGACAAGGACTTCTTTCAAGTTCATTTCTCCCATGCATTTCTCCATTAGTCTTTGAAAGTGCTCGGTGCATTTGTTACTCCTTGGGGCATGCGGTTCCATTCCCAGAATCCTAGTGGACATACAAAGGCGGTTTTGGCTTTATCTGCTTCCTCCATTTCAATTTGGTAATAACCAGATTTCAGGTCGAGTACTGAGAACCATTCAGATCCAGACAGTGCTGTGAAAGCATCCTCCAGCTTTGGCAAGGCATAAGCATCGTTGATGGTTTGTAAGTTCAGTTTTCGATAGTCGATACATAGTCGTACACTGCCATTCTTTTTCCTTACCACCACGATGGGTGATGCAAAGGGAGAGTCAGATTCACGGATTACTCCACTTTCCAATAGTTCCTTTAGGTGTGTACGGACAGCATCAACATCTTGTGGATGGATGGCCATTGGTCTTTGCTTGAATGGAGTGTCATCTGACAGTTTGATCCGATGAGTAACTTTATCAGTTCTGCCAAAGTCAAGGTCATGTTTTGCAAAGACTTCTGGAATGCTGTTAAGCTTGGCTGTAATGCGATCTTTCCATTCAGGTGAGAGAGGTGAGTCACTGAAATGGAAGTTCAGTGGCTGTGATGAAGAATGATCGGATGTACTTTGCTCTTTTGAGATGATTGAGTTAACTGCGCTCATTTGTGCAATAACAGATCTGGCAGGGATAATGACATCATGATCAGATTCATTGCTGACAATGACAGGCAACTGACATGGCTGAAGCTTGGAACAGTCAACCAGACATGATTGAACAATCAAGTTGCCAGGCAAAGAGAACGAAGATGGATGTTCAATGACGACAGCATTTTGTAGAAAGCAATTTGTTGTTGTTCCCTCCAGAACTACTGTTCTTCCTGATGGAATAGTTTGTGGAGTTTTTCCATGCATCCTGATCACACCGTGATTGAATTGGTTGCGTCTCATTTCAAGGATCTTTAGTACTGCTCTGTATCCATATGGGAGTGGGTGATTGATTGGCAGGTTGTCTTCCAGACATCTCTCATAGAGAACATCAAGTGTGTTCGTGCCAATAAGCACAAGGGAATCCAAGGACTTCACATCAGGCACCACCAAAGCAAGTGTGGGTATGTCTATGGATGTTCCAAGGAAAGCAGGCGGAAAGGTGACATGAAGTTCAATGTAGCCCATGTAGGGCACACTCTGACATTAGCCCCCTCAACTTCCAGTATGTCAACCAGTGGTTTGATTTCTTGATCAGAAAGGAAACTGGTGTAAAAGGAATGGGGGATGGTTGTCACCTGAGAGCCTGTATCCAATAGACAGTTGAATTGTGTCCCTTTGATGAACACTTGTGCGGTGCTTTTGGTGCCAATGAGTCCTTTTGGTAACTTGCAGGTATGGGAAGTGGGTTGTGATTGATTGTAGTTTATGGGACATTGTTTCACTGCAGCAGCCTCTGGTTGTCCCTCCACAGAGACTGCCTTCAGTTTGATGGATCTTTGTTCGTCACATCCCACGTCTGCTGCTTCTGTTGTAGCTGCTTCTTTTTTGCCATCACCAGAGTTGGATTGGCTGCATTACTGCAAGAGGAAGAGATGTGACCATCCTCACCACACTTGAAACAGTACCAAGGCTTTGGTCTGGTGGAGGATTGTGGTGCAGCAGCAGCTTTAGACTTTGATGGTGTTGGCTGTGTCTTCTGGGAAAGCAAAGCTGACAACTGGCTCGGTAGCTTGTTCATCTGTTTCTTGAGATCATCAAGTTCACTGGAGCCATGTTCTAATTTTGCTCCACAGGCACAAGCACTGTGAGAACTCAAGTGAACATGTTGCTTGGAAGCGCTGGTAGTTCTTCTCATGCGATTCTCTTTTGCTAGCTGTCTGGCTTCCTCTGTGCGCAGCAAGAGCAAAAGCTCTGAAAAGGAGGGAGGATTGTCTTTTTTCTGGTCAAGCAGGTTGGTTATAACTGGGTTCTCCAGGCATCCACGACAGAATTGTCGGATGAGATGTTTCTCTGCTTCACTTGAGGTAATTCCACTCCTTTTCACTACAGAATTCAAGGAAAGTTGCAGACGCTGGAAATAAGTAGAGAATCTTTCATCTCTGTCTTGGTAGGTGGTTAAGAACTGAGCAAAAAGCTCCTCTCCATCCTGGACAGTGGCAAAGGCTGCATCAAGGACTTGCAGGTAGGTAGTAGGTCGAGCTGCAGATCCTAGCCCTTTAACCACATCAGCTGCAGGAGACAGCAAGCTCTCAAGGATTCGTCTGGTAACATGCAAAGCAGACAGGCTGGGATCAGCAAGAAGTAATTCAATTTGAGAACGCCAGGTTTCATAGTCTGTTTCGTTATTGGGTTTGGGACATTTTCCAGAAAAGGAACGAAGTCTGAATGGAGACAATGAGTGTGGACTGAAGTCCTCCTTCTTCAGTACATGTTCCACCACGACTTTTTGTATTTCCGGAGGGTTTAGATCACTTCCTGAGAGAGTGACACGTCTTCCGTTTCCATGTTCTGGCTCATGCCGGGTAGGCACAGAGCCCTCGTGTTCAAATAGAACAGTTGCCTCCTCCTCTTCACCCTCACCTGGTTTTGTCAGTTCTTTACTCATGTGATTGAGCATTTCCTTCAGTAAAGATTCAAAACTTCTGCCACTGGAGGTGGCTATTTTTCCAATTTGCTTGAGGTATTCATCAGTGTGTTTGCTACTGACAGTAGTTGCATACTCATCTGCTACAACTTCTAGGGATCTGATATGATAGATGACCCCTTCTTCATCCATATTGTGCACCAATGGCAACAGTGGCTCCAAAACTTTTAGAGCAGAATCATCCTTAAACTCAATGACCAGGTTTTTGTGAGCAAGACTGGTGGGATCATCAATTGGAGTGATTTTTTCAATAGGCCCATATTTCCTTAAGCACTTAAAGAGTTCCTCATCCGTTTCAGCTGTGTTGTTCTCTCCTCCTCCATCACAGACATTTCCATTTTAACCCCTGATTGCTTAATTAAATCCATGACATCCATGACTTGAAAATATTCAGAAAAACAAAAAAAACAATTCAATGGGTTTCGCCGTCCGCCCAGCCTCTGTTTCTTCCAATGCTTTACGCTCGTAACTAATTCAAATTTCAACCGTTTCCCATCGTTC
>JAOPJH010069178.1:0-11237 GCA_027122575.1 Merluccius polylepis
CCCGCCGGGGGGGCCGCGGCCCCGCCGCCCGGGCGGGCGCGCGCGCCTGGAGGTAAAAGATGAGAGCTTTTTTTCGTCTGCTGTCTGCCGGCATGGGGCGTCTGGTGCCACCTTGGACACCGCACAGGAAATGTTAGACTTTGTCTGTAGTGCTCGCTTGCTTGCACGCACTCATGTCTTGTTTTATTACAACAACAAAAAAGAATTGGGCCTGTTTTGGTCCTGAGTGAAATTACTCATGAGTTAAACTAGTCGCAAAAACCAAGTATTTTTGTTGTGGCGTGCGTAGGAATGAATGCATGGGGAAACCCCTTTCTTGTATCGTCGTGGGTTGTTTCGACGGTGACATACCTTACCTGATCTAGGGGCCGTCTGCAAAAAGTATGACACGCACGCGGGGGAAAAAAACCCCTCTGAAGTTCCTCTCTTCAAATTCAGTTCCTCCCTGAGATTGAGTTGTTCACCAAAGCATATCAAAGCGGGGATACGGCGTGTCATATTTTGTATGAAATAGAGCCAACACCAGAACTCATTGCATATGTCTGTCTTGCGTGTGCTCTTTTCTAGCGGGGCCTGAAGGCATCCTGCACAAGGCCAGAGTGGAATAGGAGGTTAGTCCTGTCAATGAGAGCCATTTCAAATCCCGACCCTTAGACGTCTCCTGATGACAGCTATTACTCCACTGCTAATAATACCTTGTTTTCTACAGTCTATATGGAAACCCCACCAAGATGGATGCTGTTATACATTTGTCACTATAAAAATCCAAGTGCAACCCCGGCGTGCAACTTGAGTACCACACAAACGTAAGTGACAGAGAGTAAATGATTTGTCGGCGGCGTTATAGTTTTTTTCCACACATCAGCGGCTATTAGTCGGCTAACAGCTATGTGTTTACATTCCTCTTACAAAGGGCCACGGCAACAAGGAGACCATACCTTATATAGACAAAGAACCCAGCCGGGGCAGAATGGGAGCCGGCTCCGTGCAGAGGCTGAGGCCAAGGTACCGAGACACAGTATGATGGTCAGGGGCGCCCGCTTGGATACAGGCTGTGTCTGTAAAATATGTCTGGGAGCCTTTTTGGGGACTCACACTCAGTGAGCCTTTTGGGGGACGGCCCTCAGTGTGAGGATTCAGATTGTGAGGACAACGAAAAGTGGGGGGTGTGTGTGTGTGTGTGTGTGTGTGTGTGTGTGTGTGTGCGTGCGTTTGTGTCATTTAAACTGCACCAAAGACAACCATTAACCTCAATTCCCCCCTCATTCACTCGTTCATCATTGTGTTCTTATTTTCTTGGTGTGTGTGCTTACTTCTTTTAAATATCCCTAACCCTAATAGGAGGCTGAAATGACCTCTTGGCATCTTAAGGCCAATCGCTCCCCATGAGCCGGTGGTTAGTTTATGGTTGAAACTGCCGTCGGTGAGAGGATGTGTGTATATACATTTATATTCTCATAGTTTTACACTGTGAGATAATCATATTTCTTATCCACTGTTGTATTCTGCTTCATTATTTATCTTATTCTGTTGTGTACGTATTATTTTGTGTTAGCACCGCGGTCCATGAGGAGCGGGACATTTCCTTCAGCGGTATACTATGTTTACTATGTATGTGGACGAATGACAATAAACCAAACTTGACTCGACTTGACTTGTATGAACGGGTGAACGGGTGTGCAGCATTCATTGTGCAGCGTTTTGAATCGTTATCCATACGTAATATAATGCAGTCTATAGGTAGGAAGTCAGATCTGAACCATGCCTCATATGAGGATAACTGCATAGTTAAAGATTCACACATATTACATTTTCAAGTTTCTTAACTTAAGCATCTCAATATATAGGCAAACACATCATGACTACTACTGATTAGGACCCTGGTTGTTACGTGTACAATTGATTTCTAATAAGATTCCCTTATTACGTGTTTGTTTTAATAGCTATATAAGAATAGCCAAAATAAGTGGCAAATTACATTTCATGGCAGTGTGTGTGTGTGTGTGTGTGTGTGTGTGTGTGTGTGTGTATGTGTGTAGCAGAGCAGCAGATTATCAGGTTGTTCGCTCGCTGGGATAGTTTGTTGACCTCAGTGTGAAACCATTTCAGTGTTTCAATTCCACAGAACGAAGCGACCATGGCAACGCGCCTGTCTGTAAAAACCTTTCCAGCAAGTTTCACATCTTTGATGTATCACGAGTTTGGGAAGTCTTGTACCAACGCGCACGCGCACACACACACACACACACACACACACACGCACACAGAGCACACACACACACACAGAGCACAGGGTTGACAGGGAAGTGTGTCAACAGCAAGCCCACAGTCAGCTGTTCTCTCGGTTGTGCTGAGCTCGGTGGATCCGGCATCCCTGGCCAGCTGACCCCACGGGCGGGTATAGGGTCGGGGGTCGCGGTGGGCGCTCTGGCGACGGCCTTTGCATGGGCTGATGAGCACCTCGAACACACCACATGGGGGTCGGATCATGACATCACATCCTGTCGTTGCTTCCCGATGGCACACCATTATGTCGCATCCTCTCGCCGTGTTCCGTCTAAGAGTTGCAAAGAAATTGTTTGTGTTTACAATTTTCCGTTTGTGATTCCTGCATAATTCTGCTCGACCGGTGAAGTGTCAGCCAGGCAGGGAAGTCTGTTGGCTCAAGTGTTTAGTCTCAGCTGAACGGTTCTGCGTTTGATCCCCCATAATTGAGACGGTGCCTGTCTCTGTATGCACTGTAAGTCATGTGCAAATGAAAACAAGTTTGCCTGTAAGGTTTGGTAAAGGTGTGCAAGTTTGTCGGTTGGTTCACGCCAATGCATCTTGGGAACGTAAGAGTAAACATACATGTGGTGGGGCTGGGAAATGAAAGCACTGCATCATGGGTAATGTTCATCTTCTCTAATTATCAACGGTTTCCAATGCTTAGGAAACTTTGATGTTGCTCGGCGAAACGCATATTTCTGCCGTCGGGAGTCAGCGCCGTGCACACAGACATTTTGACACTTTTCCCACCCCCATGTCGCCACATCGCCGCCATCCATAATCACACACTATGTAACATCCTACTTAAACACATGAATCCATGAAGAAACCACAGATTTAAGTTAGTGTAAGAAATGCAGTCAGTCATTGACCTTTCATTACAAGTAATGATCAGATTGTAGATCAGCAGTCCTACTCTGACATGCTGGGGTTTCAAAACTTCCTTCTGTTTTCAGTCTGTACTATTCTGTTAGACTGCATATATCTATATATATATATAACACATGGGTACAACCTACTGAACTACAGTTTGTAGTCATTGTAGTAACATGTTGTTGAGCATCACACAGAGGAAACTAAACCACAGTATTTAATTATATTCAAAAACACTACGCACGCTCACGTGCACAAAAAGAAAAGGGGGAGTAATCACTAAACTACCAAAACTATGCAAAACGTAACTTCCTGCTTCAGACATAAATTGCATATTTGTAAGTTTGTTCTGCATGACAGAGACGTCGTTCTCATGATAATTAGATTTGCTTGCTTGCTCGCGAGTACCGAGGTGAAGGTGGAAAGTCCCACTGACGGATATGTAATATTAAAAGTAAGTGTTATTTAATTGTGCTTTCATTATTAAATCAGTGCCTGAATACTACTACTACACATTTCCCTCTTTATATTTGATAGAATTTCAGTAACAAATTAAAAACAATTAACACCAAAAAAAGCAAAAAGCAAATTTGCTTTCTCCCAATCTAGATTTGATTTGACCCCTCCAGGTAAGTTATCTTCTTCTTTATAAGATCAACATGTTCTCATTTATCATCATCGCAAATAGTTAAAGAAAATAGTTTTCTAAATAACATTAAGGTTGGTAATCTCTATATCGACAATACCCATGTCATTTTGACTCAACACTTCCATAAACAGTGGGTACAAATGGTTTTATTGGGTCAGCACCACCTGCTTGTGTTCGCTTTTATCCAAAGCACCATACAATACCATGAGTGCATGCATTCTGAGCATTGGTGGCCCCAGCGGGAATCCAACCCCTAACCCTGGCAGTGTTAATGCCTTGCTCTACCAGTTGAGCGACACAGGGAATCCAACCCCTTAACCCTGACCGTGTTAATGCCTTGCTGTACCAGTTGAGCGACACAGGGAATCCAACCCCTAACCCTGGCAGTGTTAATGGGGACTTAAATCAACGACGGCTCTGGGCACGGCTACGGTGTATGCAAATGAAGCTTCGCACTTTAACACAAGCGCAAACAGAGCAGGTGCGGCGCCCGAGACCTCTGTGTCGACAGTAAAGGACGGTAAAGGAAGCATGAGTGTGATGTTGTCCCTACAACGTAAATATTCAGCTGTTATCATATTTGCATAAAAACCTGTATTGCTATAAGCGTTTTCTAATGAAAGCTGTGCATAGATTGCAATGATAATACCAGGTGTGGTAGAATAACTGGTCTAGCGAGGGTTGTTCCGAAGCCAGAAACCACCGGAGAGTCTTTGTGCTCATGACGGTGTCCAGGCCTCCTTTATTTCTTTAGTGCACAACAGGGAGGGCTCTGTTTGAACAGCTAATGGACTGTAATCAATGGACTTAGATGGACGCTTGCTTCGCCACATCGCCATCACATCACATTACACACAATACACACCCTCTAGCCGGCTGGAATGAACCAGTCCCCCTTTATTCCCTATCCACCCCAACGCGGTCCTTTTTGAAGATGTCTGAGCGATCCCGATCGCGATACGACCGGACCCAGGTTTCTGGCGTTACACGTGCTTTATTTAATACAAGCGTTACAGGTTAAATATGTTAAATACGGCTCAAAATGCATTAAGAGTGAGGTGCGGTTGAATTAAAATAATATTTATTCAACAAGAGAACAGTTAAAGGAAAAGCCTCCGATTGAATATGGTGGATATGCAATAAGTCCTTGTTTGTCTTTGGCGCAGGCCTCCATTGGAGCTCAATCCCAGCCCAGTCAGGTGTCCAGTGTTACTTCACTATGTTCACAAATGCAGGCCAGGCATTTTGAAATCATGCCATTTCGGTTATTGCAGGATTGCAGGGGACACCAATAAGCCAAGGCCGAGGAAGAATAAAAGGAGCAAGGAGTCGAGAGCTTTGAGGGTGTTTAAAAATGAAAGGGAATATAACAAAGTGACGACTTTGTGTGGGAACTGTGTGAGCATACGCTCGGCTCTGCTGCCTTAAGCGAGCTGTGAAATATGCACTGCTCGGGATGAATTTACAGGCAAATCTGAAACCCATTTCAGAGAAGGCCGTGGAGCCCAGGGCCCTGAGGTGGGCTCGCCGGGCTGCCATTTGAATACAGAGGACAAGGAGAGTAAATAGGAGCGCCAAACACCGAGGTGAAGCTGGAAACCATCTCCATAGACCTGTTGGAAACACGGATGCCATGCTAGCCTGTTTGCTCTTGATCTACCCATATTACATATAACATCAGAGTAATAAATAGTTAACTGATTAATAATGAACTATTAACTAATGTTTACCAACCCAATAGTAACTCATTAACTAATGGTTTGTTCATGATTTACTAACCATTTGTAACCTATAGTTATTATCAAACGTTACCCTGTTAGCACCGTGGGAAGAGCAGGCCATATTGTTTACTGTAGCACAACTCCAGTAAAGTACTTTCTTTATTTCAGTCTCCGTTTGAACTTTAGCCAAGGAATCTTTGATCTGTAAGACACAACTTGAAAATTGCAACGATTGCCTGCTGGGGATTTTTTGCTGGAGAAAATATTTTAACCATTCTGAAATGTAGGACGGCAGCATCTGTTATTCACATGATGAAGACCTGAGGAATATATAATTCTGGGTAATCGTTTGTTCTCATAAAGAGGACAATAAACAATAGCCATACATTACCAGGCCCTGGTTAGGAACATTTGTCAGTGATCTGAGGCAGAAACCAGGATGGTTTCCCTGCCAAAACGGTACTGGGTTTGATCCCCCCCTATGCCAGCAGACTCACTCGTTGGCATCCTTAAGCAAGACGCCCTCCTTAATGACATCTGAATTCAACGTGAGTCGTTTGGGCTAAAAGACTAAATGATTAGGTGACATGAGAAATGGCTCCCAGTGGAGAACGTGGCATTTTCTCTTATCATAAAGGTGTAAATGGAAACCATCATTTATTAAGCAGGTACTATTTGTCAGCAGTGAGCAGGGACATCAGTCAAGACCAGTGGTCTTCCATTTTAAAATGTCTGTCTTGAGGTTCTTCGAGTAATGGTTAATTTTCCTCAATCTTGTTAGGTGCAACCTGCATTTAGGTTAATCTATGCTCATGAGCTTTGGGCAGCCAAAGGTCATAGCAATTGGATGAATATTTAATGTGGGTGCGCCGTTGGGGTTCCTCACATTTGATTGAGAGTATTGTCATTCATAATTTAAGGGTAACATGTATCCCATTTCTATCTCTGTGCAATATACAGTATCAAATGAATACTCCACAATTGTAGTAACAGCATAGTGGGTTAATTCACATACACATTTGCCTGATTTGCCTTCCCAAACAGCCAGAACACTTCCTGTGATCTAGTTTCGGTTGGCCTGAGTGAACTCGACAGCTTCTGTGGCTGTTGTCCATACAGTCCCATACAGAGTCCATACTCCCCTGGTCCGATCGGACAACCAGATTGTTTATTCCCCCCTAATTAGATTGATTTCTCCGTCCAGGGTAGAGAGTAGGTTCAGCGACCGAACCAAGGATTCACCCTCACACCCATTCTTCTCTCTTTCCCTTCTCTGTCCTTGTTGTCAAGGAAACTGCTTGATCGTCAATGTCTAGACACGGTCGTCATCACACAAACCCTTGACATGACATAGCAGTGACTTAATAGGGAACAGTGTCCCAACATGAGGTGGGATTTTAAGGCACTTGTCAGTGTCGGGGGACAAGCTTGTTGTCCCCTGATGGGAAGTTGTTACAGGCGGCCTTTGGGTTGGTTTCAGATTGGATTGTGAGGCGAGGCGGTGGTTATGTGTACGATACAAATGTCACCCATTTCCAAATCAAAGTGAATAGGTTTAATTTGTGCTATCAAGATTTGAATCCAATTTTTCTAATTCATTGACGCCTGCCATTATTCCCATTTCGTTATGACACACCTGCAGATCTACGATGATGAACCATGTATTCACTGAGTGAGTCCGGCGAAGGCCTCGTGTGCAAAACAAAGCAGTGCGCGTGAGTGTTTTGTACGTGTGCATCTGCTTCGAGAGGAATGGGTGGGGCGGCAGGGCTTTGCATGATGCTGCGTCCTCCGAGTGTTCGCTCGACAAAACAAACATGTGTTCATGCCGTGTGTGTTCCTTATGGAATAACAACACGCGTTCAAAGGACAGACATTCACTGGCGCCACGAGGGTTAGCTTACTCATCGCCTTGTGTTCGAACATTGCGTAGAGAGAGAGAGAGAGAGAGAGATACAGAGACAGAGAGAGAGAGAGGGGGAGAATATTAATGATATTAATATTAAAGTACTTGAATAAATACATATGATGTTTGTGATGCATAATCACAGGAGGCAGCAGCTGTGCTGAGCCGTATTGCGTCAGGGGGAATTGTGGACCGGAGCTACATTATCAGCACAGCGGTATGCTGGGTCCATTCTGCCATTACTGGGAGTGAGCTCCAGAGAACCACTCTCACAGTCCACATCCCCCATGATGTCCTCGCCGTGTTTCTCACACCGAGGACACATACTGAGGTGTTACGTCTACACGTATTGTCATATATATAATATCATTGTGCTTTACTTTACAGCCTGCAAAGTGTTAGACTCTTTGTTGAAATGATGAGGTTGCTATGGATCCTTCTTCAAAATGAAAGTGCGAAAAAAAACATTTCCTGTTCATGTCTCCCAAAACTTCCCTGTTTGTGTCTTGTGCTGTGGAAATGTGTGTGATCTCCTCCGCAGGAACATCTATGGGTATGCTCATTGTCAACCTGTGTTATGGTACCAGTATGAAGTAAATGTTGATTGCACGGTGTAACGGCTACAGAATAATGACACCATCTGCGTTTAGATGGTGGAAATGGCGGACGGTGGAACAGCCGAAGTAATGCCAATCTGATGACTTATATCTTACGTACTTATATCTGCGTACGCTACGTTTATCCATTGGGTATACTACCCAGTTCGCTTTTCTCAGCACATACTAAAGAATTCGTATCTGCTTTGATGTCTCCATGATAGACTAAATGAATGAATAAACTCACGGTTTTCCTCCTATTGTGTACTTCTACTCCCCCCTCCACCCTGATGCAAACCCCTGCTGCCGATACTTGTTTGTGCAAAGCGATACTCAAACTACGGTATTACTATGAAATGCACATCATTACAATAGCTTTTACCTGTTCCCAAATAAAATGATGCCAATTTCACTTGACCTCCTCCGTGAACATGCTTCTCTCCACGCTTCTTAATGTGCGTCTTGTGTCGCTTGCGGGTGCTAGGCTTTGATGAAAGGGAAAGCGATCTGGTTTGTCCTTGCGCCAGCGTTGCACAAAAATGCCACTTGGAAACGCAGCCCCTTTTTTAAAGTTGGACAGCTCACAACAACATAACACAAACATAACAGTGTTGTACTTGTATTTCAACGACACTATGTATTTCATTACATTAAAATGAAAGATTCATTGGATCCTCTTCCAAAATGAAATGTATGCGTTTCCAGTCCCTTATTTATGTTGTGTGCTGTAGACATGCGTGTGATCTATGGTATATCTCATCCTCACCACTTCTACCACATACAATAAAACCGTGCTGTACTTATATTTCCGCCTACGCTGTCCCCGTGTGCTGTAAACGTGTGTGTGATCTCCTATGGAGAAACATCTACGAGTTTAACTACAGGTATGGTCAGCTCTCTCTCCTGTTCTTCTTCCAGGCTGCCTGAAAAGACCTCCCGCAGGCAGAAAACCTCTTTGTCTCTCTGTCTGTCTGTCTGTCTCTCTGTCTCTTGCTCTCGCTCTCTCTCTCTCTCGCTCTCGCTGTGTTCAGGCGAAGCCCTACCAGTCACAGGGGGGGTCTATAGCTTCTACTACCGTCTGTCTGCTAGAACAAAGTAGAACAAAATGTTCCCCAACCTGTGCCGTACACCCCATCGCCCCATCGGTACGCCTCGAGTATACTGCTCCATCGACAAACTAATATTACACTATTATTATTTAATATCGTGATTAATATTGTAGTGGCCTATAGGCGTTTAAATTGGAAAAGGCTGAGGCGTGTTTCCATTTCTGATCTGAATTTGATCGATCGTCTGCAATCCACTTCAATTATAGGATTTAAAAAATTCAACAGATCATTTTTATGTCATTTTTTGTTTTGTAGGTACAACACAACCAAAGCAACATCTTGACAGGTTACCCCTGGAACCTGCCCACGTAACCCCTAGGGTGCGCGTAGCCCCCCCCCCCCCCCGTTGGGAATCACTGTACTAGGGGACCTTATGGGCACCAGACTGGCAGTATGGGGCGTCCACAGGACAAAAGACGTTGCTTTGTGACCCGTCACTCAGAGCCAGAGGCCTATGAGCTGCCTTGTTGTCTCGCTGGCTTGATATACTCCTTGTCTCTTGGCTTTGATTTCACTTAAAAAGGTTTTGGGCAGACTTTCAGCCCGGGAAATTAAGTGGAAACATTTGTGATTTCTAGCTACTGTGGAAGGCAGACTAGCAGGCTAGCATTCAAAGAAAATGTCTGTGTCCAAAGATGATGATGGCTTTTTAGATGTTTTGAAATGGGTCTATGATGGTGCATTTGGGATGTAACGGCCAGTAGTCAACTTTGATTTATATTGATCTAATGACATTAATGTGATTGACCTGAATGATTCAGCATTTTTTACATAAGGAATGGCAATACATACAGAAAGTATGCATGCATAATTCTCCATGATATATGCATTATATCATATTTATTTCCTTCCAGCTATTGAAGCTACTATATTGTCAACTGAATTCATATTCTTATATTCCATATTTTTATCTTTCATTTCATTGTTCAAGGATGCCTACAGGTGGACAGCACACAGCCCAGAAACTTTTGGCTGGGAGTCCAACCACCCTAACCCCTGCCAAAGCCCCTTTGACTTTGACCACTCCAAGACATTTTTTACCCAAGCAGGCTTGTTTAAGTCCTGGTTTTAAGTCAAGCTTACATCTTCCAAAGCAGCCAAGACTGCTAGACGTAACTAGATGTTATCGAGGCAAGCTCCAAACACCGATTTACTGACTTACAATCGAGGTTGCAAACACCACCAGCTGCACGCTTACCTCCCTCCACCTCTTCTTCTGAGCGCTTCTTGAGCTCTGGTCCTTTCAGATAACCAGGGATGTGTCACCATGTTTTCAACCACATGAATGTCACATCTCGGAGCGAAGACATGAATATGAATGGGAAGAGTCCTGATTGGCTGGCTGCCTTTTGTCGGGAACCACATCTGTGTGACTCATCCCCCGCCTTTTTCCACTTTACATTCACAACTGCTGCGGCGTCAATTAAAGCTTGCCTGGCGATGAAAAGAGGCAGTTAATATGTGTATCTAATACCTGTAATGGGCGCTCTTTACCGCCCAGTGATTCAGGGGTTCCTCTGGAGCGCTACGAAACCCGTTGGGAAGATCTGCCGTCTTTATAAGAGTCTGCTTCCACAGCTGGCCTCGCTCAGCCAATCAGCAGGAGTGTAGGTTTACCGGTGCAGATGGGGTGAATTTTCTTTGATTCCCAAGTGGTTATGATGCTGTTACTGCTTTTATCTACATCTATCTATATATGTATATATATCTATATATATGAAATGATGATGATATATATATATATGATATATATATGATGATATATATATCTATATCTATGAAAAACATATACGTTTTTCGCCAGATTGCAAGGCTGTGTCTTGGATGCACTTTGGTTTAAGTGGCGACGTTCATGTGATGCTCTATGATGCCGTTCGCGTGCTGTGAGGTGGTTGTCTCTAATTTTCTTTAATGGACGGCCTGTTGTTAGGCCTAAGTGCTCTGTGCATCATATCACACACCTCAGCTGGTTCATTCTTTCAAGTAACTCTATGCCACAGTTGCGTGCCAAAGGCTAAGGAAGAAGTTAGCTTTCGCTGCTAAAAGAACAAAACATCAATCAGAACCATATATATATATATATATATATATATATATATATATATATATTTATTT
>JAOPJH010069184.1:0-11236 GCA_027122575.1 Merluccius polylepis
AACCCAGAGTTTCCCTCATTTCAGGGTTAATAAACCCAGGGTTTTCACTAAACCTGCTTTGTGAAACGGACCCCTGGTCACCTACTGTAAGCGAGACCCGGGGGTCTGTTACCATATTGTGTGCACAGGCTTGATGGATGTGTGTGTAAACAGCACTAGTGTCAGCACATACATGTATTTAGTAAAAGGTCAAATAGTGTTACGACATGTTTGTGAAATAACCACAAACACAATGTTTTTAGCTTGTTTCCTGAATAGTGTTGATACATTGCATGCATACATGATTTACCGTTATTTGTTTGCTCCATCATGACAGATGACAGGTGATGGACCAGCCATCCTGAATCCAACCTTGTGGGCTCTGATGGTCTTGAATTTGAGCTAAATCAGATGAAACGAACCGACAGTTTAATATAATTAGTTAATGACGTGTATTCCTTACTTGAACGTGTTCTGTGTCTGGGTTGTGACACTACCCAATGTGGCACACAATGTAAATATGGTTTAATATAGTTTCTGCCTGTAAAAGAGCCGCTGTAGTGTATACATAAGGGAAGACTGCATTACCTGCAGTCCAACAAGGTGTGATGACAACTGCCGCTGTGTCCTTGTTTTTTATTCAAAGTTTGTTATTAACGCCACGTTATTCCATGATGAATAACGTGTCTCCTCATCCCACAACTTATAAAACGGTGTGGGGAGTGAACGTCCATTAGTGATTCTGGACCAGGTGAAGGTAAGCCACAGACCCACCACTGACCACCCACAGACACTATGAGGTCAGTGCATCTGGTCCAAGGGTGTTGTGGTGTTTGAGAGGTGTCCACCTGTAGCTCCCCAGGTACGCGGAGGTCGTCCGCCTCACCCTACCGGACGGCACCAAGAGGAGCGGACAGGGGCTGGAGGTCAACGGATCCAAGGCTGTAGTCCAGGTAGAGGGATATCGCCTACCTGTCTGTAGTGCAGGTAGAGAGACGATTACCTACCTCTCTCTGTCTGTCTGTAGTCCAGGTGGAGACATCTACCTCTGTCTGTCTCTCTCACTTTCACTGTCTGTTTCCCTCTCTGTCTGTCTGTCTGTCTGTCTCACTCTTACTGACACACACACACACTATCTGTCGCAGCGTCATTGGCACAGAAAGTATACCACTCAAGTGAAGTAATTCTTGGATAGTCCGTTGTTACATTATCACAGTAAGTAACCGTAACAAGCACAATAATTTACAAAGTTACACAACAAGACTATATATAAATGTTATATGTAATGTTATACAAACACATATATTCTGCTTGTGTCTTGTGTCTGAGGGGTTATAATGAAATGTAATGTTATATTAAATGTTATGCTGAATATCCTCCTTCTCGTCTGTCTGCTGTGGAGGTGTTTGAGGGGACGGTATGTACGTCTTCCCATCAGCAGCCTGTAGTGGTTCGAGTTGTAATACAGTTATAGCGATATGATTTTCAGACGACACAGAATAATACAATGTATTGGATTCCCTGGATGGATTGACTAATGGACGTCACATCTTATTCTTGAGAAAGTTTCTAGTACAGATATTTTTGAATGGAGTAAATAGCTGCAGTAAAAAAAGGTGACATAGTGCAGTTAACAGGACTGAGGTGGTTAACATACTTGTGTTTATGTGTATTTACAGGATGTGTGTTTATGGAGGTGTGTGTGTCTGTGTGTCCTAGCTGAGGACTTCCTCGCCATCATGTGTACAAATTAATATGTACGACGTTTATATACAAAAAATATAGTATGAAGCTAAAATTGGGTGATGGATTTCTGTGTAATAAAATCATTTGAAATATACTTTGTGTCAAAGTTAATTCACAAAGTTTTTATAGAATAATATCTGTAGGAGCCACCATTTAGTTAGGTTAATTGGTTATTACTTATTTTCGCCACTTGGGGGAGTATTGCACTGGTTGTGACACGTCACTGGGAATTGGGTATATTTACAGGTGTGCTAGTCCAATTAGGCAAAGGTGTGTGGATGGCGGGGAACACACGGTTCTTAACACAACAGCACTGTATGACCACCACTGGTGAAGTACCTTTTATATATCAAGCATTTTCTCCTTTTATAATAAACGGGAACACCACCCAAAGAGAACTGATGCCTGGACCATGTGTTATCCGAGGTTTATAGGATAGCCTCCACGTCGTACACTGTAAAAACTGCGTAGTTCTTTGAAGAACCTCTAGGTTCCTTGAATAACCTATAGGCTACCCTAAGAACCCCATAGGTTCATTAATGCTCTTAGAGGTGCCTGGAAGAACTTATATGAATCATCAGTGTGGAAACTGGTTCCTCAAAGAACCATTTCCAATTAAGGTTCCCGGAGGAACCTCAATTCGCTTGTACACAACAGAAGAATGCTCATCGGCGTCGTTTGGAATGAAAAACAAACCATTGGGCTATATCAAGCTCGTTCAAGATGAACTGCGCCTCGCCTGGAAAGTAGATGAGAGCAGGCAGCAGCAGGGGGCGGTGACAACAAACTGCAGGCAAGTCGGACGTTATCCAGCGACTTCAAAGCAGAATATACAGGGAGTCACAGATATATTTACACCCTGTTTGATCCATATGTAGTCTACTTGTAGTTTGCAGAAGACAGATCGACAGACAGATTCTTATTCTATTAAATAAGCAAACAGTAATGGAAGAGGAAGTATGAATCATACAGTATGAATTATGAATCATACAATCCCTAAATTTAGTAAATTAGGCTAATGTTACTGAATTAACAGTCCAACATACATACACATGGAGAGGAAAAGCAGCAAAGGTTTATAATATTGTATTTATTGATTGATCTGTATTGGTGATTATATAGCCTAGAGTATATGGGAATATGTGTGTATCTGGCATTGTATTATATTGTTTGTTCTCTTTGTCTGTCTTGTAAAGCACTGTGATTGCTTGTTTTGATAAGTGTTATATAATAACCTTTATTAAAATTATTGTTATATTATTATTATTATTATTATTATTATTATCAACTACACAAAATATGTTTGTTAACAGATGCTATCATCTGTTCACAACATGAGATTAATATAGCCTAATCCAGGATTAAATATTATAATTACACAGGGAATTAGATTTTCAGGACAAGTGTTTTTAGTCCAAACTAGAGCCAATCAGCTGTTTGATCAGGCGACAGCCAGGCTGTTTCCAACATAGTTTCCCATCATGCCCTGGGCCGCCTGGGTCTTTCAGTCACTTGCAGCTGCTGGAGAGCAACTGCGGTGCCTGGCTCTAAAAAAAAGCAGCCGCCTTGATCTCGTGAGGATATCGTTGCCAGCGTGTGCATGACATCAGAGCCAGTCGTGATCAGAAGTCGGACAGTGGTCACCGGTGATCCTGCGCAGACCTGGCTCATCTCAAACGAGCATATTTTCAGTTTCCAGGTACGTTAATGATGTAAATATGTAACGTTTACTAGCCTATATTTCTTTATTTTGTGATACATTATAAGTTCCTAGTAGTAGTAGCATAGTCTTTCCTCTTACTGCGTACGTTGGTCACAAAATAACAATTTACGTTACTTAGACAAATCATAATCCGCCCTCCGACAAAGTAACGTGAATAACTGATGTGAATAAATTATGTGCTGTTGTTCATGTAGTTTGTGGTTAGTCTATATTTTCCTTGTTTTATTCATTTTCGTCTGACGGATAATTGAGGGGTCAAATTGACATTAACCTTACACTAAATACGTTTAAGGGAGTTCGGTGTAACGGTTGCCTGACTCCACTGATAAATATGTAAAGTTAGCTATTGTAGGATTTTATATTGGAGTTTTTGTGGTTAATTTTATTTTATTTGTAGTTTATTTTCTTTGTTTTATTCATTTTCTCCTAACGGTTAATAACTTCAGTTATCTTCAGTTTCAGCGGTTAAGAACAGTTTATTTTCAGTTAGAGTTTTTTTTTCAGTTTCAGTCTGTAACGGTTTAAAACCGTTAAAACGTTAGTAGAATGTAGACGTTAGAGCCAGAGCTAAACAGCTGATCAGCAGCGCAGCAGTTTACCGTCGCCAAGGCAACCAGGCCGGGCACGTAGACGTTAGAGCCAGAGCTAAGCAGCTGATCAGCAGCGCAGCAGTTTACCGTTGCCAAGGCAACCAGGCCGCGCACAGGTTGTGATACGTCACATGTAAACAGAGATGATTAATAATTGTTTTATACTGGTAATGATATTGTAGATAATAGAATGATATAGAATGAGCACTTTATACCGTTATTTAGAATTGATTATTTTGCATAGCCTACTGTTAGGCTATATTTGATCTTTATTGTGATTTTTATTAGCCTATTGATTTTAAATGGAAATATCAAGTGATTACATTGGTTGTTACTGTATTTTTAAATATTGAGATTTTGATACAATATTGACATTGTTTTATACTGTGAAATAGCCTACTGCCACCCCTCTTAAGCTTGTGACCAGTAGCCTACATTTTCCCTTCATTTCTCTCTTGTTTTATTCCTTCAGGGGAAGAATGGATTCTACTTTGGGAGACCAGTAAGTCATTTTCAGTGTTTTACAAACAAAGACATCTGCATTGTAGTGAGGACATGGCCTAGTACTGTTGTCTAGATTAGAAGACTGTCAAATTGTATATTCATGTATCTGTTTTTGCATGTCCTAGGGTCAACAATGTATCAAAATGGACAGTGGAGACTGTGCTCAATTGGCTTGAGGAACATGGATTGGAGGAACACCTCTCAACATTTGAAGGTTTTTTAAAACGCTTTTCTCCATTGAACTAACCCGCATCCCTTGAAGAGCACCTGGAATTATTTTTATTCCACTTCTGTGGCCCACTGCAGTGCTCTCCCCTTTCTATCTCTGAACCCGCACTCCATATCCATATCAATCTCTCCATCATCAATCATGGCAACATCATTTAACTGTCCAATCTGCAACAAAAATTTCTTTTCACTGTCGAAACAAATTAGGCACATTGGACTTTATCACCAAAGTGACCCAAACTTTTTATTAACATGTGGTCTCAGCGGATGCATGAAATCCTGCCGTTGTTTTGCATCATATCGGACCCACATCTATCGAAAACACAGGGACTTGGTGTTAGGTGCTACAGCTGAGAACACAGCTGAGGAAGAATGTTGCATAGATTACATGGAAGAGGATGAAAGGGCTGAAGAGGATGTCAGGGCTGATCCTGATGGGCTGCCTCAGCACAATATTGTCCAATCTATGGCACATAAAACAGAGGACCTTGTCAGTGGACTCAAAAGGAATTTGTGTCTTTTTATTCTAAAAATTCGAGAGAAGCACTGTATTCCAGCAGTTGTACATACAAGTATAGTAGAGGACCTCAGGACAATTTTTGATTCATTTTTGTCACACTACACTGAGGCAATGCGGTTTCACCTCCAGAATATTAACATCTGTATCGATGAGGATGATGACTTGAAGGAACTTTTAAGCCAAACACAGGTTTTTGAAGAATGCATCAGAGCCATACATACTGAGTGGACACTAGAGCAGTACTGCAGCCAAGAACTTGGAATGGTGAAGCCAATTGAGATCCATCTAAATGGTGAAAATCAAACTACCAGGGCCACCTTTCAATATGTCCCGCTCCTGAACATTCTACAGAAAGTTGCAGAAAACGAAGATGTCTGGGCAATGTTAAACAGGGATGTTGAGCCAAGTAATGATGACATACTCCGAGACTTCACTGATGGTGATATCTGCAAGAGCAATCCATTACTTTGTCAAAAAAACACAGTACAACTTAAATTTTACTTGGATGAGTTTGAGGTGGTCAACCCCCTGGGGTCAAAGAAGGGAAAACACAAACTGACAGCAGTGTACTTCAAAATTGGAAACTTGGACAGCAAGTACTTATCTGAACTGCAAAACACATACCTCTCCACACTTGTTCAACACAAGTTCATACAAAGTGGCTTTACGAATTATGATGAAGTACTGCAACCATTACTGTCTGAAGTTGAGATTCTGGAAACACATGGAGTGTTGTTGAAGTGTGGTGGAGAGGAAAAGATATTTCGTGGTACCATAGCTACTGTCTCAGCAGACAACTTGTCAGCACACGCAGTTGCTGGACTGACTAAAACCTTTAGTTCAGGGAGAATCTGTATGTTCTGTAATGCAACCAAGCAGGACATTTCCAAGAAATTTATTGAAGCTGAATTTGTCATGCGAACCTCTGCAAATTATAGCTACCAGTTAAAAGCAGTGGAAGAAAATCCAGGGAATGCTGCCATTTACGGAATCAAGAATGCCTGCTGCTTCTCAAAGCTGAAGTTTGTGCCCTCCCCTATTGTTTATTTGTTTCCACCAGATATAATGCATGACCTTCTCGAAGGAATTATCCCCACCATTCTCCTTTTATTGTTAAAACAGCTGGTGAGGGAGAAACAAATCAAATTGGACCAACTCAACTATGAGATACAACATTTCCCTTATGGAGTGAACGACAGAGTGTCAAAACCCCCACCCATCCCTGAGCATGCACTGAGACCCAGTGGACATCTTCCAGGCACTGCATCAGAGAAGTGGACTCTCTTCAGGTTACTACCACAGATGATCGGGAACCAGATCCATGGATGCAGCGCATGGGATATTTATCTACTACTGAGAGAGATCAGTGACATCATCATGGCCCCCACTATCCGGAAAAGCTGGTTACCATACTTGGAGGAGAAGATCACAGTTTTCCTTGCCCTTGTTGAAGAAGTGTTTCCAGGGAAACATACTCCAAAACAACACTACCTGATGCACTACCCAAGACTCCTGTCAGCATATGGACCACTAATCCATGTCTCCTGCTTACGTTTTGAGGCCAAGCATCAATATTTCAAAACTATTGCACGTGCTAGCCGTAACTTCAAGAACATTGCCAAAACACTTGCCAGGAGACATCAGATGCGGCAGTGTTGGGAACAGACAGACACTACCAGCTTAGGGAAAAAGGTCATGCTCACAGCTGATACCCGCGATGTACCCCTGCATGCCCTTCCAGGGTCCCTCACCAGAGCATTGCAATCTAAGCTTGGTGAAAATGTAACACTTGATCACGTCATCAAAACCAAGGCAATCACTGTGGACAATGTGGCATACAAGATGGGCAGTTGTCTTGTTATTGGAACAGCGCATGCAGAGGATATTCCTGTTTTCATAAAGATCCACCATATTTTTGGCATCATGGGCAGCTGGTATCTCTGTGGAAAAATTCTCAGACCCTCTAGTTTCAACAGCCATCTCCACACCTACATAGCAGAGGAAGAGCCACACTGGACAGCAGTGTTGCCTGGTGAAGAACTAGCTTTCCATGGTCTCGATAGCTACCCCAATTCAGAAGGCAGCCTCACAGTTTCTCTTCGACACTGGATATAAGGTTATTCTAAATATGGTTATTCAAACTTATTATTATTAGTAATGCTTCTGGTGATCATTAGAAATCATAAACATGCCCATCATGTATAATAACTAAGTTATTGCTTTCTGTCATTTGCAGAACACCTTATCGATGGGGAGACCCTACTTTCCCTAAACGAGAGGATGATCGACAAATTATTCCCTATCATCAAAACACAAGTAAAATTCATCGGGATACTTACTACTCTTAAAGGAAAGGATCAGAATGTCCCAAAATTAACTAAAAGGTAAATTTTATATTATAGTCATACAGTAATATCATTTTTCACTAATGTTCATTCAACAGAAATCTAATGCACCAACACAGTAGTGATAGTCAAGTGACAGATAAATAATATTAAACATACATGTTTCAGCTCTCCTGCTCAGGAAACGGCTCTATTGCCATGGCCTCCTGTGTTTCAACTCCCAGAGTTTCCAACTCTCCTGAAGCGCAAACTCGCGGAGGAGAGTGCGGACTTTCACACCCCTGCCTACAGGTCAAAATGGAGGTCCCAGATCATACAAGTGCTGTTTGATACCATTTGCGTGTACACATGGTAAGTGTTCTGTCTCTGAGGCAATGTTTTGGTAATGATACCATATTTCCTCTGGATTCATTCAGTCAATCATGGGAGACCCATGCAACAAGCAGCAACAAGCACCAATCATTAGAGATCATGATGTTCTGGTGCCCTCTCGGACACTCACAGTACATTTTTATATTTCTAATCTGTTTAAATGGGGTGCTCTGTTCATTTTCAAAGGTACCCAACCAGTAGGCAGTACCATGACGTCTGTGCTTCACTGGTGTCCAAACATCCTTGCCTCCGGGACAAGAATGGTCAAGGATATGTAAGTAAATTGTTAAAGCAAACTCTTTATGTTAAATGGCTACTCTTCCATTGGCATATTGCTTGATGTGCTTGGGCAGGATACAATCCCTTGTAATTTCCATGCACTATCATTTATAGGAGTCATGGCTGGGCATGCTCAAAAATAAGTTTAAAAAGGAGAGGATTCCACTGGTAAATCCAGATGTAGAGTACCATAGAACTAAGCATGGCAAAAAGAGACTCTCTTCAGCAGAAGATAACTCGGCACTACCAAAGAAAGCTATGGTGAGTGTTCTGCTTGCAAGTCACAAGTGAAAAAACACACAAAAACAAACCTAATTGTTAGCAGTAGCTTGTGGGATGAATACTATTTTTTTGTCCAATGTCCACCCTAACATTTGCAGTCTGAATTCCTTTCTCATCCTTACAGATGGATGATGAGGAAAATCAGGAAGACATCTCTGCTGTCAATGTAAGAACCAGGCTGCTGCACATTAACATTCAAGATTGTGTATTAAATGCTTGTGATCTGTATTTCTATAACTGTATTTGACTCACATCTATATAGATACATGCTGTTGAGGCTGAAGCAAGCTCAGCTCCACAGAGGTCCACACCTTGCTCAGGCAAGGGAAATAATGCATCTAAGAAAACCAAGGTTTGTGTGTGCTTTATTTGCATTTTGACCTCTTGTCTCTCTTGAGAATTAAACTGTGTCTCAACATGATTACTTGGAAGGTGCTAGATACGAGATCCTGGTTGATGACAACATGTAGATAATGCATGGTGTCATCAACATTGTTATGCTATTTAACCTTTCTCTTTTTCTATGAGTAGGCAGTGCCTGGCTCCTACACCTGTGCTGATGAGTGGGAACCCCTTCATGGACAAATGCCCACATCCTTGGACACCAATGTAAGTTTTCTTTTTTAATTAAGCAAAAATGAATATAACTACTCAATACTACTCGATATTAAGTATAGCCTTCACTGCAGGGAACCGAAGATGGCTATAGTGTTAAGATGCATATATCAAAGATGAAAGAAGAATGCAAGAAGGCTTGTCCTAACATGGGTATCCTCAAAGAAAAAATGAGAAGGACATATGAGGAGCGAACTCGCTACATTGAAACCCACTCCACCAACGACATACTGGATGAATTTCCAGCTTTACAACATGCAAGCATTGTGAGTTAAATCCTTATTTTAATAATGTCCAAAGTTTACTCTTTGAGACAGATGTGTAATGTATGCTAAATCTTATTTTAGATTTTCTCTGAAATGGAGCGCATCCATGGAGTGGACATTGACAAGAGGTTGCTGGAAGGCTTCGGGAAAGCAGCCAGCAAAATTCTGGCCGTGGCTGAAAAGAGGAACCTGGGAAAGGAGATTTGTCTCCAATACCAAAGGGCACTCAGCCAAGAATGCGAAGATACGCACAAAGGTATTTAAGAACTTTATTAGATGTTCTTTAATGGATATATGTTATATAACAAGCACCAAGCCCATTTGAGACCACAGAGCTTTGGCCTGTAAATAGTTACCCATAGCTGAGTGACTGACTGACCTTCATTCTTCAGTTAGCCCTGTGGTAAACACTTACTAATGCTATTTTCTCCTTTAGCACACGCCATCACTGCGGCAATGCTCCTGCTCCCCTACCTCTTCAATGAACGTCCTGACAAGCTCTATGTAATTGACAAGGTAATAACATTATTAAGAGTGTTTTGTTAAGCCTAATGCATGGTAATACGTTGATACGACTTTGTAGCCTATGCCAGTGCTATGCATGTCACTGCGACGCATAGTTAAAATATTGGGGAGGTGCATGTCAAGCTACGTCATGGGGTACAGCGTAGCAACAAAGTCTACGTTGTAGCATATGACGTTGACTCGACAAGAAGCCTAATTCAGGGCTAACTCTGGTCCAGGATGCTTTACTTTTTGGGGAGTATTGCTTTGTATACCATCCTTCGAGGACTCATTCATTTTGCTGTTGACTGCTGGCCGAGTGAAAAGATACAGGGGTGCAGTCTCAAAATCATAAAGCATACTGGAACAGAGTTAAGGTAGATGTTTTGTATGCCAGCTGTGAATTGTTTGCTTTAATGGCACTTTGTGTGTTGGAAACTACTCTTTGGTGTGCATTTGGATGATGCCGTACAGGAATACATTGATCCCATCATGCCGAAAGGAAATTGTGTGTGTGTGTGGTATCATATCAGATACTATATTTTGTTTTGGTTCACCTCAAGGTGAAGGCTCCTACACCTGTGCTGACGATGAGTGGGAACCCCTTCAGCGACGAATGTGAGATCGTGCTTCAACTAGACGGAGCTGACATCCTCAGGCCAGAAGACATCTCACAGGGAGTAGGGGCCCTACTGGGGATCTATTTCATATTTGGTGTTCAATACCCAGCACACTTAAAGAAAACTCTTATGTTTATGCAAAAGTGCATGGTTGGGATTCAGTCAAAGGAGAAATTTCCAATAGCTTTGATTAAAATGGCAAATTTCCTGCTCTGAATACACACACACGCACACACACTCACACACACCCACACACGCACACACACGCTCACAGTTGCATAAACAATATAATCGATGTACAGTATTGTGTAAATTTGATTATTCCGATGTAATATTGTTGTAATATTGTTGTGTACTTAGTAAGTTCTTGCTGGTATATAGTCACACATTGTTGTATACTGCCATTTTATAGTTATTGTTAATTGTATTTATTCCAAAGTCATATTTTGAAATGTTCATTGTAATTTATCATAATTTATTTGTATATAGGCTTATCATATTTTGTACCAAATGAGACTGAGAAGAATATATTTAATTCTATTTGTTTGTGTGGTATGAATAAAACATCATAATGACAGCCACTGTCTATTGTTATTATTATTATTATTATTATTATTATTATTATTATTATTATTATTATTATTATTATTATTATTATTATTA
>JAOPJH010069194.1:0-5000 GCA_027122575.1 Merluccius polylepis
GAGAGAGACAGAGAGAGAGAGAGAGAGAGAGAGAGAGAGAGAGAGAGAGAGAGAGAGAGAGAGAGAGAGAGAGAAGAGCGCACGTATGTGTGTGCAGGTCAATTGAAAGAGACACGGTCACATTGGTGGTGTGATTACGAGGTGGTGGGGTGAATTAAGACGCGTATTAATAAACCTCCCAGATATTCAGCCACTCATCTCTGACCCCCCGATTCAAACCGCTTTAATTAAACATGTTATTATTAACCTTGATGTTGTTCTGACCTTTACTTCTTAACAACCAACCTGAAATACTCTGATACCTGTGGACTGCATATATTACGATATATATATATATATATATTACTGTAATATAAGCATCGGTGCTCAGGTCAAACACACATGACGACTATTTGGAGGGACATTTCTCCAGGGGACCGTTCTGAATCCTGTGTCATTCTTCGAAAACGATGAATCATGGATGAATCATCCTTATGTTCATCCTGCGACCACCACCACCAGTATTTACTACCAGAGGTCTAGAGTCATGGCTAGCCAGCAGGGAAGGTGTCCAGGCGGGCAGCGCGGGGGGGCTTCACGCTGGGGACTGAATCACCAGCTGAGTCTCATACGAAGGACCAAGTTCAAACCGGAAAGGTCATCTGTCGCACGGCGACATCGCGACAAACCTACACCGGACACGTCTGCTCGGAAAGAACGGAGGAGAAGTTCAATTTTAAAGACGAGGCTACGCTCGTACAAAACCAAACCAACCAAACCAAGATAGTATAATATTAGGGCTGGGCGATAATAACGCCGTTAACGCACATTCGTTTTAACGGCACTCGTATATTGTTGATGCATTAACGCGGGTACCAGCCTTTTTAGACAGCTAGACTTTCATTTTCATTGAGAACCGGACGGCAGCTAGGCACCGCTCCGTCACGCGGCCCCGCTCGTCTCTCGTTGACGATTAATGTCTGGAGGGCCCGTCTAAAAGGCCAGTACCCACGTTAATGCGTCAAAAGAAAATAGGTAATAAAGTGAGCCGGAAAGAGTATAAGAAAGAAAATGACAGAAATAGGATTGGAGTGCCATGAGTTGTGACTTGAGCTTATTGGTGAATGCTTGGCCTGCGGTCCCTGGACTGGTTCAGTTCAGTTTATTGTGTTTATGCTAGAAAAAAAGGTCGGACACACTACATTGTGTTTTTGTTCTTATTTGATTTCCAATAAAAAAGTATTTATACATTTGCATAAAATAAGCATACTATGTCCACTCCCATGTTGATAAGAGTATTTTTTTTTAAGAAAAACTTGAAAAGAAACGCTCTGTTGAAAAATGTGTGATTAATTTGCGATTAACCGCAATTAACTATGGACAATCATGCAATTAATCGCGATTATAAAATATAGTTAAAATAAAAAATTGTTTTCGGTGAGTTATTCTCGACTACAAATGAGGTTTAATCTTCTTATCAGAAAGCCACGCCGTTATTTTCCCCCCCAGAACAATGGGAGCGGTCATTAGAGGCGCAGCAAGATGAGCCGAGAGAGATGAAAAGTGCAAAGTGCCCGACTCCCGAACCGCAGTGCAGAGCCGCATGGCACACTTGTCTCGATGCAAATGTTGTTGCGACTTTTCTGCCTCGTCATCCATCAAGCTAATGTCCCACTAAATCAGCAGCTAACGTCTCAGACACGCAAAGTCTGCTCCCAACACTGGGCCATTTCCCTGCACCGCCACGGAGCACGCGGGGGAAAAAGCACGCGAAACAAGATAAAGGGAAAGACTGAAGCACAAGACAGGGGGGGGGGGGGGGAAATAGAGAAAATAGTGCATTACAAAAAAGAGATAGGGGCCAGGAAAGTCTAATAGGTGTTTCACTGCCGGCTGAAAGGCTCTGGGTTTGAACCCTAATGTCTGAAGTCTACCTACCGAACCCCACCAGCCCATTAATCACACGCATCGAAGAAAAAAAATAACACTGGACTACACACATGTGCTTCTTGTAAATACTATGGTAAGAAATCTGTGCGAGCAATACAATAGACATGTGATGAAACAGTTTAAGTGTACACAAAATGAATTCGCCAACTTCCCCTCCCTGACCAATTTGTTAAATAAATAACGAAACACATCTTGTTTTCCCCATTCCCTTAATCTCTGTGCACCAGACGGTGGGCCGATGCGGACCTTCTGCTCCCAGCGTCACCAAGAGGCGGTCCGCGTCAATGAACTGAGGCTGCATTACCACATAAATAAGAAACCAGAGACAAGGAGCGGGAGGTTGGGGAGGGCAAGAGATGGGCAGAGCCGGGGGGGGAGAGATTGAGGAAGGAGGAAGGATTGGTAAACAATGAAGCGATGAACTGACTATCGGCAAGAGACGGGTGAAAGCTCTCCATGGTATCTTGTCCTCCATTATGAAAAAAACACCACCACAACAAGGCGGCAGTACAACAGTGACATGGGCTCATCATAACCAAGATGATTGGGGCTTAGCTCCGGGGTCACAATAGTCACAATAAATGGCCGACGTCGCCGCGTCGCCGGTGTTGTTGAGCAGTCATTGTCGCTGCTGCCAGTGTATCCCTGCCTGCTCCCCGCTCCCTGAGTGAAAGCAGGTATTGGCGGGAGCGCCTGGGTGACCATGATAACAATATTGGCTTTGTTCCCCACACGAATTGGAAAAGCATTGCCAACTGCTGCAGGACACAATAATTAAGTGAGCGCGCGGCGTTTGGATGCGCAGGCATGCTTTGCGTTCCGCACGCACTGCAATCTCCATTAAGACGTTGGGACGTTTCTTGCGGCAAAATCGGTTCCGACTTTAACAAATACCATTAATACACATATATGCGTAAATTGGTTGGGCAGCACAGGCAGCGCTATGCAAGTGAACCCATCCAATAGTCTTCAGACTCCTCATCTGACCCGGTCTCATAGAATAGACCCGGGTTTTCTCAACCCGTGGTACGCGTACCACCAGTCGAGGTGCAGGTGGTACGTGTGCAATAATAAAAGGAATAATATAGATCATTGAAAACAAATTTATTATAAATATTGTTCGGTAAATATAGTATTATGCCTTGTTATTATTTCAAAAATAGTGTCGCATTGTGCATCCCATGTGTTCCATTGTGATGTTTTCCATTGATGTTTTGTGTTCATTTGCATAAGCTGACTTTCTTTACGCTGTTTCCCGCCGGCCTTGCAGTAATAATTGTGTGTAAAGGGGGCGCTGGCACTCTTTGCTCAGCCACTGCATATGTATTTATCTATTTTTTCACCATTTGCATATGAGGTGGTCCGTGAAAGGTCTTGATGACAATTAAGTGGTACACCTGAAGTCAAAAGTTCGGCAACCACTGGAATAGACTACACTTACTACTTTTAGTCCCTTTTAACAGTTAAGTGTTAAAGCCACATGAACCTGCGTCTAAGTGCACTCAATTACCCTCGTTGCTTTGTTTAGCCGAGCCCATCTAGGCTGAATGCTGAACACAACCTTGCTGTCCCGTCATTGACATTCCAGCAGCTTGAGTATAAAATGGTCTCTCAATTATGAATGATGGGCCTGAAAACACGACTCGAGTTTTCCCCTCTACCAGAAAATACAGTTGGATTTGCAGATGTGTGTCTTCTTACCAGACTTGTAGTAGTGGTCCAGTTTTTCCCATAAGGGTTCATCTTCCCGTTGGAGGAAGGACAGCTTAAGCGGTTCATAGATGGATCCTGGCCGAGAACATAAACACACACAATCATTTATGCTACTGTAAGATCAAATAAAATAAGCATTGATTGATTGATTAATTAATATACTGTGTCCTGCATCAAATTCAAATCACATCTTAATTTCTGATCTTCATTCAAGTCTTGCCTGACAACAATAGAATAGAGTGAATATCAACAGTGATCAAAGGCAAATCATTAAATCCAATCATCAATGTTAAACAAACAATGAATTAGTTGGTTTTTGGCATTATCTCGTGCTTATTAAGCGCACGTGTGTCTGTAACACCCACGGTTCAATTCATTTGTTATTTGTGGAAAACCTCTGAAGAAAACCCTGGCATTAATTAAATGCAGACTTAAAACGTTAGCCTTAGGTCACCGCAAAGTCATTTCAAAATGAAAGCAATGTAACACTCAGAACCTCAGCTGGTATTCAAAGGATATTGAGCCGTGCCCAAATATACATCATTTTTTTTCTGCACAGTATCAGCTTGAAGGAAACCCGATCTGTTGAACTTGCTCAAATGCAGACACTTTTAACTTGGATGAGATTTGCATTTTAATGGCTTCAACCTTGGGTCAATACCACAGGTAGCTAAATTTTCACATTCTTTCTGGAATTAGCATAATTCCCATCAGCTTTGTAGTTTCCAGGGACAGAGCCAATCCATCTCTCTTTACAGATAACTCTTAAGAACACAGATGGAGTCAAATATTCAAATTAAAATGTTTAATGTGTGGTTCTACACGCGGCTACTAGGGTCTCTACAGTATCCACTCACACACAACTGGATGACCTACTTGATCCCTGCTCTCCTTTAAAGTGTAAGTGAACCCCCAGTTTCAGCTCCAATTTCAGTTCAATTAAAAAATAAAAAATAAAGCGTTTTGGGCTTAGAGGTCTAGGATGGAGAGAGACGTGTTATCCCCATGGTAACGACCCTCGCCATACTACAAGTGTCCGAGAAGATGAACCCCCTCTCGGACGCGGACGCCAACAGCTGCCCCTAAGATTACGCTCCACACACACCTCACCACTGGCGTCCCTTCGCCGTGACGTCGAAGGGATGCCTTTAATTAGAGATTAGATTCGATTAGAATGTGCACAAACTGGTTGGCGGCGAACGGCAAAACCCGTTTTCTCTAAATGACGGTCTCACTTGAGTGACAGTGGACAAAACAGCATAGTTTACTATGTTGAAGACCATATAAAACACGACCGCGCTTTGAGACAGAACGTTTAGAACGATTCTGGGTTCACTGACACTTTAAAGAGCGGTAAA